>RSEF01000003.1:53326708-53357629 GCA_003993805.1 Himantopus leucocephalus | reverse complement strand
TACAATATGGCACTTATGATACATGGGTAACTGCTGCTGTTGGCCTTAGATCCTCAGTCTCTCCAGGAGCAGCCCTCAGTCCCCCCGCCCTGCTCCAGTTGCTCACACCAGGGTCCACAGCCCCCTTAGGTTCACGGCTCACTCCAGCTGTTGGCGCTCATACATCTCCTCCTGCTTTCTACTGTTCATACATACACATCTAGAGCAGAGAGCACACCCACGCAGAAGGTAGTCAGAAATCAGGTTTAATGACAATTGAGGACAGACTGTGGTGCTCAAGCACAGAGCTCAGTCAGACAAGCTGCTGACCAGCCACCTCTACAGTCAACCAGCCCCTTCTTCCCCTTTTCCCTCTATTTTTCCCCACACTTCTTCCTCTCCAGTCCACCTTGATGTCTCCCTTTCCCCATCTTCAATCCTTCCAATAAACATTCCCTAACGATCTTTACACATTCCCACAATCCCCTTCAAAAATCCCCTCATAAGTTTTACACAGACCCAAAATGCTGCTCTTCCTACATCTCCTAACAAGTCCCTGTACTGCTGTAGGCAATCACCCCCTTTTGTTTGCGAAGTTTTCTGATGAAAGAGTTTCCCCACTGACTCACCTTGGTGAATTTCACACCAAGGACGATGGTCTCATCCTTCCCCTTGAATGGCCCTAGGAAACAGCCAATTCAGTATGCTCTAATTTTCACTGATTAGGTTTTTCCCCTGATTATATTGCTAGGGTTCCTCCACCTATCATTGTTCCTCTGATCCTTGCTTGGACTTTGTGTTTAATTTGCTTAGCTTTTAGTTAGTCCGATAACCTAACAAAGGATAGTGTGGTCCAAGTTTCAATCCTACGTCTGCCAGATATAGTGACTCTGTTTCCAAAGTCTTGGAGACGTTGTTATTGCAGTTATCTGCAAGGTAACGTCGCAGCGTTGTGAGCTGTCAAGAGGAGCAGCTTGCAAGGAAGGGTGGCTTGGGCCCCTGAAAGCACTATGCTGGAGTATAACTGTGCAGGCAGAACATTTGGAGGGACGTATTGCCGAGAAGGTTATACAAACGATTTCTCAGGACCTCCCTGATTATCCAAATGTGGGTGGGTTAAAATTTGGGCAGCAAAATAGACTTCTCTGGCACCAAGGAAGCCTGTGTCAAATTTCAGATCCTGTGCCCCCGTGCTACTTCAGTTTCTTTAGAATATGTTTGAAAGCTATTTTTTAACAGGAGAACCTCAGCTTCATTCTTTTAAATGGCTGAAAGTTCCTGTTTTGATTATTCTCGCCAGGAAAAAGTTCAACCTGAGGTAGATATGCCCTACTGTTGTCTTTCATTTTCTCTCCTCCCTGATATGTACCTCTTATCTGTTGCACCCATTTTATTTCTTCTTTCCACCCCCCCCCACTGCTTTCCCAAGTGTCAGTAATCCAGCCAACTCCTATTAGTATTAACCACTGCCTTCACAGAATAGATGGAAATACCTTGGGAATATAAGTGCTGCAGCATCTATTCAGGGCATTTTGCCCATGGAACATTTTTACAGCCAAACAACAGACATTGTTTCTAAGTTTGTCTCTAATGAGATGCTCTGGAAACTGAGGATATCGTGTTATGGGTTTTGCATAATAAAATGGAAAAAAAAATTCCTTCAGAAATACGTGTAATAGTTTTCCCCATAGGTCACTTGTGTTACAGAGATAGCACATTAGCATTTGACAAGTCCCATACTTCAGCTCTGATGTTACTACATTCTATGTAGCTTACAATCTTGTGGTACGGACAAATAGAAAGGATTGGTAGGGGTGGACTCTACCTTTATGAAGGCAGAAAATGAGATCAATTTCTACTTTAATGTCTTTCCCAGACACATCTTTTTGTGCTGTGTCGCATAAGCAGCATGATCTTAAGCCCAAAGGGAATGAATCACATCTTTGCATGAACTTAATATCCCATAACTTAACACAAGTATTATAAGCCTCAAAAATACGTTGAACGGATTTTGTAAAAACATATAAAGATTTTAAAATACTGTAAAAAAGTAAATTCAGTCCAACAAAAACAGTAAAGTGTAAAGTTCAGGCTTCTGTTTCATTCTTACTGTGCAAAGGATGGGGACTAAAGCCGCTGGAAGTAGGAGAGTGAAACAGCAGTGCCGTCACTTGTACGGTACGGTAGGTCATTTGGTCACTGGGCTCATAGAGATGTGAAGGAAAGCCACCTCTTCCAAATGAGCCTGCCTAGATATTAATTAAGGTTGTAATAGAATTTTTTGATGTAGCTGTTTTGAGGACTGAGTTCTACTGTTCAAAGGGGTAACTATGACAGAAAACTAAAAAAGAGAAGAGGTAGTAAGATGGGATTTAGACAGATGACTTCCCTCCATCATTGTGTCTAAAGGGGATGTAAGTAAAAGGACATAGTTCCATCCCTTCTCTTTCCAGTGACTGCCAGATTTGTCCAGTTACTTGAATACTATTAAGTCCTGGTTGCCTGAAGTTTGACAGCGTTTGCTGTGGTGGTGTGGTTTTTTATTCTTTCCCCTGTGGAACACTGAAGGGGGAAATATGCTGCATAAAACCACTACCACTTCATTCACATCTCTGTCTTTATGATATTACCCTACTCTTTACTTTACTCCATGTCTCCATTTAGTCCTTTGATGTCTATGGATCTGACTTTCCTCAGTCTGTAAAACTTCATCAGAATTTACTTCCAAAACTGGCTATAATTAGAACAACTTCCAACAGTACAGACCACTGTAGCCATAATAGATTTGTTCATGATGTTTTGTTAGAAAGGATTACCCTGGGGATTTAAAAACAAAACCCAAACCCCCTGTATGTAAAACTGTTTTAGATCCTTTTTAACTAGTCAGACCAAAGTTTGCAACAAACCATATTGTTAGTATACAGTCAGGCATCTAATTACAGGATAGTGCAGGTCAACTGGGCTGTCTTTGGGTTTTTTCCAAATGGCATGCATCTCTGCAGTGCTTTATGTAATTTCCAAATGTATACCTGGAAACAAAGACTTCCTTGAAAGGTGTTTACAAATGTGGATAATGTGAGAAGAACAAGAAAGTCTTTTCTAGATCTGTCAAATACTGGTAAAAAGTTGAAGATCAGTGATTTTTCTTCTGAATCCTGTGATATGTTTATACTTTTATACCAACTTGTCCAGTGATACCCAAGCATGTGCTGAATGAGCGATTTTAGACAGTGAACACAACACAGTTGTGTCAGTTCAGAACTCAGGCTCAGCTAAGTGGTCCTGTTGAGTATCATAGCAAGCTAGTCTAATTAGAGGACTGTGCTAATGTGGTTATATTCCTTGAAGCATCTCATTCAGTCTGTTTAAACTTCCTCAGGGGTCTCTACATGACACAGTGATCTGTAGTCCCACTTTTAGATTGATTATCATCTTCTCTTTATTTATTTCTCTAAGCAGGCAAGCTTTTGGTTTTATCCTAGTAGCTTGGTAGTAGCTTTCTACCAAGGGTTTGTCTGACATTTGGTATTAGATGAACAAATATTTTTCAAGAGTTAAAATGAGAAGAGAATACGCTTCAAGTATATTTTGAGGGCAGTGCAAAGAATAGCTGCATATATAATTTTGGGAGTGTATATGTGTGCCAGTGTCTTTTCATGGATCAAGTACAAGAAGTGACCCCATGACAAGTAACCCCAGCACTGTAGTCACTTTAAAAGTGTAAGAAAACGACATAAACAGATACAGTGTACCATGAAATGCTTACAGTATTGGGAATTGCATGGGGGGGGGAGCTCATCAAGAGCAAGGATGAGTTTTTGTATGACAGGCTCCAGATTTTAGAATATTATTGGCAGTAGTCGTAATAAATACTATAGTAGTGTGTGGTTTTAATATGGATTTTTGCCCCCACTGCACACAAACCTCTTTTATTTAACTGTTGAATTGGTTTCTTGCTGAGTATTTTTCTTTAGTGTTTGGAGGATGGGTTTGTTTTAAACGCCTCCTGAACTCTCTATGAAATGATCTGTCCTTTTTTTCTTTTAATATATATTCTTGCTACATATGGAAAATATCAAAATATCAACTCTCTTATCACTGTTGACTTCCTTTCTGGGTTCACTTTTTTTGAAGTATGAGTCTTTAAGTTGCAGCAGAAAGCTATTACTCAAAATAAAGTTGACTGACCCATTAAAAGTGAGTTTAGATAACTAGGGGGAGGATAGGAGAGGATGGAAACATACGCATCCCATTCCCAAATTTCTCTGGCTTCAGTGCCTGTTCTTGGCGGGGGGAAGTTATATTCCCCACTAAAGCATGCCTGTTGAGTAACCTGCCTTCTTTCACCATCCTGGTCTCCTCTTGTCTGTGGTGAACTCTCCCTTGACTTACAGCAGCCCTCCTCAACCTAAGGGAGGAAACATAGGTCTGAATGAAGGCAGGCATTGGTTTTTTAAGAGGTGCATTGCCCCTTCTTGCAAGGCAGCTGGAGCGCAGTGGGCTAGCACTCCAGGAGTTAGAAGAGAGGAGAAAGACAGGCACATGGCATGAGGCAGGATCAGCATATCTGGCCAGTCAGCGAGTTAGCATTGTCCCCTTAAAAGACTGACATGGTAACCTGACAGATCTGATTGAAGAGCTTCAAATCACCTGATTTATGCTGCATTGGAAAAATAAATTGAAGAGTGTAAAGGTCACAAAAGGGAGGGAGGAGAAGGGGTTGTTCTGGTTTTCCAAGTTTGTCAGATGACACCTACTTTTGCCAGTGGTCTGCCTTTAGGTGAAATCATGACAAACGAAAATATTTCCAGGTTGTACTGTGGAAGTTAATTGCACAAATATTTTGGCTGAGTGCAGTGAATTGCCTGGCCAACCTGCAGAGCAAAGGAGAGCTTTCTCACCTGGGGGTCATCCACTGGCAATGAGGTTGAGTACCAGCACTCCTCAGGGAGGCATTCAAGCAGGTAGCAGCCTCAGCACTGGTATTTTTCTTCCCCTGCTGGAGCATAATAACAGTTTGGGCTAATCTGGAGCATCTGAGCCCACAGTTTTGGCTGCCCCTGGCTCTGTTGTGCTATGGCAGTATGGTGTGGGCTGCCACTTGACTCATTTCTTCCAGTCTTAGCTTCAACTGTCAGAGACAATGGGTCACTCAGAGGGGTCTGAGGGTAGTATCGAAACAGGGAGAAGTCTGCCGGCAGCGTTTCTCTGTGTTAACTTCTCTTCCATCCGCTGGCCGTGGGCTCCAGTAACAAGAATGAGCTGTGAGTAATGAAGGAGGGAAAAGACTGGTCAGTGGAGGAGAAGGCTCCTTGGTGCATGTACGACAAGAAGGGGAGTGGCTCGAAGAGGAAGGCACAGTCAAGGAGCTCAAGTCATGGGGCCTGAGTTTGAGGACACTGACCTCCATGGGAATGACCTAAGGCAGAGTGTTTCTCTTCAGTTGTAAACTGGTCATCTCTTCAATCCTAGTGTGATTGAATTGGGAGAAGGGGGGACATCAGGGGTATTTTTTGTTTCCTCCACTAATAGCATGAAGCCGCTAAGCCATGAAAGCCATCCATCATGTGTCTGCTGTCATATCAGCCCAACATACCTCTGTTTTTTTTGCCTAGGGGGCAACGAACTTCTGTGTTCTTTATACAGCAAAGGATTCAGTCACGTATGGACCTAATGGAAGGTCCTTAAGCACTACTGGAGTAGGAACAAATAAAATTATATATGCTTCTTACTGCAACTTTTCCTAATAAATGATGAAAATCATTTCTCACCTTGAAATGCAGGCCATGCTGCCCTCCAGGGTATGCTAGTCTTTAAAGTATTTCCCCCCAACCTACTACTGGTAAGCCACCTAGCAGTGAAGCCACATTAAAGAGGAATTCCACACAGGGCTGTACCAGCCTCTCCTCCCACTACCATCAAAGAGATTTTGGTGGAGTCTGGTCACTTTTTTCACTGAATTGGGTGTTCAAGGGTAGGAAGCTATCTTTCTTCCACTCAGTCTCTCTTTGTGGATGGTAGGCTCTTGAAGGCACTGCACTCTTATGTTTGTTTTCATTATTTTCCTATTCTTCGCATGAAGCAATTTTCTTAGGCAGAGCTGGGGTTTCAAAGTTGGGGAAATGGAAAATAAATCTCGAAGGCCACAGGCTTAGGTGTTGATTCACAAACTGTTTAACTTGACTAAATGTGCTTTGCTGCAAATTAAAAAACAAACTCTTGTCCTGTGCCAGCAAAGGAAGAGGAGTGCTGAAGACTTGGGAATCCTTTTGTCAGCCACAGATCTTCTGGAACCAGAATATAAAGATACTTTAATAAATGTGTTTTTATTTTATCCAGGGGAAAAGCTAGGAGTTCGAATGTGCGGAGTCAGCTATTGTTTTAGCACTGCACTCTGTCACCCCACACAGCACCTTCAGCCATACTCCCATCATATGTTTTCATTTGGCAACCTTCCCAAGAAGAGGAATGAGTGATGTCTGCATACTGTTTCACTTAGCCAACCAGCAATTCTTTATTACTGCTTTCAGTGAATGCATAAGTTAAAATTTAAAAAAAAAAAAAAAAATTGCCACTGCCTTGAATTTTAAACTATTTTAAGAATTCCTGTTAAAACACAAGCACCTTAGGAACAATAAACCCAGAGGTTAGTGACCTCATAATTAAACTGGTGATCTCGTAATTAAAAATAGGCAGTAAGACTAAAGTGAATGTTTAAAGAACTGGAAGTATTAAATGTGTAAGTTACAAGTGAATAGTGCTTTTGTATATTCTTTGGTTAAACTCATGTTTTTCAGCAGAATCTTAAGTTTTCTCAGAGAATAAGGTAGTTTTAAATATTCATGTTCTATAACTGTGAAGATACTCTTTCAGACAGTGCTGCACTGACAGGCATTCACTTAATATATTCAATGTAAGCTAGATAACACCAGCGCTTCTCATAGTAGTGTGGCTTAGCTGCAACCTGGTGGAATGAAGTACAGCTATGGACTTACTGCTGTTGACTCTGTCTTTTTGGAGACGTTGGACTCTCTTTTGGTAAGGAAGTCAGGGGGAATGTTTAAAAGCAGAAGAAACAAAAAAGGAAAGGAACAAGGGTTGTTTTCAGCAGTCACAGAGAGTAACCAAAGAGCTTAAAGTCAGCTGTCCAGATTAGGATGCAAAAGGTGGAAATCCCAAGCCAGGTCCCTGGTAATCTGTATGTTTCATTTCACGTGACACTGACTTTTGGAAGCAAGAGTCAGGAATCGCAGTCCAAGCTGCGTGTACCTACCCCAACTCGCTGTTTCTGCCAGCACATTTCAGTGATAAGATTTGAACAGATTGAGCAATTCTTTCTGTAGAGATGGCATTTAAGCCATCTCTGTCTCTCTACTTTATATTGACTTTGCCTTTATGGTAAACTGGATGTGTGAATGGATCTGGGTTATAATAGCTTTTTTTCCCCTGGGTTATGTTTTAGCCTGGATCACTTTCTCTGGTATGTGCAGCTGCACAAACAGCGGTGCTGCCCTCTCAGTTGCACTGGCACATGGGTGAGTGTGAGCAGCAGAGGAAGGGAGAATCATAGAATAGTTTGGGTTGGAAGGGGCCTTTAAAGGTCATCTACTCCAACCCCCCCTGCAATGAGCAGGGACATCTTCAACTAGGTCAGGTCACTCAGAGCCCCGTCCAACATAACTTTGAATGTTTTCAGGGGTGGGGCGTCTGCCACTTCTCTGGGCAACCTATGCCAGTGTTTCACCACCCTCATTGGAAAGTATTTTCTTCCTTACATCTACTCTGAATCTACCCTCTTGTAGTTTAAAACCATTACCCCTTGTCCTATTGCAACAGGTCCTACTAAAAAGCTTATCCCCATCTTTCTTATAAGCCCCCTTTAAGTACTGGAAGGCCACTATAAGGTCTCCCCAGAGCCTTCTCTTCTCCAGGCTGAACAACCCCAACTCTATCAGCCTATCCTCACAGGAGAGGTGTTCCAGCCTTCTGATCATTTTTGTGGCCCTCCTCTGGACTCAGTCCGACAGGTCCATGTTTCTCCTGTGCTGATGACTCCAGAGCAGGACGCAGAACTCCAGGTGGGGTCTCAGCAGAGCAGAATAGAGGGGCAGAATCACCTCCCTCGACCTGCTGGCCACGCTTCTTTTGATGCAGCCCAGGATGCGGTTGGCCTTCTGGGCTATGAGCACATGTGAGCTGGCTCATGTCCAGCTTCTCATCCACGGGTACCCCCAAGTCCTTCTCAGGAGGGCTGCTCTCAATCCCTTCATCCCCCAGCCTGTATTGATACCGGCAGTCACCCCAACCCATGTGCAGGGTGAAGGAAGATCTGTTGAAGCTGGTCTGCTGTCCATGGAAATCCTCATCAGGCCCCATGTGGAAAAATGATAATCTGCACTCTGCTGTTCCAGCTGAAGGAAGAGATGAAGAGTGAAGGAGGTGTGAGGAAAGGCTAGCAGAAATGAAACACTATTAAAGTACATTTTGATAAAAACCTTGCTGTTGATAGTATAGGAAGAAAGAAGATTGTGTAATAAACAGCACCAATTTGCGCTAACATCATGTCTTGCAAGGGGGATGGCCTGGAAGTAGCAGTATGGCTGGATGACAACAGTGGTGTGATTTCATCTTGGATAATCCATTCAGTCTTGAGAATGACAGGCTCTCCTCTTTATCAGTGCTGTTTTCTTGGTTTAATTGTTCTCTATAAAGTAATGAAATGTACAGCTACACAGATACTGTTTTTGTGAAAGCAGTTTGTGCACTTTTGCTGTACCACTTGTTATGCTTTAGCCAAAGAGATAATCCTGTTTATGGCGTGGGTGCTTGGCAGCCTCAACAAGCACGTGTGTTTGTGCTTGCCTCAGAAGCAGCATATGGCTTTGGTAGCTCTGAATGTTTGAGATTTCAGAAATGCACCTTGTCTCTGGCAGGGCTGGGGAGATCAGTTGTCCCTGAGAGAAACACCAGAGCTACTTAACTGTCCGCAGGTATTCATACTGTGTGGCCCTGTAGCACCTTCTCATGTTCAGTATAACTTTATATTGAGTATTTCATGCTATCATTTTCTCAAAAAGCTAAAACTGAATTTGGAATGAATTCTCTGAAGCTGCCCTAATTCCTTCAGCCTTAGTACTAATATGTAGTTGAATATCTATAAAAGTCAGGTTTTGTCTAAATCCATACTGTCTATTGTGTATCTGTCACCTGTTCTCCACCTAAATGTACTTAGTTGTGTAACATTCACAACCTTGCGTAACGGAAATAAGAAGAGGAACAGCTTTTATTGCTGAACCTAAATCTTTCGTGCTTTTGACGCTCTGCACATTTTATAAATATCTTTATCACCATAGTTGTCCAGATAGCAGAGGTGCTGTGGAACCAAGTTGCTGTTCATATAGGTGCATCAGCTCTCACTCTCTGGGTGAGATTTTTCATCCTTCTTTCGTTGAAACTGTTCTACTTTTGACCCACAAATAGTTGCATCGGTGTAGCTGAGGGTGCCGCATTGTACTTTGTGAGTGGGAATGAACAGCTGGTTCAGGAATATCCTAGGCCATTGTGGAAAATTCTCAGACAAAAAAAAGTGAGAGATGTGAAAGTACTTATTTTTTCTAAGGGTTCTGAGATCTGTGGTTTCTGCTGGCAGATATTTGACCAAGGTCTTTAAGGTACGAATAGGTAGCTCACATGGTTTTTTTAGGAGAGTCTGGTATCAGCTGGAGCAAAAATACGGCTTAAAATCTCTTAATTATTTAGCTACTTGTGCAATAAGCCTCTTTTTTGGCCCATTTGAATCAGCTAAACGCTTTTCTATATGAATTAACACTGTGAAGTGTTATTATATATGGTAGATGCCTGTACCCATCAGTGAGAGTATTTCCATAGTGAAGTGCTGAATAATCAACAGTTTTGTTGAAAACCTAAAGCTAAACTTTCCCTTAAAGACCAGATAAGAAAAAGCACAAATTGTTCCTACAAGTGTCTTGTAAACATCCAGGCTTCTGCTATGGCATATAGGTAAAAAGTCTCTTGAATTACTAAAGCCTCTTTTCTGATAAATACCATTATGTTATTTTCAAGCAAAACAAATTTTTACTTCTCATGTTAAATACTAGGTGGCTTTTCTTTGGAAAATACTTCTGTAAGTTAAATTAAAATGAATTTTCCTAGCAGTATTACTTGATAACTGAAACACGGGAAACTTTTTAGCTTGAAACGCTGTTACACTGTGATTCTAAATAGATAATCTCTTAAAAATCCCACTAAATACTAGGAAACAGGTGGATCCTTAGCACGGTGTAATGTACTCCTTTCCCTACTCCTGAAGCTTCAGGAAGGAAACGTGTCTGAGAGTGTGCACATGCATGGGCTTTGTTAACGTGTATAGAGCATCTGTGCCTCCCTGCTGGTTTCTGTCTGAATTGGGCTCAGCCAGGACTCATCTGCCTGTGTCGTGAGGTTACATAGGCTCAAACTCTCCTCTGATACCATGTGCATTGCCTCACCCGTTTCTATGTGCATGCCTTGCAAAAACAAGTGATGGTCTCAGAGAAACACTTTTATTTGCCATTCACGCTCGGGCAACTGCTTCCCCACTGGTGATTCTTTGGAGGTGATATTTGCAAAATTTGAGGTGTGGGTACTGGCCTGAAAAGTATCTCAAATTGTGGTTAAAAAAACGTAAACATTTATGCATAGGGCTACAGTTTGATTGTCCAGCTCAGACTCAGTCATGCAAAATATTGAGCACATCCCAGGAGGAGCAGAATGCCACCACTGTCATTACAGCAGTCTGCTCTGATGTTAGGCAGAGCCCTGCTTGGGTTCGTTTGGAAACTGCAGCTATGGTTCCTGGAAGGGGGCTGGGGGCGTAGTAATCATGCTACTGTCAAATTAGTTTGAAATATTTTGACACAAATGCAAGTTGAATCTAAGTGAACATCTCCATCTCAATGAATTTACTGAAGTTTAAGCAGAAAGCTGTTAGTTTTGATGCTGGCCTACTGACAACGGGGAGTGGAATTCCATTTGCTTTTGCTGATGCCATTAGTCCTTGACTGCAAGCAAACAGCACCCAAAAGGCAACCCAAAAGGCCAACCAACACATTTTGCATTTCTTCCATTGTGTTCAAAACTGCTGTGGGTATGAATGTACTTAATAATCAACCTGGAAGAAGTTCCATCTCATGATGGCTATCCGTGTCACTGAAGTATTCTATTCAGCTTAATGCTGCCAGGGATTATATCCAGGATATTTGTAATGTGTTATCTCCAATCCTCATTAGGTTTTTTTAACTGCTTGGATTCCTGTAAAAAGCCTGAAGTCAGGAACATGACATCATTCCACCCAATTAAGGTGCAATAATATGAACGTGGTCAGCATGTTCAGAAGATGTCTTGTGGAACATTAGTTTGAAACTTTTTGTCAGAGGGAGGGGTTTTTATCTGAGCCTTAGTAGCTTTTAACTGCCTTACATTCAAGCTATTTGAAAGTCTGGCAAACTTCTTTTCTTGTGATGTCTTTGTTACTGGAGTTCTTTATTAATGTAAAGGCAGACTACTTTAATTTTTCTAAACTTCAATCATAAATACAAAAAAGGTTAGTCTGACACAAACCCTTCAATTGAATGGTTTTGCAGCAAAACCATTGCTTCTAGACAGGCATTGCAAAAATGTGATTAACTATGAAAATTCCTATAAATGCAGCAGATAGTTTGTTACTCACAAACCAATTTCTTGCCTTTGTTGGAATAAAAAGAAATAGTTCTGGTTTGTATTCTGGTGCTTTTTGAATTGCTTGAGATTACGAAGTTTTCTTCCCCAAGTGGTATCTCTTTAGATTTTGTTCAACACTTCTTCCACATATGTTGTTAATTAAATATGCTAGACTACGAATTACTGGGTGTTCCCTGGAGTACTGCACACATCTCTGGCCATCTGTGGTCAGCACTGAAGTAGCTGAACTGATGTTATGATCCTTCACCCACCGTCCTGTTCCTATTCAAAGAAGTCGAAGAGGTTGGCTTGTTTAAAATAGGCTATAGGGGTCATAATTGCTTTCTCCAAGGTCATTCAAAACAAAAGGAGAGAGAAAGAGGAAGGAGTCATTTACTCTAAATTAACAGAAATGATGGCACAAAAAGTAAATGCCTGATTTGACCACAAAAAACTGTCTGCTGAAAATCCGTGAAAGAATTTCTAACAGCCTGAATGTGAGAGTCTGCATCTGCCTTCAAATAGAAGCCATAAAGGCGGAACACACGTTCCGTTTGAGCTGAATAACAAGATGTGGATACTTACGGAGACTGAGGTTGAACTTAGTGACTTGTGATTTCAAAGCGTATCCTAGAATGCTTTCATATTTTTTTTTAAGTGTCCAAAGTGTTTTACAATATCAATGCTACAATTCAAAATACTTATGATAGGCAGGATAGGAGATGAGAATAAAAAAAAAAATTTAAAAAGGTACAATCAAAGGAGAAGTGATGGGTCAGAAATTTTCTACTACAATTCCTTGCTTCTCAGAGGAATCTTTCCCGGCTGCCTGCTACCTTGCCTTGTCCACCCATTGTATAGGTTATCTTTATTGTGAAATGAAATTTATTTGTCTAGTGATCCCTGTTAACCCAGTAGAGCTTGGTTCCATGTATCCGCAGTGTGCCTTAGCTCTTGATTCTGAAAACTACATGGCAGTAATTTTCTTCCCCCACTTTTAGGCAAGAGGGTAAGCTCATGTTGTCAACTTTGTAACGCACAAATTGTGCAGCTCCTAAATGATGGAGTAGCTGAAATCATGGTTGTAATCTGTGTACCTGTAGCTGAATAACATATGCATCACCAGTGCCCTATGCTTGGTTTAATGCTTTAGCAAGCCTGTTTAACAAGGATGAAACTAAATTACAGAATCAAATTTCTCACTCAGCAAGCAAGATGCTGGTTTCTCTTGGCTAATGTTCATCCCTGTATTGTTTCCTTGTCTCTGCAGCTTCCTATTGTTGAAAAAATAAGGATCATTGCTCAGAAGGTGTACGGAGCTCAGGATATAGAGTTGTCTCCTGCTGCGCAGTCACAAGTTGATCGTTACACCCGGCAGGTAAAAACACCAGTGAATTACGCGGTACCGACTGGATGAGAGTCTTAGGAAACCTTGGGCTGTAAAAGGTTCTCAGATTGGAGTGTTTAGTCAAGCTTTGCTAAGGGGTGTGAGCTTACCCATGGTGCTCACCTGTGGAGGTCAGTATGGATTGGATTAGATTACATAGAACAGAATGGTTTTAACCTTGAAAGCTATCTCCTGTAAGATACGTATGGTGTTTGGAATCATTCTGTGGTTGCTGGTGAAACTGTACTTTCTATGCAGAGTGGTAATTTTGGCTTACTGCACTAAATGTGACAACTGCACATCTGCAAAAGTAGCAGCTAGTGAACGTGCCTGACTTTAGCATATGAGTGTTCATTTGTACCTGCAAAAAATGAGTTTTCAAACACAAAAAGACCTATGCGCAGCTATACGCTTTAATAACAACGCTTCCAATACTTGTAAAATCTTTCGTTTTCCTGCTGTTCATATTGTTTTCAAGGGGTTATAAATGCTACAAGGTAAACTAGATCACCCTTCATAAAGTGTGTGGGAATGGGCTTGGTTACATTTTGAAAACAGTTTTGAAACCATGTGGAGAGGTGACTGTATTTTATGTAATGGAACGGATTCTGCATGTAAACATGGCTGGAGCCTTTCTGTCAGAAAATAGAAACTGTGGACAATGGCCATGGAAAAATTCCTGAGTATGCTTCAGCAGCCTGGTCAGACAGGCAGAAGTGTAGCCATCTTCTCTATAATGCAAATCTCCTGAGAATTAATTTGATTTTCTAAACGGAAAAGAAGCTTACTTAGTGTACTTGAAGCAGAATAATCCATGTCTTTATCTTTTCCTGCTGTGATTCTCTAATCCATTTTTTAGTCTAAACATTAGCAGTATTAGGAAATATTTTCACAATGTCATTAAAGGATTGTTGTCTGCGCTGGGCTGCAGAGGCAATTCCCTGCAGTGCCACCTCTCCTCCTGGCCCTGGGAATTGCATCCCTATTTGTCAAGGAATTGAACAGAAGAGTGGAAGGTGCCTGACTCAAGGTTAATCAATAACCTGGAAGACAAATAGTGTGTGGGGAGCTGCTGAGGGACTTTCCCTGATTTTCTCCCACTTTTTAAGTAACTACTGGACTGTCATTAGTGAAGGGGGTGCCATCACCTCACACAGTCTTTGTCTTGTTTAAAAACAAAGCAAAGTATCATGAACCATTTGTGTTTACTCCAAAAAAGACATTAGTACCCTTAGAGAGTTTTGTACTATGAATCCTGGTCTCACGTAGGTATCTAACTCTGTCATTAGAGCCCTGAGGGAAGTGCTGTACTGGACTTTGGGTGAGTTTGTGTAGGTTTCTTGTTCAGTGTGGTATCCATTGTGCAACCTTTCTGAAAATAGCACACTTCAGCCATTGTATAGGCAACTTTTGCACCTAGCTCTAGATTGAGAGCCCACTCTAGAAGTCCATATCGCTACAGCCAAGTCTCTGGAGATACAGGCCTGAGCTGCGAGAGAATGGCCTTTAAAATACAGTATTCTGTCAATTTCTGAAATATTAGCTGTTAAGAAACTGAAGTTAACTATTGCTATATGGATTTTAGGATTTCTACAAGATACTGATAACAAAGTGAAATTATATTCTGTCTTTACTGTAACCTTAAAAACATTTTTCTTTTATTTGCTTTCCCTTTTCTGTTAGGGGTTTGGAAATCTTCCCATTTGTATGGCAAAAACTCATCTATCCCTCTCCCATCAGCCTGAGAGGAAGGGCGTTCCCACTGGTTTCATTTTGCCGATTAGTGATGTGCGAGCCAGTATTGGAGCTGGATTCATCTACCCTTTGGTAGGAACGGTGAGTGCAGAGTATTCAACTCGATCACTCCCCTTCCTTTGACCCAGCTTGACAGGGAAGTGCATTTCCTGTTTGCCTCTAAAAATAATGTGTAGAACCAGGTGAGTTCTTGGTTTTTTATAAAAATGTTATCCTCACACTTTTTGTAGTTCTGCATTGATAGAAAAAGAGAATTAGGAACATGTAATATCATATAAAAGCTTTGACTACAGGATCTGAGAGAATGACTCTTGCCACTGGCTCTGTTTCTGATGTTTTTCAGTTTGTCTAGGATACTTTGGCACCCTAGTGCTGCAGAAAAATGAATTTACATATCCGTTGCCTTTCCTTATTCAAATTGCAGTCTGTAAATAACTGTAGTTACATTATTATATTCTAAATGTTAAATCTTTCATCCATCATTACAAAGCATTCTGTAACATATTTAGATGAAAGGAATTGTGTTAGGAAAAATTGTATGATTAAAATTACTGCTTTTCAGCTGATGAGCCTGATCTATTCCCAGTCCTTGTGAACATCTCTACTGGTTCTGTAAAACTAACTTATGGTGGGAAGGGATAGATTTCTGACTGCAGAAGTAGTAGCACATTCATTCTCCTTTTTAGAGATTTAGACAATGAGGTGCTAAAAAGAGGCAATTGTCATTCTTTCTTCCTACCTGTCCTTAAAAGTGCAGACTTAGATTAGGAAGCTCCTGGTATTTTCTTCCCTGACATGCTTCATTAAAGTAGCTGAGAAGCTAGTTAGCTCGTGCCTTTTGCCAGCCACGCACATCTTACTCCAAACAGTAGTTGAACTGTGTCTGACATCTCATAGCATGAATTATTACTTATATGTAGCTGATTCATGGAATGGTGCTAGAGAAGGGATGCAAAAGCCATTGCATTTCCGGAAAGAGTACTCTCCCAATGTTATCTCATCTTCCCAGAGCACGGCCTGATTTCCTTGTGTAGCAGTATGCTTAGGAAAGGTTGAAAGTTTCTAATCTATTGTTTTGAATTCCCTCTGAAACAATCAAGTGTTTGAAACAAGGAAGGAAGTACTTTCTGACCAGGAGAGTTCCTGGAGTTCAGGAAACTGTGTCACTTCAACTCAGTGGACTTGAGGATATGCTTTCCTTCTCATGGCCGCGTTATGCGCATCCACCAGAAGTGGAACACAGCTGTGTATTTAAATTGTGTAAGACCAAATTCCAATTACTGGTGACAGAATAAAATTTGTCAGAAGCTATAATGTCTCCTTCATGGCCTGGCTTCAAGTTTGCACTGGAAGTTGTGTGTCATAAAGTTGTGAGAAGGACTGAATGTAAAGGATGGGCAGTAACTACTTCAAATCCATGAGGGAGCTATTCTGTAGGATGTCAGAGTGAAATGTTCTTGGGTTGAGCTTTCTGAATGAGTCACACTCTGCACGCTTCAACACAAAATAGCTGCAGTTCAGCCTCATAAATCCATAGGAACTGTCCATAGGAGCAGTACAGACCAAACAAGTTCAAGGATTACCTCTCATTTTTGGTTTCTGCCTAGAACCAAAAAATATGGTTCTTATGAAGGATGTCTTATATACGGGATTTCTTATTGGGGGAGAGTGTAAAAATATGTCCAAGTTAGTTAGCCTGACTTTGGTAAGAGGTAATATAGCTATGGAACTTTTCCCATATCAGGAACTGGGTAGGCAGTGTACTCTTAGTGTTACGTATTCCAAGAGAGTTGTAGGCCAAAGTACTGTATAAACATAAGATCCCCAAGAGCTAAAAATCTAAATAGACAGACATCGATCATTGGTTGTTTGGAAAATATTGCTAATGCTCAGGAATGTGCACTCCTTGGAACTATCACAATTGCTACAAATCAAAATGAATGAATGAATATAAATGTATTCCTAACATCCTTACCATACAATTCTTTCTCCAGAATTAAATTTATGGCAAGAGGTCCAACTTGCTGCCTTTCAGAATTGAGAGTTGTGATCATCAGGAAAGAAACTCTCATAATAGAGCTGGACTGCTACTTTTGAGATCACTTTTCTGTTTCGCCACCTTCAGATTTTTAGTGTGCGTTGCTGTCAGCAATTAAGTCTTAGGGCTAGTGGTACTTTTTAAGTTGTGCAAGAAGGAATATATTTGATGTCAGGTTCCAAAACTGGGAGTCTTCCTTTAACAGTTCTCTTACTAATAAAGCTATCTGAAAGTGTCTACAAGAACAAAGCAAGTATAAAAGGACATGTCCTGAAGGCTTAAAGTGGCCGGAGGTCAGATGCTATGAGTAGAGGGATTACAGAAATCCTGGTGACAGCATAAGGTGAAAGCATCCAGTCATGACAGTGGATTAGATATCTTTATATAGGAAAAAACAAGGAGCAGTATATATTTTTTCCTTTCATTACTTGCTGGCTTATTGTATTAATGGAAAAGGATCCTTAATACCTAAGCTGCTTAGAGCCTTCTTACAGCTAAGACCTTTCTGATGGCAGAATAAATGCTATTGGACAACACGTTCATTAAAGTTGTAGTGATCATTCTGATGCTAATTAAATGTCAAACTTCATTCTCAAAGCATATTTTTACTGGACGAGCTCCTCTCACTCTAACCTGGCAGAACTTAGCAGTGGTAAAGCACATTGTTAGAATTCTGCTCCAATTTAATCGGGAAGAGCATTACAAATGAAGGAGATAAGTACTGCTGAAAGATAATAAACTATCTGCAGTAAATAGCATTCATAGTTGAACCTTATCATTAGCCCGTGTAAATTAATGAGATTTGTATTTACAACAGCACTGATAGGCAATCATTATTTTTTTTAAACTAAATATTAAACATGTTGTCTTCATATTCTCAAAGCAATATTTGTTTTGTGTTATGGTTGGCTCTGGTTCACTTAGAGCATGGAAGTCTTTCCAGGAAAAATGAGCTGAGCCTTATCGGAGGAAATCAGCAGTGAAACAAGAGGTGCATTTAATTAACACTGGCACAGCTTTTATCCAAGTTCTCTGCGACCATGACCCAGAGGGCTACATCACTCACACAGGTGGACTGTTGACATCATTGCTTGGCTCAACAGAGTGATGGCAGGAAGGCTGCTGGAGTATATGTAGGAAACCAGTGAGGTCATTCACTAGCAATGCTTGGGTGGAGAATTATTAGATTTTTGTAGTATGCGTGTTTCTCTCCACCCCCACCCAAAAAGTCATTGCAGTTTGGTGCTTTCTCACATTCAGCCATGTTTCCTTTACTCTTTCTCTTTCATGTCATGTGCAAGAATGCAGGCTGCTCGTAGAAGTAAAACCTGTTGTCTTGCCTTTGTGAAGCGATGCTACCAAATCACTGGTGCAAGTAATATAGCTGTGTTTGAATCACAGTGAGATTTTTAAATATGTACTACCTTTTTCTAGCCATGCACTTTTGTTTTAATGGGTTAAAATTACAGGCAAGGTCCCTTTGAAAATATGTGGAGCTCTTGGAGCCACGCCAGCTCCCTAATTCTCACAATGAACCAACATCCTTCAGATATCGACATATCTGAAGAAAGGTCAGTCTATTACAGCAATATTATTTTTCTCCCCATAGAGAAAGCAGTTCAAGTCTCTGGAACTAGTTCTGAAACTATATCCTCTGGGAAGGAACTCTTGGGGTGACCCAGTGTGGTTTGAAACCAGTTTATGGAAGCGATAAAGCCCTAATTCACTTGTAGGTGAGAGCCAGGACTGTCCTGCTAAAATATTACCCGAATAATGTAAGGGAGAAAAGACCCTGAAAGTAAATATTTTTATGAATACTTTTCGAAGAAAAATATTGTTCCCTGATGAATGAATTTCTTCATTCATAGTGGTTAAGTTTTCAGTTTTGAGGGTGTCCTTTGAATATAAGCTGGAGTCCAGGCCCACCTGGAGTGAAATTGCAGTTTCCCGGTGGTGCACGAGGCCCACGTTGTCTCCAAACTGTCATTTTGTCACTTCTCTCAGGCTCTGTCATGGGACAGTTGAATAATTATTGGTGAATTGCCCAACTCATCCTAACGATTCGTGTAACATAGGGTGATTTATATCTGCCTTGCAAAGCATTTAGCTTACAATGCAATTTTATATCCTTTACAAAGGAGTAGTGCTATGCTAAACATTCTGACCTCTCTGTCCAAAAAATGTCCCTGGTGATGTGGCATTTGGCACCTTCTGGTGGTGGTGTATAGTTGCTGTGTTGTAGCAGCGCTCAGAAGTCTGCAAACAGCTAGCTGTAAAAATACTAGGTGCTCATAGAGTCTGCAGGCTGCTTTTGAGGTAACTGCAGTAAGTGTGGAAAAAGTAACAGAAAAGGAAAGCTATGAAGTTAAACTCACATGGGAAACGTAGGTTAGCACTTGTGTAGTTCTGAATTGAACAACCCTAACAGGAAAAGAAAAGCCCACGCTCTCCTCTGTTAGATGATGTGTCTTTGCATTTATTGCAGTAGGTGTAATCCCTCTCGGGCAGGAGGGAGAGGGGTTTTTTTGAATTACAGAGGGCACATCGTATCTGAACAGTGACCAGGTATGCACGTGCGGAAATGCTGAATGATGTTGCACTTGGTGGAAGGCTGATGAATTATCCAGAGTAGGGTTGTCGGGGCAGGGGGTGAGCACATAGATAAGATCAATGGCTGGAAGTGAAGGTAAGGACAGTCATCTTTAGTTCATTGTGTTTAAAAGCTAGAGGCTGAGAGATGGTTAGGGTAATAACAGCAAATCCACTTGTGTTCCTTGGTGGATGGCATGATGTGGCTGTGGCGGCACTGGGTTGGCCAGAGAGGCCAACTGTAGATGAGGCAGAAATAGGCACAAGTGAATGATTTAGCTGAAGAGATGAGGAAAAAATAGATTGTAATGAAAAGGGGTATGTGGTAGCCTTTGGAAACATCCCAGGTGTGTGGACTATAAGGCAGTTACGATTCAAGCATGATTATGGCTATTTTTGGTGAGAAGATGGGAACAGAAGATTGAGGGGAGGATTGGAAAGATGGGGTTGGCTGGAAAGGAAAAGTTAAATTGAGAGTTATACCAATGTGAGGAGATACTGGTGAAATGATTTGAAGACACATCCAAGATGTACATGGAGAACTGGAAGAGGGCATTGAAATAAAAGCCACAAGGGTAAAAGAGATTTGAAGATGTTCCAAAAGTGTTAGTTGAAACAATGACACGATCTAAGGTCTGGCCAAGAAGAAGTCATGAGAGTAATTGATGAATGTAGTTACAGGAGAGCAGAACATGCCTTGCTGATGACTAAGGATTTTTTTTAATTGGAGAGAAAACAAGTAGAGTTTATCTGGCTTGGAAAATTTTATTATTGTCGCTGTAACTTTTGAAAGTATATAGAAAAGAATGTATTTAAATGATAGTTCAGAAATTTCCATATGCTCTGAGCATTTGCTGTTTACTTCAACTATTTTAAACTAGTGTGGATAAGCCAGTGCTCGTTGGAAATATAGAGTAAATATACTTTGCTTCAGATCATCACACCTCCCTGCCATAGCTGTGTATTTTACCATACAGACATATGGTAAAATATCCTCTTATGACCTCAAAAAAAAAAAACCCGCATCCTGAACAGCCTCTCTTTCTTCTTGGGCATTTAGAAATATCTTGACAGATAGCGGAAGCAAGGCACTTAAATTCTGTGTAGTTCATGCTGTGTCTCTTGACTGCTCTGTTTATTTGCTAGTAAGCATTATTTAAGCTACATTATAATATAGAACAATGTATTGCCTTTTCTGAATGAAAAAAACAGGTCCCGTTGCTGGCCATATCGGCAAAATTAATTTGCAGTTTATTACAGCTTCCTTCAACCTAGCCTTACATTCCTCAAGGGCCAGCACTTGTCGTTAGCAAAACTAAAGAAGTGATTTTGCTTTGTTTTCTATTGAGAAGAAAAAAAAAGACGTTGTGTAGGTATGTGTGTTATTTCAGCAAACTGAATAGTTGGTGGAGGACTTGTTTTGGGACAGGGTGAAACCATCATACAACATATCACAGAAGAAAATAGACCCTGTGGTTTGGTAAACTATTTAATGTTTAGATTAGATGAGCTTTTTCTCAATACAACGTCCATTACAATCAATTTCAGAATGATAATTGTAAAATTAGTTCTTTGTAGTCAGTGTCCATATTATATATTTTCCCATCTTTCCATATTTTAAGCCTCGTCAGAGAAGAAGTTATTTTATGCCCGTGTTTACATTTGCCTCTAAACACTTGAAAATGAACTTTTTAATGACAAAAATTAACCTAGTGTATTATTTGTATCAATCAGGTTTCCTTGGTTGTCTTTTCCAAAGACTTTTTTATTAAATACATCCATAGAAATGTAACATATGTTGAAGCTCTTAGACTTCAATAATAAACATGTGCCGCTGTTAACTTCAAATAGTTTATCTGAATAGGATCCTTAAAACAGATACTTATTTGCAAGTACAGAAAGTGACTTTCATGTTTCACTTTAGTCAGTAACTGATGCCCTGAAATACGCATATGGATAGCCTCCCATCCATTGTAGTGGGAATTTTACCTAGCCTCCTTTGCTTTGCATGTAAAGGGGCAGAGGACGTGGTCGGCCGTGCTGTCTCTGTGGAAGGTACGGTAGGTCGGAGCTGCTGCAGAGGAATTCCTTGAACTGCTATGCCTCGATCGCAAGTGCTTTAGCACATGTTTTCAGTTAAGATTAGCTGACTTGGCACATCAGCTCAGGCAGTATGGATTCATTGATCAAGGGTAGTGCCTGGCTAGCGTGGACAAGCTTAAGCAATGCTGGAACAAAGATAACTCATTATGCTTTGAAACAGTTTTCTTCAGTGTGGTCGTTAATGTCTTGCCCTCATCATACCTGTGAAGTTGTATGTAATTAACTCAGTGCAGCTGTCTTAGGGTTGCAAGTGCTGTTAGTGTAGGCAAAATGAGAATCACCTGTAGCATGCATGTAGCCAAAGGGGGTACCTCTGTGAAAGCGTAGTTTGCTCAAGGCCTTCAGAGAGCCTGGGAGTCATTAAGATCCTTGCTGTCTGTTCCAGTAAGACCTAACCAGGAGCACGGTTATGCTTTCTATCTGCTTTATTCCCTTGTTTCTGATTTACAGTCCGTGATCCCAGGCAAGAATGAATGTGACTCCATCAGTTAAGAAAGGAAAAAATCAGGAGACTGATACTCCATATGGAGATAAGGGCTCTTTGAATGATGTACATTAGCCTATTTGCATGGGGCTTGCTATAAAGAAAGACATACCAGTTAGAAGTGGGAAATGCAGCTTGGACAGAAGCCAGCAGCAATTTTGGACCACTGCCCTCAGATTTTACGCATGACTTGAGACATGAAATATGGACTCTGCAGTGGAACCGTAGGCATGTGCAAGTTTGAGCAGAGAATGCCGTGCTGGGCGTTCCCTGGTGCAAAGAGGGAAGCGGGTGGCTTAGTTGTGCCGCTCGTGGCAGTTTCTCCGTGGTGCGGCAGTGCTGCCTGCCCACCTCGATCCTCCCCTACAGCTCTGACTGTGCTGGCTAGCGGTGCCTGTTGTGTACCTGTGCCAGTTCCGAGCAAGTAAACGGGCTTGATTAAGAGCTCATTCAATTAATCAGCTTCATCTGTGTACGCTTTGATCAAATGCAAAGAGCTCAAAAATGAGTCCATGGAACATCTTGAAACAGCAGCTTTAAGGGTTTGTATTTTTATTATGCTATCGATGCAGAACATGTATGTACAGACCTGAGCATTAGAGAGGGCAGCCAGGTATTTACTTCTCCCATTCATGATATTTTGGATAACTTGCTGCATGAAGAGGCTGATGCTGCCAGACCCAGGGGTCACTGAGTCTGATGGCTTTGGGGCAGGGTGGCTATCGCTGCTGCCTTGGTTCAGCTTGGTAGCAGCCACCATGCTCCGTCACTTCCAGCTTTCTGCTCTTCCTCCATATAGGAATGAAATGAAACGATGTTTCGTGCTCCCTATTTTTATTTGTTCAGCCTGATAAGCTTCTTCAGCTGAAGAAATGACAGTTTCTGAAAAGGTGCCTCGTGGTTGAGATTGGAAATTTATTGATTCGGCCATTTACAAGCAATAGTTTTAAAAATCATTTTAAAACTTTTAAAACTCCTGTCGACGTGATTTTTTTGAGAGGCTATCTTATGCTCACTTAAAGAAAAAGAATTGGCCCTTCAACATTCTTCCAGATATGTTTTTCAAATGCTAATTTGCAGATTTTAAAAGTGTTGATTCCTTGCTAAGCAACAAAAAACTTTACAGTTTGGATCAAATAACTGAAATTCTTACTGTCCAGTAAGACAAACTATCTAGCAGATGTAGATAGCTGTATATTTGAGTTTGGCAACTTACTGTTATTGCGACTCTAAAAGTGATTTAAGGCTAATAGCAGGAACCTAGCTGGAGGCTGCAAGTCTGTGACTGAACAGTTTTATTAAGTTCCGGATAAATAAGGTGAAAGATGTTTTGAACTTAATAACGTCCCCAGCAACTTTCTTGCTTTCATTAAATTGTGAAATATAGGATGAATAGTGCACTAATTAACATTACAGAGGAATGAATATTTGTGCCCACTGGTCAAGGGATTATCCTTGTTAAAACAGGAAATGGACTCTGATTTCCTGTTTTAAAGTATTTTCTTTGTAAACTTTGCTTGAAAACGTGAGGTTAAAAATAGGTTATACTTTTACATAGTAAAATACACATCTATTCTTAGTTTTAAAATAGCTTATATATGGAAGGAAGGGCATTTTCCAAATTTTTTATAGTGAAATAAATACATCCTGCACATAAAACAACATTTATCAATAAATTAGAAACTGAGCTTCTCTAATTTATTACATTGTGACACGGGCTTTATAGCAATTACAATACTCAATGCTTGCATAATATCACTTTTTATTACTAGTTTGCAAGGCAAGCAAAATTTTGACACAGTTTTTAAAATAAGGAATCCAGAGATGCAAACAGTAAGGTCCCCTGACAAATCAGGGGCAGGACCACGAAAAAAATTCTCAATTTCCTGGCCTGCAAAATCATGAAATGTTTATGTCTAAGAACGTGAAGAATCAGATTGGGGTATTTCCATCAGAATAGGCTGACCTACTTTCTGTGGACAATACTAAAAGAAAGTTACGCTGCTACTCCTCCTCTACGCCACCCACGCACTCAAAAATCCTCAAGTATTTCCTGAGATGTTCCTCATGTGTCCTTATTTAAGAAAAAAGAGGGTACAAATGCTGGCATACTGTATTTCACTGTTGGTATGTGTTAATGGGTTTATTTTGAAAAGACCAAGCTTTCTTCACTGCTAAAACTGTGCAATGTCATGACTGGAGCGTTACCTTTTGACCATAACTGAGGAGAGGGTTGCATAAAACCACCTTGATAGCCTGTAGATCAAGAGACATCTCCCAGGTGGTGAAGTCCATTAAAAACGGTATTCTCAGCATGGTACAACAGTGACCCACGGGCTTCTACAGATGCAGTGTTTTTGGTTCTCGGAGATACTACTTGATGCTGACCAGTGACTGTTATCTGTCTTCCCGTCTGCTCTTTCCTGCACACCGGTGAACATCGCTTGTCAAAAGAGGATTTTGTTCTGGTTTTCCCTTAATAGAAGGAAAGAAAGAATAAGGTGTGTATCTTTGTGTGCTTGAGGAAATTCTGTTTCTCAGCAGAAATTATGTTGCCGTAGTTGACAATGTTTCCTGTCTCTGGAACTAAAACCCTTCTATGGACACACTGTCAGCTGGTCCAGAATGGTGAATTCCCCCTCTCACACCCATTTCTCCATGGTGGATATGTCTGCCAGCTTGACCCATCTTTTCTCCTTACCATTTACTTCTCATTTTTGGGGATAAGAGTATATTTAGTTTTACACCAAGATTAAGCCTCTCTAGTTTGATGCCTGTTCCACACAGCTGTGGGGAAAATTCTGTTTAGTGCTTCCTTCTCTTTTACATTGTAAAAGCCAAGAACATTATTTCTTGGCCTGGAGCTGGACTCCTAAAACCAGAGTTTTCCGTAGGCCTGTGAAGAAGAAATATGATCAGGTCTGAGCTAACAGTTGGACAGGTAAGGCAAGAAATAACTTTATCTCTCCTCACTATTTTGTTACTGCAATTGCATACAAAAATGTATCAGTATGAGGTATCTTACCAACACCAGTAAAACTTCTTGAGTGCTAACTGTGATGCAGCAGCTGCATTGTGGTGTATTTTTGTCATAGAGGAAAATTATGTCAACATTATTTAGCTCCCAGAACTCAACAGCAGCTGCAACCCCCTCAGCATGGAAAGGCTTAGGCTGATGTGGAGCCCAAGACACAGTCTGCCTATGTTTCCTATGTTTGGAAGGTGTATGTTTGATATTCCCAAACTGAAGTATGAGGGGCTGTTTGCAGTCAGGCTTGGCTGTGGTGACTCTCTAAAAGTCAGTATCTGATGCAGTGCTGAAATCTTGAGTTTGCCATGTGCAGGACTGTGTGTGAGAGCCGTCCTTTCATTTGAGTGTTCCCAGGGCTGAAACGCAGCGGACTGGGTAGTGGTGCAGTCTGGCACAGCCGCAAGAAATCTGAGTGAGATGCAGCACAAGATGCGTGGGTGTTTGCTCTTATAGCAAAGTTTGGCTCATTTGAACCATTTTAAACTCTTACCTCTGTAACTATCCAGTGGATGATAATACCATGGTAGCTATACCAATGCTTGATACTTTACAGGTTAGTGCCTGGCAGCTGGACATTCGCCTTTTGCTTGAAGTCATATAAAAATGCCTAATATAAATGGAACATCCCCTTTAACCAGATTCACATTTTTAATAATGTTCTCTTAATAACATGTCAAAGTTTGGAGCTAGTTGTAGGCTAAACAGTTTCTCTCCAGGGACTTGGAATTTTCTGAAGATAAAATCCTGTAATTGCATGATATTTTGGGCTGGAGTGCCTGACCACAGCATCTTTCTTTAATAACCATGTTTCTTTAGGCAGCATAAGGAGCTGGGGTTTGAGCTTAATAAGAAAAGCTAGTGACATGAAGAACTTCAGAATAAACCCTTCAATCATATGTAGGAATGTTAGAATTGGAGAGAAAATATTTTTAAAATGTTAAAGATCTACACGTGCTGTCCTACTTAAAGCTTAGCAATGCTCTGAAGACTTTGAGTCTAAACTTAACTTCAGAGTGTATGCTTTCATGAAAATTAGTGAGAATTAGTTAATCAGGTCATGGTTTCCTTTTCTGCACAGCTGCCCTAAATTCATGAGGGGCTACTCTTTATGTCACTTTTACAGGCTTTTACTTAACTTCTTTTAATTGGAGGCCATGTGTCTGTATCAGCAATTTAAAAAAGATGATTGGTTCCAAATCAACTGGTTCTTTGTTTCCACAAATATACAAAATGGCATAAAGATACTGTTTTAATCATCATTTAGCAACCAACACATCAATTATTAAATGTATGCAGGCTGCAATAGTCACAGAAATATCACTCGTATCCCTTGCAATCTTCAAAAAAATCTTTTTCTGATTCTCCTTGAATTCTGGCTTTATAATCAAAAGGAGTGTTGAATATGCGTTGATGAGAAAGCTGCATTGATGTGTGTGAAGAGAATGTACCTAGCAACAACTCTTGCAAAGGTGGCAAGCTTTTTTTCTGTAGTAAGCCACCTAGCAGGCTACCACCCTGCAATACTGAATATTAGGTGTGTTTTGAGATAGCCTCTGGTTTCAGGGTTGCAATCAAATAAGCATACTGTGAATGAAAGCAGCAGAGGAATGTGGATAATGTGTTTGCCTTTTAGTAAATCATCAGTAAACTCTAATACTTAGACGATCTGGTTTTGTTACTTTTTCACTTAATAAAACCAATCAGTAGACTGAGGCCAAAAGAACTGTGACAGTTTGTCACCTATAGAAACCTCTTGTACTGTTTCTAGTCTTTTTTAAGCCTCTCTTAGATAAGTGAAAATAAATCTCCTGACTTCATTTTACTCTTCATTTATCTTTTCCACAAAACCGCATGAGATTCAACACCACTTAAAGTTCATGCTTGGCTCCTTATTTTCAGTCTGCTGTCAGAAGCAAGGGTGCTGCTGGAGGAGTGGCCTCAGGGACATCACTGAGGTGGTTGTACTCAAACTGTAACCTCAAAGGTGCTTCACAGAAGTACAGTGTTGAATCTCAGTGGTGTTAATTTATGAGAATCTTTGAGAAATGATGATAACGTGGTGTAAGACAATCTTATATTATTCTTTTTTCTTTTAGGCAATACTATACTATACATATCACAATGTGGCAAATGCGCTCCCAAACGTACCAAAAAAGAAGCAGTAACATCACACAGGTCGTGTGACTGAGTTGTTTTTCCCCAATTCCATTTGTAACACTTGCCTCTTGCTGTTCAGAAGTTACTGCATTTGCACTGCTGTCAAAAACTGCCAGTCCTCAGAAATGAAGTGTTAATCTGGGAGTTTGTCAAGAAAGCCATACAACAAAAGCTGTGACTTTTACATCTCTGATCCATGAAATAAGCCAAAATACAGGTGTCTGTAGTTACTATGCTGGAAAAAAGCACAGTACCGTTCATATTACAAGATTATGAATGCCCCGTTTCCCTGGTCCCAGAGAAGTTGCCTTGCAAGCAGCTCCAGGCTTCGGTCAGCCTGGTGTGTGTTCAGAAGGCTGTCCTGCAGATTTTTCTCGCCATGCTTTTGGCCCAGATCCAATTTCTGGTTTCCAAGAGTGTTACTACTATGCAGGATGTGTGCCTGTTTGAAAGCAGCGCTTTCATAGTGCTTCTGCTCTCCTATCTTTTTACTATTTTGTAACTGCCCACGCAAATCCAGCCCTACCGCAGAGTATTCAGGGTCTTATATGGGCTATATTGGTATCCAGAGGAAATGTATGTGCTATACAGTTCAGTTCCTACTCAGCTTTGCCATTGACCAGCATTCTGACTGGTATCTCTTTCTTTTTGAAACTGTTTTGAGAATTTCTGTGTATTTATGTTGAAAGAGCAGTTTTCCACCCATCAGTTTGTACGTGTTTGACTCAATTCATAATGTTATTACTGGAGGCGGAGTGCAATGAATGGAGCAGTCATCGTGTGATGTAAGAAGAATTTCCTTGTAAGTGCAGAGAAATGTAAATTGTGAGAATGAATTCGTTGATAGAAGGATGCATTTAGTTTGATCATCAGGTGTTCATGGACAATTTCAATAT
The DNA here is from genome assembly GCA_003993805.1 of Himantopus leucocephalus. NCBI lineage: Eukaryota > Metazoa > Chordata > Aves > Charadriiformes > Recurvirostridae > Himantopus > Himantopus leucocephalus. The sequence goes on along the minus strand of RSEF01000003.1, from coordinate 53,329,492 downwards.
AACTGAACAAAAGAGATTTCTGCCGACTGTTGAGAGTATTAAGAATCGTCATTCTGTTGCTTATCCCCATTTTGTTTGGATTATGAACTGCATTGAAAACACATGCATTTATTTACCCATCGCATTAAACCATGCACTGTTTGTCTTAGTTGTGTTCAATTTTATTACACTTTTTTGCAACAAATTGATATAATTGCATAGAAGACTGTCAGCCTTTCATGATAGCAGTCAAAAGACTAACCTCTTTCCTCCTTTTTTTTCTCTCTGATTTCCCCCCTCCTTTTTTGCCCCCTCCTTCCCCCCCCCCTCCTTTTTTTTCCCCCTTCTTTTTTTTTTTTTCCCACCCTGCTTCTCTTTCCTCCTTGGAGCTGTTTTGGCAGCTGGAGGCAGTTTTTATTTTGATAGGTTTGACATAAAGGATGGAATGTGTCCAGTTTGGGAAGCAGAAAAGCTGGTGGAGGAAAAAAAATCCATCATTGTATTATAGAAATCAAGAGCGTGCTTTCTAGTCCATCAAGTAGAAACAGTTTTTGGTTTCAGTTCAGGATATACACAAGAATAAATTGCAATTTAAGGGCTTTTTTTTATTTAAAGGGAGAGAAATTAGCTATGTTGTTGGCACCATAAAACTTAACATTTTATGGAAACAAAATGGAAAACCAGATTATAGCATATATTTAAAATAGAATGTGTAACTTACAAGTTTGGCGATCCAGCCAAGAGGAAGTTGTATATTAAAAAAACCAATAACCACATATATGCTCTTCTGGGAGTCACTCCGGGACTGAAAGGCGTATGCATCCAAATGTGGGGTTTTTCTGTGTGGTCAAAATTTCAAAATGAGCATGCCAATGAATTGTCCTGAGTTCATTCAAAGTGTGTAGGTGTTTCCATGTGGCTGCAATGCCTGTGCAGAAGTGCAGGAGTATGCATAGCCCCAAAGCGCGTGTGTCGTTACCTCCTTTGTTGGGCCTGTGCAGTTGTAAAGGGGAGACTTGCTGGCCCCATCACTGTGTCACTCAAACCCACTTTTTGCTTTCTGACTATGAAGTGTTACATCCTTTTGCATTAGGGTCAACGTGTTTTGTTCTTCCAGGCTTGCCAAAAAGGACAGAGGGTGGGGAGGGATGTCGATTAGAGGGCTTCTGGCTTCTTCCAAGCGGGGAGTGAGCCAGGGAATGTGCTGAATGAAAGGTGTGTTTGTAATGCTACTTGCTTGAGCGGTAAGCAGCTCTGACATCCTAAATCCGATCTCAAAAATCACCGAACTCTTCCTGATCTTCAGCTCTCTGCCCTAGCTCTCCTTCCCATCTTGTGTTACTGTTTATGGGCTGGGGTTGCTGACTCTGTATTAACTTCAGGCGTAATCTCTAGAAACCATGTCAGTCTGCAGTATTAGGCTCCTGCCAAGTGGGATCCCTGGAAAACCTAATTTAGCCCTTGCCACAGAATCAGCTTCCACTTGTTAATTAATTTTTTTTGTATAATGTGCTTTTCGTTCCAGTAAACTTTATTCTGTAGTTTTGTGAAAAACAACATGGAGGGAAATTCATGTGGACCCTCAAGGAATTTATCATGGGTAAATTCAGAGAAAAAGTTGACAAATTAAGGGTAAACTTGGAGAAAAAGTTGACAAGTGCATAAAGTACATTCACTGTAATTGTGGAATGAATGTCTTCATTCAAACCTTCACTGAAAACCATTTTAACTGAAGTGCAAAGACCTTGTATGAGCCAATGCTGTGAGTGACCTGTTGGTTGTGTTGCATTAGCGTGTCATTTTGTGTGAGGTAAAATTACCTACGGGATCATATTAAACTGAAATTGGAATACTCATTTGTAAAGTGAGGAGAAACCACCAGGCATTCAGAGAAAGACAGTCTAAGTCCGCTCTCATTTGGTGGTGTGATTAGGTCTGCTTTTCTAAATAGATGAGTTGATGTGTTCAGCACTAATGCAAGTCATGGAGAAGCCTTGCCAGGTACTTCATATTAGCTTTGTTCCATGTATTAAGTAAGTCTGATGCAACTTATTGCAGTGAGAATTTCAGAAGATAAATCTACTGAGAAGGGATTAAAAGCAGGTCGTATAGGGGGGTAGTTTTCTTACAGATGATGAACACAATTGCAGGAGCTGTTATAATCCAACAGAAAAACAACAGAAGTCAAAGGGTTGTTGTATTTTTATGGAAAACAAGTAAAGACCTAACTGACTTTTTTGGTGTTTAAAGATAAAATGGGGAGGAATGTGCTCGTTTAATGTAAATGCATCTTGGACCCATCCTTTTCTATTCCATGTATCTCATGGTGTACTTGAGCCCAACTGTAGAAGAAACTGTAGTAGTACTAGATCTATAGAGGAAACCAGCTGCTGAAATTGTTTTTAAAATCTGTAGAAATAATGGGGAAAAATTATTTCCTAAAAAGGCGAAAAGGAAATTGGGTGTAAATATTTCTGCCGTTTTACTGCCTCTGAAGAGTGTTACTTTCCCTGCACAATTTTAACGACTTTATATAATGTCCATGGAATAAAAGATTAATTACATTTTAAATTATCTGGCTTTGGATGCAATGGCATATTGTTTCCTAATTCCACGGAGAATGGTTTTTAAGATGCATATGATAAATTCTTGATAAGTAGTTCCATATTGCTGTTTTAAACATGTATTTTTCAGAAAACCTCAACATCTTAATATTTGTTGTATTGTTAAATGCTGGATTCTGTACCTAAGATGGAGTAACGCCAGGCACAAGTATAAACTGGGAGAGGAGTGGCTGGAGAGCAG
>RSEF01000003.1:53299955-53326608 GCA_003993805.1 Himantopus leucocephalus | reverse complement strand
AATGGTCCAAAGCTGCACCAGGGGAGGTTTAGACTGGACATTATGAAGCATTTCTTTACCGAGTGGGTGGTCAAACACTGGAACAAGATTCCTAAAGGGGTGGTCGATGCCCCAAGCCTGTCAGTATTTAAGAGACATTTGGACAATGCCTTTAATAGTGTGCTTTAACTTAGTCAGCCCTGAATTGGTCAGGCAGTTGGACTCGATGATCGTTGTAGGTCCTTTCCAACTGCAATAGTCTATTCTATTTTATTGTTTTCTTGTTTGCTTTGGCTCTTTAGACTTTGAGGTCTTCAAAATGGAAATGCTACCTAATTCAGAGGCACCATGGCAGAATTTTCTCTGAAGTTAAGGCTACTAGGATGGATGTTGCTTGTACCACATTAGAGATGATACGTGTTCTCAGGCCTCAGAGAGGTGTGATTATAAGGACTGTGTAATATCATTACTGATTCATTATTTCCATCTTTTAGCAGTTGTGTTTTCAAGTCATGTCCCTCTGTTCTTTGCATTTTGCTGATGAAACTTTTTGCCTTTTTTCTGTTAGTTCAGCTCGTGCTTTGTCTGCTCATGCTAGACACTTTTTTAAAAGTGGCTTTGGTACCATCCCTGTTCGCACAGGACATATTTTCCCCTTGGCTCACCAGTCCCTCTCATTCTGCCTTGTTTCTTCTCCCTGTACTGTTTTCCTGTCTGTCCTTCAGAGAAGAAATAGTTTTTATATATTTAGGGAATAATGTTGCAACAATGTAGTAAATCTTAATGCAAAATCAGGAAGAGAAACAAAAATAATTTTCAGTCACTCTGGCTGTCATCGCCACGTACTCCCAAGCACCAAGACACACCTGTGCAGGTTGCCTCCAGCGTTCAAGTATCAGGACAGGAGTGTTCAGTGATCTTGTGGGGCCTCCTTGCAGTGACAAATCTCATCATCTCTTTCATTAGTTGGCACCATGTGTTGGTTTTGGATGTGCTGTTTTATACCGTTTGGCAGCTGACAGCAAATAGTCTGTTGCCTCTCCGTCCTGTTGGTATCTGAGAGTCACTGGGATTCACAGCTTCTGGTTATTTCTCTTGCTGTGAAGGGGCTCTTACTTACTTACCCATTTTGTGTATCATTTCGTATATGGAATATTATTTTCTGTCCTGTCTTCAAAGCCATATTCTTCTCAATGTCTTTTTTTCTTCCAGCTGCTAGACTTCAAATGTTTTGGTTCTTTTGTCTAATAATTTTGCTTTATGTCTCCCAAAATCAATAATGGCTTTCCAAGCAATATCTTACTTCTCTCCTGAAATAAATTTTTATATTCATTCGAATGGCACAAACATACTTAGCCATTTTTCAGTCTTTCTCATGCATTCCCTTTGGATTAAGAGCCTCCTCTGAATAATGCCTTTAGCTGATAACCAGAAACTGTGGATATTTACTGCAATTTGCAGACTCAATTACCTAATTGTAAAAGTGCTTGTTGATATCTTAGTGTGCCTATTTATGCCTTGAGGCATTCATGAAATATAAATAAGGTATGTTGTAAATAACCTCACAGTAAGGAGACTGGATTGGGAAGGTTTGCATATTTTGAATAGTTTATTTAACTTATATCACAAGTTACTTCACATACCCTTAGATAAAGTGTGTGAAAAGTATATTGTGGAAGCTGTTCATTAATTGGTATAAAATCTGCTGTCAGTGGGCAGACAAACAAGGTGGCAGGCAGTAGATGTTTACAGTGCTGTGGTCATCTTAGCAACTCCCAAATGTACTATTCAAAATCAATTTGCTGTGCCATTGTTCCCATTTGATAGGATATCATGTAATATATTTGCAGTAACACACCATGTCTTACACAGCAGTTTTCATCAGTAACTTTCTGAAGTGTCACAGAGGAGGCGCAAGTGAGGTACAATCTGTGTACTCAGATGAGAAGGAAATTGTCCATCACAAGCAACAGAATTGGGAAATTAGCTGAGTTTCATGGAAATCGGGCTGGTACTGATGTATGTGCAGTATGTGCTGCTTGGGGCATGGTTTGAACGATAGTACAACCCGAGTCTTGAAATCCTTTTCTGATGTTGAAGCTTCTTGTATTTATTCAAAAACATTTCCTTAAGCATAGTGCCAGATTAGCACATCCCTTCCATTTAGTGTCTCACATGTTAACTGGCAGATGCCGTAAATGTGAAGATATTAGAAAGCTACTGACAATGTGTATGCAAATTCAAGCTTATCACATCAGAGAAAGATTTGCCGGTCTCTAGTTAGCTTGCGCAGATCTTACACAGAGCTAACACAAGGCTCCTGTTGTCCTACAGGACCAGCTGCTTGGCCATGGATGAGAAATGCTCCTTCCAAGGCGGTGCTGCAGACTGCATGTGAATACCTGTACCTTTGCCTAGGGGCAGCCTGTCCCCTTCAGGCTGCAGTCCTCTCCTTCCAGAGAGGAGACAGGACCTGGAGCCCCTGGGCAGAGTGGAGAGTTAAGTACAGGGTAGGAAGGAGAGCAAGGCATGGAATGCAGAATTGTGTTAGTTTTTGCACCAAATATCTATTCTTTAATACTGGTTTCCAACCTATTTATGTTAATACACATGGGTCAACCCTCCCTGCTCTCTGCTGTTCACATGGTCTTAAATTTTGAAGTGCTAGGAATTGTGTAAGATGGTTTTGTTTGTTTGTTTTACTTATTTTTAATAACATAATAAAAAAAATCTGATAATTAGAATCAAGCAACCCCATAATCTTAAAAAAAAAACAACCCACCTTAAATTGTTTGCGATTTGCAGTTTAGCTACTTTTCTGCAACTCCTTGCAGGGATCTGCCAATCTTTTAACAAAATTGAAAGCAAAATCTCTTTATTTCCAGGCAGAAATTTTAAATAGCATCTGAGGTATTTGTTTTGCTTTTATTTTTGAGTACTGATCCCATGATAAATCCTCCAGGCCAAGCAGCTGCAAAGCCTGTTTTTACAATAATTTATGAAATACCGCTACAGCAAAGATGGTGCATTAGGGCATAACGATGCTCACTATTTTAGGTGGAATATCACCTCTGTCTCCTTGACACTTATTTAGTGAAAACTAGTTCTTTATCATAACTTTACGTTGTCTTTTGGAGATTGTTCTTTATGGATGAGCACAAGGTAGAGGTAGCTGCTGATTCAGCAACGGATGTAATGTCTCTGAATATTGTTCTTATCCCTTGAGCAAAAAGAAGGGGTTTTTTTATTTTTCATCTGTTTTGGAAGTGTTTGGGGTGGCACCTTTCCCACCCTAGCTACAGAGTACTTGCAGGAGGTAAAGTAGATTCTCTTCTTTTGGTAAATCCTCCTAGCATTTACTTTTGAATCAAAAAGCTGCAAGTAACACGCTTAGAGGGCTTGGTCCCGTACTGACGACTCAATGGAGAACAGACTATGTGAAGAGTTATGGATATAGTTGAATTGCTGTTTGAGTATCAAAATGAGAGACATCTGCTAACTGACTCCAGCTGCCCTAACAACAAAGATAGAGAAGTATGAAGTCTATAGAAACACAGGTAAACTGAAACATGTGTGTGTTTGCATAACATCAGTTAAAGAAAATATTGCTCCCGTTTGTTTTCAGGACTAATTAAATGAGCCTTAAAGCCTCTGACAAAAGGTGAGACATTCCTTTTTAATTCCAAGTAGGAATTCTGTTTGGAAACTTGATTAGAATTTCAGCAAACCGCAGGTGCCAGCGAAGCTTGCTGTTTTAATAACCTACCCATATTTCATTTTATTTTGTCAGTTTTCTCTCTGCCAAAGCACCTATCACCTCATGCTTCCAATCCATTTCAGTGCTGGAAACATTTAGAAAGCTTTGCTTTATAGCAGACTTGCCCTTCCTTCTAAAATCCCTGTCTCATGTTTGCTGTCTTCATGCCTATCCATTTAGCATTCATTCGTGTTCAGTTTCATTTCAGTAATGGGAGGCTTTTGAGAGCTGTAAAATGATGAGTTCTTTCGGGGAGAAAACCTTCTGAAGAAAATTCACTTAAAAAGAAGAAGCGAACATTTTGTTGGGTATGTCAGTATTGGAGAAGACCAGTCGGTGTTTCCTGATTTCAGCGTTGCTTGGATAATTTGATTGGATTGCACAGTTGTTGTTTTTCCTGTATATTGCCCACATTTTTAGTTCGGTGCTGTATTGCTGTAGAATGTGCTCTTTCTTAAAAGAAAGAGGAGAACAACAACAGAGGAAAATCCAGAGTTTTGCAATGGTAAGCATGTTGAGTTTGCAAGGTGAATTGTCACGTTGGCTTGTCACGTGGACAAAGTCACGTATATTTAACGGGCTGCAAATCAGAAAATCTGTTTCTTAAACTGTTCTTTGAGAACTTGGTTTGGGTAGCAAGAGACATAGTGCCACCGGTGTCTCATCAAGTGTCTTTTATGAGTTACTGGGGATGAACCATTCACCTACAACACAAGCCACCCGATGCCCATTGCTGATGCACGTGCAGAAGTCTAAGATGTTTGTACTGTGAGCAAGCAAATGCGTAGACGGGTGGTGGTGGTGATGCAGATGCAGCTAGCCATTGCAGGACAAGCTCTTGAGGGATTCTGAATATGTATGTGGCTTATAAGTCCATGCTGAAATCTTCATGGCTACTGTTGCACCTGTTGTGTTAAAGCTCACACAGGTGTGCCTGCCACGCTTGTGGTAGGCATTGGGCATGAATTACACTCGCCCACGAGTGAGCGCTGGGCGTGAGTTACACTTTTTGCCATGTAGGTCTGACTTGTACTATTTTAAGCATGGCTTTGGAATTAGCAATTTTGCCTAATCAAAGCTTTTGACAAATATAATATTGATTTAATTTTTTACTTATTTTTTCCTAATATCTAATGTCTTATGCTGAAAGCAACATGTTTTCTTCAGTGCTCTGTGTAAGCTGCTGCCTTTTAGATGTCAACTTTGCTTTTATACTTCTTTTGTAGAGTTTTGTGTTTAGTCTGTCTTTGGTACTATATTTAAGATTAATGTTTGTAATGTTGCTGGCATTAACTTTAATGTTCAAGCTGGTGAATGGAAGTATTTGCTCCCATTCCATTTCAGAGCATGTAGGAGGGTTTATTTAAAGTGCGCCTTGCAGCCCCACCCACTTCATCCTCGGAAATAAACCAGGATCTGAGCTAGGTTATTGGTATCAAAGTGAAGGACCATGGTTGTCTTCCATAAAAGTTTGCTTTCTTAATAAATGAATTATAACATTTACTCTTCTATCTTACTCTGGAGATTACAACCTTGAAGATAAATGTAACTTACAACAGCGAGCACAACAGTACTGTCTTTCTACATGATAACTGTTTGTTATCCATCCAAAAAATGTGTGGTGACTAGCCAGACAGCAAGCAAATGCAGTTTCATACACCTGTATACCAGATGTTTTACAGCTGTGCACATACTGCTGCTGCTAAACCTACAGTGAGTACCATGGGACAACTGATTCAGGAAAAGTAGGAATTTTTCTCTTGGGATGGGCTGAAATGACAGTGGAGGAGGCAGAGCTGTCAGTGGAAGGAATTGCATAGCACAATCAAGAAGCAGATCTTTCGGCATCTTGTTTGGGGATATCGCTGACATTGAGAGTTAGGAAGATTTCCTCTGGCTTCTTCATAGCTAAAATATTTGCCGTGGAACCTCAATGTCTAATAAAGTTAAAGCAGAAATTGCTGAAGTTTGATTTGGTAACTTTTGGTGAACTGATTCTAGTAATGAGCTGCATAGAGTGAGATTTTACAAAGCTAGGTAGGAATTAGGGACTCAAAAAGTTGTATTATTTTTAAGGGCAGCTGGGTATCTGAATGTCACAAAGCTTTGAGTATCTTATCATTATTGAACTTCCCCCCCCAAAAAAAAAACCAGACCTTTTTATTTCTTCTTTCTTAAAACTGTCGACAGTTTGACAAAGGAAATGGTCTTATCACCACAATCCCAGTCCGTTTTCTTTCCCTACGACTCCTACGATCATTCTCCTTTACAAAATACTTTGCAGCATTGATTTGAAGCTTGGGTTGTTTTTGCTATCATGTAATCTTTTATTTATTCAGCAATAATAACACACTGCTTTGGATGTCAAAATGGAAGTTCCAGGAACTGATATGCTGCACATGGTATTCCTAGCCAAATCTCAGTGTAGTTGCAGCTGGATTCTGTGTCATGTCTTTAAAGAGAGGAAGGGGGGGATATCACACTGATCTGGGAAGGGGGCCAAGGTATTAGACATGAAAGTGGGCAGGCATGTGTGCCTTTATGGGGAGAACAGGGAAAGGAGTGTGGTCCTGGAGGTCTGCATCGGGATAGAGATGTTTTGGTTGCCTCAGAAGGCAACTCAAATTTTTGGATTAGGATCTATAGTCTAGCCACTGACCCAAAGCTTTTAAGGCTTTTGAAAATCTGTTTTTAAGGTGGTGGTTTCAGGAATTTTTTTACTAGTGACCTCCCAATCTGGAAAGGAAGCAGTGTTTTCTGTTTTGTTTCTTACTTGGCTCTCCAGCCCATGGAGCGAGGCTGCAAGGATATGATGTGGAAAATAGATTTATAGCCACCACTATAATCTAACTTGATTTTGAAATGCAGAATTGAAGAAAAATTATGTCAAATTAGCATAATGATAACTCAGTGTGAGAGATGTTAATGTTTTGAAAGGAGATGGCCAAAATCTTCCTACTAAAACAAAAGCTTCTCCAAAGCTCTGTGTTTGTGCTTACTTAACTCTTTTCACCAATGAACTTTTTGGCGCTTTTGAGAAGCATTAAAGGTAGCACCTTTCTAGGCTATGGAACATGAGTGGGAGGAGCCCATCGCACGCTGTGCAGTGCAGCATGGAGATCTATGATGATACATCATATGGCACAGTGAGCATGGGAAGGACTACCTATGGTCTCAAAGTTGATAAGATGTCCAACAGCAGGACACTGTGCTTGAACGAATACCCTTTGGCTCAATGGTGCGTTCATCTGAGTATCTTTGGAAGCAGAAGCTAGCTATATGCTGTGGGTTGCTTATGTTGAGCTGTGCCATGTCAAAAGGGGACATAATTAACAAGCAGGGAGGACAGCAGTCCTGGACCCACATACAGCCAGGACAGGTTTTCCCTCTGGTTTGGGGATTGTTAGCTGTGGTGCTGAGAAATCAGCTAACACGCTCTGATTACTGAATGGCTATTTCTGCTTTCACATCACGCTATGAAGTTTATTTATTTCTCAGGTGTAATGTGCTCTTAGTGGAAGGGTTTTCCCCATGATTGTTTCTTGACCTAGTAGATCTTCCTTTGCTTTGGCAAGGGTCTTCCTTAATAAACAGTCTCATCATCAGTTATTAATTTCATATGCCAGGTCTGTGAAACTGTCCTGGTTCTGGCGGGGATAGGGTTCATTTGCACAAGGAGCTGGGTTGGGACACAGCCCAGTTGGCTGACCCAAACTATCCAAACAGGTATTCCATACCATGTGAAGCAATGCTTAGTATATAGGTGGGGAACTGGCCGGTGGAGGGGGCAGGAATTGCTGCTTGGAGCAGGCTGCGAGCTTCCTGGGTCCGATCAGTGAGTGGTAGTACATTAATCGTATTTTGTATACGTATCAGTATTATTGTTGTTTTCCTCTTTTCTTTGCTGTTCCGTTAAACTGCCTTTATCTCAGCCCACGAGTTTTGCCTTTTTTCTTCTGATTCTCCCCCTGGGATGGGGAGTGACAACCGCGTGGTTCTTCATTGCCAGCTGGGGCTAAACCAAGACAGTCCTTTTTGGCACCCAGCATGGGGCACAAAGGGTTGAGATAATGACAGATCTGACCACTACATGTTAAAACAAATTTGTTATATGCATTTATTGTGTTAGTTAAATAGTCGCTGGTCACAGTGTTGCTTTGTTTGTTCACATTGCTGTGTTATGTAAATTCTTATATGCACTATGTACTCCCCGCAACTCTGTTTTTCACCTCTGGGAGAAGGATCAGGATTATCATTTTGTTGTCCTGTGTAATATCAACTTATGATATGATAACATCGCTGTTCACGCAGTTATGTTGGTATGCTTATGTGGCATTGCTGTCCTGCCCATACCTCAGGCACCATCTCTCAGAATTTATTGATAATCACACACAATCTATGGGGAAGCAGTGGGGGATACTTTCCCTGGCTCTTTCGCCTCCCTTTTCTCCTTCGGGCCAGGTACAACAGCTTTTGAGAATTTTTAATATCCCTGGGATGTTCAAACCAGGATGTTCTTATTGCTGTGTTTCCTGAATGTGTTTCAGGTCTTGTTTAGGGTTAAATGACTATTTAAGAATACCACCCAGCGATCTGCCCTGAGGCTGAATAGTCATGGGTAGCATGGTATGTGGGAGAATACGGGCAGGTATCTAGAGAACTTCTCACCTCCAATGGTTTGGGACTNCGACTATTTAATAATACCACCCAGAGATCTGCCCTGAGGCTGAATAGTCATGGGTAGCGTGGTATGTGGGAGAATACAGGCAGGTATCTAGAGAACTTCTCACCTCCAATGGTTTGGGACTTCACCCCCAAACAACTACAGGACCCTTATAAAGTGATACAGTATTTGAAAGGAAAATGCTGTGGCTATTCCAGAGAGGCACATCTTACTGCACTGTACTGGGCTCTGGCCAGTATCTACCAAACACTGCTCGATACTATGCAGCACTGTCAGGGGAAAGAGAAGGAAACCAGATTAACAGGCACCGCAGCTGTTGTTGTGAAGAACAAAAGGTGCCAATCACTACCGCAACAGTGCATTGGCGGCAATATCACACCAACTGAGACTCTGTGATTCCCATCCATAAGCTGATTCGTCAGCTAGAGACCCAAGGAGTGATCAGCAAGACTCACTCACCCTTTAAGAGTCCCATATGGCCAGTGTGAAAATCTAGTGGAGAGTGGAGGCTAACAGTGGACTATGATGGCCTGAATGAAGTCACGCCACCACTGAGTGTTGTTGTGCTGGACATGCTAGAACTTCAATACAAACTAGAGTCAAAGGCAGCCAAGTGGTATGCAACAATTGACATCGCCAATGCATTCTTCTCAATCCCTTTGGCAGCAGAGTGCAGGCCACAGTTTGCTTTCTGTTGGAGGGGCGTCCAGTACCCTTGGAATCAAATGACCCAGGGGTGGAAACACAGCCCCACCATTCACCATGGACTGATCCAGACTGCACTGGAACAGTGTGAAGCTCTGGAACATCTGCAGTACATTGACAACATCATCGCGTGGGGCAACACAGCAGAAGAAGTTTTTGAGAAAGGGAATAAAATAGTTCGAATCCTTCTGAAAGCTGGTTTTGCCATAAAAAGAAGTAAGGTCAAGGGACCTGCACAGGAGATCTGGGTTTTAGGAATAAAATGGCAAGATGGATGCCGTCAGATCCCAATGGGTGTGATCAACAAAATAGCAGCTATGTCTCCACTGACTAGTAAAAAGGAAACACCGGCTTTCTTAGGTGTTGTGGGTTTTTGGAGGATGTGTATCCCAGATTACAGTCTGATTGTGAGCCCTCTATATCAAGTGACCTGGAAGAAGAAGAACTTTAAATGGGGCCCTGAGCAACAACAAGGAAGTAGTTCATGCAGTATCCCTGGGTTGAGTCCGCGCAGGAAAAGATGTTAAAAATGTGCTCTACACAGCGGCCGGGGAGAATGGCCCTACCTGGAGCCTCTGACAGAAAGCACCAGGGGTGACTCGAGGTCAACCCCTAGGGTTTTGCACTTGGGGATACAGAGCATCTGAAGCCTGCTGTACTCCAACTGAAAAAAAAGATATTGGCAGCATATGAAGGCGTTCGAGTTGCTTTGGAAGTGGTTGGTACAGAAGCACAGCTTCTCCTAGCACCTCACCTGCCAGTGCTGGGCTGGATGTTCGAAGAAGGGGTCCCTGCCACACGTCATGCAACTGATGCTACGTGGACTAAGTGGCTTGCGCTGATCACACAGCGAGCTCGAATGGGAAACCCCCGTCACTCAGGAATTCTGGAATTGATCATGGAGTGGCCAGAAGGTGAAGATTTCGGAATATCAGCAGAGGAGGAGGTGACGTGATCCAAACAATCTCAGTAGTGCCTCAGTGGGTTTGATCATATAAATTTATTGCTGGTTACCCACAGTGAACCAACAAGCTGCAACTGTGCAACTAGAACTCAGATTAGCTTACCTGCTTATATCCAAAGCGGTTCATGGAAAAAAACAGCAGCAAAAAGTTAGTTTTACTAACAATTGCTTTGGTTATAATTGTTTTATAATTTTTTTGTAGTTGTTACTTTCAGTAAATTTTAGTCATTTTTAGTAACATTAAGTTATGACTTCATTTAATGTTTTTAACCCAAACAGCAAAAATGTTGATACTCAACATTGCTTTATAGTGAAGTGGGAAAAGAGTTACTGTGGTAGAACACAGTGTACTACTAATAGCACCTGATGAACTAGCATAAAGTATCATATTATTAATGGATTTAATGAGTCCTTAGATCCTATGATACTTGAAAGAAAGTTAATTGGTTGCTTACAACATAACTGTAATGGACTGTGTTTAAATGCGTCATTTGATTCTCATTTCCTTGAAATATCCACTTATGAGATTTTCACTCTCCACCCCCAATATTCATAGCTCCTCTTGCTCTGAAGCATTTTAAGAGGATTAGCTCAAAGCATAGTGTTGCTTCCAGACCTTTATGTCCCTTGGGGTTAGGTGTGAACGGGTGCTGTGCTGGGCACAGCCCTCTTCTCTAGCTAAGCAGAAACATGTCCATCTTGCCTGACAGTTCAGGTGGCAGGTAATGCTAAATGGTGCTTGTCTGGAAGGCATGATCAACTGTAATTCGTTTGGCACGTTTATATTCTGTATTAATTTCCTCTTGTTTGTATAGACCGTATGAAGAGCAGTGTGGAAGTGTTGTGATTTTAATTTTTTCCATTTGATTCTGTAAAATGCTGTCATTTTCAGCTCTTGAGAGGATGAGTGCCAGAGGGGCAGCCCAGCTTCCCTGAAAGGCTGTGTTTGACACGGCCATGCTTTGCAGGCAGGTTAAATTACTGCAGTTGGATGCTCTGAAAGGCCCTGCCATAAAGGGAAATGCGGCTGCCGAAATAGCTGTGCTGTAAGTCTCAGGAAGGCAAGCTGGGGCAAACCCAGCCCATGCACTCCGTTTTCGGTGCTAACTCTCTGTACGGTGCCTGAGCAAGCTTACCCAAGGTTTCTGTTCTAGCAAGACAAAGTGCTGCATTGTATATTAGAGGGAAAGTTTTAAGCTGTTTGGCTGCATCCCCAAATTCAATTTATAGCGCTGGAACCTAGAGGTGGGGCGTGCATGGACTCCGCAGCACACACTGTGACCAATGTGCTGTGAACCACAGGTATAGCAAGCCAGAAATGGTGGGAGTGTTTCAACATAGTCGACCTTGTCAACCCAGCCTGTCACTCATCATTTTGCGTTGGGATAGCTGGTACCATAAAGAAAGAAAAAAAAAAAAAAGTCTCATATAAATTCAAATCATAAACTGAGAGCTTATGTGCGCAAGGGGGGAAAACTTTGCAGGAAATTTTGAATAAAAACTGCAAGACAGTTATTTTTAAATAGGTTACTTGTGACAAGAAAACATTTCCTTCATAGGCACTCAGAATAGCAGGAATTACCTACCCACGCGTATGAGCATACCTGCCTACCTACACACCCTGAGTGGCAAGATACAATTAAGGATGCTTCCAGTTCTAGATCTCTATTTTCAGGATAAATTAAGTCGTTTAAATCAGATTTCATAAACATTCACAACTAGATTACATTGTCAAGAATGTGTATGGTTTGACTACAGTAAGAAGCAACTAGTAAGCGTTCATGGGGATAAAATTCCTGTGCATATTCGCACGTTCATTTTGACTGGCAAATAAGTTAGTCATACTTCATAGTGGCTGCCTTCCTGATCATTAGGATATCTTTCATCCTACCTCCTCCTTTCTTCTCTTTTCCCCCACCCCAGTATAGTGGATGTGCTGGAATACAATCAAATACAAATGTTGCATTGATATACAGTGTGATGTGTTTGAGGATTTTTGCATCTTTGCTGGAAATCAAAACAGTTTGGATGGTAGGAGGATTATTTCTCTGATGAAATGTTGCAGATTGATTTATTTATTTATTTGAACACTCTCTTGCCTGTCTTCATCCAAAGAACATAGTCTTTTTTAAACCTCATTTGTAGAATTATGACATATTTTATACTCTTTTTCCTCAAAAAAATGCCGATATGTTCTTTTCATTAGGAATACAGAGAAGACATCCAGGATTCAACACTTAGATCCATTTTACCTTTCTGCTTTCTCTTTCTTTCAGCTTCCCTCCTGCCTCATTTAGAAATCAGCAGCTCTTTCACATTGTATATCACATCCCATTCCATCTTTTCTACCAAGTAACTTGAGAGCATCTTTCCTCAGTATTTTGAGGGATGCAGAAGTCTTACCAGTACTTTTCTGCTTCTTTCTCATTGCTCTATCATGAATTCGTAATATGTCATCTGCGTGGCGCTGCTCTGTGTTGTCAGAGGACTAAATTAATTAATTTTCATAAACTGTCCCTTAATTGAATTTTTGAAAGACAGATACAATTACAAACACAGCACAGGAAGAGCATAGGAGGAATGTCTGGCACAGCTATACAAATAGATGTATTACTTCGAATATTCCCCTGCTGGTGAACAGGACACGTAATCTGTAAAGGATTATATGTAAAGGGAGAAAGATATTCAGAGCAATACTGAAACTTATTGAAGTGTCAAAGCCAGTATAAAAGAAAAGAAAAAAAAGTCTGAGACATAAAATGACAAGTGCCTCCAAAGCGCAGTGGCTAGGCTTCCCTCTCCCAGGCACTCAGTCAAAAGGGAAATAAAAATTATCCTAATGCCTGTGCTCTGGCCGTCATTTCAGGAGAAGAAGCCAAGGTGGCATTACAGCCCACAAGCTGGCATCCCTGAGGTGGTGAAGGTTTGCCTTCCACCACTGAGGCTGAACGGAAGCGCAAGCACTGTGCAAGCAGCTCTGCGTTTTACCAGCTGAACTCAAGTCACTCAGGAATACAAGGAGGAGCTGTGATTAAAAGCCCTAGGTAGCTCATTTTGAAGCCATTGTTTGTCTTTCCTACGTGGCAAGGCATAAAAAAGTGCGGACCGCAAGTCCACGCAAGCAAATAAGGCTTCCTAATAGTTTAGGTTGGTTAGTGATGCAAAATGCCCATTTGCGTAAGGATCATCAAGTCCGATAACTGTATTTCCTCTGAGCTGGAGCTTTGTTTCCGTTCCTCAGTTGCCAGTTTGAACGAATGAACTAATAAGCCAAGGGATGGGAACTCTTGAAGACAGGCCCCATTCACAGAAAGATAAGCTTTAATGGTATTATATGAATGTATTTTACCAGCAAGGTGTCCTAATTTGAATGTAGAAAAGCCATCTGCACAAGAAACACTGGTAGCAAGCTGTGACAGTCAATGACCACGCTTCCTTATTGTTGACAAACATGCTGCTGCAGAAATTTGTAGTAAGAATGCATTCTTTCACCATTTTCTAAAGGAAATGTCAGCAATAATTTCAAATAGTTAAATGTCTTTTCTTAATGCTTTACATGTACTTTACAAAATGGGCACAATTGGCAGACTTGCTTTACTCCCTAGTCAAAAAGAGAGAAACTGGGATCAGAGAATTGGTGAATAGATACACAAATGGCCACCACACACGTGCACACGTGTCATGCTGGAACGAGGTCCCGTTAAAATTTAAGCAGAACGGCTATTCTAGTACATCTGGCTGTGAGCATTCTTATTCCAGGATAAAAGTGCTTTTTTCTGGGTAAACCGCTCTGAAATGTTAGCCAAGCCTACGTATACCTTGCAATTGGAAAACATTTGATACGCTTTAAAATGACATTTTCTAAAGGGATAGCAAGTTTTTTCTTTCCTTGGGTTGTTTAGGCCAAATGGACCATTTCATTAAAGATGTGGTCTGAATTCTGTTTCCTGCGTGCTAAAGCCATGATAATCCAAAAATATGCTTTCTTGTAGGCCTTTCAACGTTATTTCCAGTACAGTAAAAAAAAAGAAAAAAATAGTGGTATACAAGATGAATCCCAGATAACTGCAGTGTAATGCCTAATAGTTTTGTGGGGTACCATTTTCCAGGGATATGTTCATAACAGTTCAGCTTTAAGGGGATAAAGTCGTCTTCATTTTATGGGGCAATTAAAGGCTTCTGTTTTGATGTTGTCTGGTGTCTCCTCTGGGATTGATTCAGAACCAAATGCATACTGTAGAGGAAAATTCAGCATGACAGTTTGCTGCTGGCATTCTTCATGAGGAAATGCAGTATTCTCCCAGATGGGAAAGAAATTTACAGGGGATTTTTTTTTATACAGCTATATTATAGCTAACCATTCTTCTAATTATCACTGCAGGTACATGGAACACTGCCTGGTTTTGGAGTCTTTCCACTTTATAAAGTACAAAGTTACATTAATATTTTTTGACACTTAAGTAAGAAAAATTCTTAAATTTTCCCAGATTCAGGACAACTGACTGCCCTTTAATTCTTTCCAGACATGTGTTTAATATCAGTCACAAAGGTAATGCAGTATGAGATTTAGGGTTCTGACAGACATGTGTCTGCAAATGAAAATCATATTGCTGAAGCCGTATCAACCCCTGCCTTTCTGAGGGATGGTGGTGCCCTGCATGCAGGGATGTCTGATTTGCTTGTGAATCAGCTCCACAGGGGTTATAGTTTACTATTTAGTATTTGTAGATAAGCCTCTATGTTATTTTCGGTTTGCCTTTTATCACTCCAGAACAAAAGTAGTGGTCCAAAAACTGCTTGAGCAGCGACTGAGATATTTGGGCAGCAAGAGCTGAGGGAGAGAGACAGCAGGAGTGTCTGTCTTGTCTCTTGCTGCAAGCCCCACTGTTCTTGCTGGTTAATCAGAGTCCTAAATCTCATGCAGCCCCTCGGTGAACCGGAGCATGGGCAGGGTTGCAGCCATGCAGCAATTTGGGTGCAGGTGCCTGTGCTCTGGAAGCTGTAAATCTGTGCTGCCTTGGGGAGGAGCCTGGGCTCCTGTGTCCTGCCTGCCACAGCCCTCTCTGAGGGGAGAGTGGTGTGAAGGGCTACCTTTTGCTTGCTGTGGCTTTTTTTAAGGGGTCTTCACTAGCAAAGAGACCATAAGCCTTAGATACCAGAATGAGCTAAGCAAGGGTCAAAATCTAATGAGAGGAAATGAGTAATAAGAATGTCACAGAGCATCTCCTGGGTTATTTGGAGTTGTGCTCTGGGTATGTCATAGTTTTCCCTTCTCTCTCAGTGACTTTTTTTTAATAGTAGCCTTAATGACAGTTAAATGGATCTGAGTACAGTACCTGTTAAATGCCAGCTTCCCCTTGTATGGCATCCATCTGTAAATGCAATTAGAACAAACATCTGCTGCCAGAAATGACTTCCTGACCTGTGCTATTTTTTTTCAGCATTCTGCCAGGCTTCTCATCACCCTCCCCAGTAATCCCAGCAGATCCACAAAAAAGTAAAGAACCTTATTCATGTGACATTGCAGCCATTTCAGCTGGCTTGTTGAAACTTAGAAGTTATAACTGGAGGAGTAATGCCATACTATTCACAAGAAAAAGAAAGTTTTTCAGTTGTGAAGATTATTGCATTTGTTAGGCAAACATAATCCAGGTTACCTCTGCATTATAACCTGGATCCCACAAAAATGAAAATTCATGTAAAGTATCTTTGTCAGCTAAAATTTGAATTAGTGGGTAAGTAATGAGACAGGAATCTTAAAAAGCAGAAGAATGTTACAGAGACTGTAATACAGCCGCACATTAATGTTTAGGCATTCCCCTCTGAAAACAGAGTACTGAAGTTGGTTTTAAACATCAGCTTGCACACAGTATGATGTGTTTCTATATGCTTGCTGCTTTAAAATGTGTGCTCAAAGCTAATTGCTGTTACCTGAGCTCTGCTGTTATCCCCAAATCAATTTGGTAATAGGTTCATATTCTTTGGCAGTTTTACTGTTTTGTTTCTCTCTGTTTAATTAAAGCTTATTGGATGATTCTCTGTTTCTTTTTAACACAGAAACCGTTTTAGGACTCGACTGGTTAATGTGTTTCTAATACTTGAAATACCAAGAAAGCCAAGAATTTTTAAGTTGCTGTAGTCATATAAATTTTGTATCTGTAACATCTGAAGTCTTGTGAATTTCATAGACTTGTAGTTATACCTGTATTATATCCATGTGCTGTTATGCAGAATTTAGAGGTTATCTGAAGCTGTCTCCAGACTGCCTGGAAACCAGTTTTTCTTTGAAATATTTCTTTGGTCTGTGAAGAGATGTTGCCAGGCATCCATATTAATACCTCTATAAAAAAAGGAAATACTTTCTCATGTGTGATTAAAATGTGGAAGTCATTAACACAGGAAAGCCATTGAGGCCAAGATTTATAAGATTTATAAAAGGTTACGGCCATCAACAATATGCAGGGTTGTAATTAGTATAAGTGAGTAATTTGGAAAAAGTGCTAAGCATGGTGTTCCAGGGTTCGATCAGTCTTCAGTTACCAGCTCCCAGTGTTGGACAGAGATTGCTTTGTCAGCCTCCATAGCTTTCGCTTTTCTCCATAAAGCATCTGGCACCAGCCGCTGTCAGAGACAAAAGTGCACATTTGCTGTGATGTGATACAGCACGCTCCCTGCCTGCCTTCTACCTGATTTAAAGTGTGTAACTTCTGTATTAGTTGATCACACTGCACCAGTTTCCCGTGTATACACAACGCCCTGCTGCTCTGTACGTATAGACAGCAAGGCATTAGGAGCTTTTGTTGCTTGGCTAAATCAAATGAAGATAAAAGATGATGTTTCACAAACAAATGCAGCAAAGTAGATGCAGATAATTACCGCCTCCCTCTGCCTTTGATGACTTTTTCCCATTCCTCTATTTCTTGGCTGTGGCCAGGCACGCGCCCTGCACTGTCCTGCAGGCTCAGGTACAGTTGCAACAAAGCAGCAGGAGCACAAGGGAGAGACAACGGGCAGTGGCACACAGGGAGTAGAGTAAAGCCTTATTCGTATGCACCAGAGAGAAACAACATCATGCTGCTGGCACTGCATATGTCAGATTTGCTTTTGTGCCTGAGAGCCTGAATGAGCTCTGCTGACTGTAGAGCTCTGATCTAGTTTATAATAAAGAACATCACTGCCATTGTATTTGGCACCTGTAGTAAAGATGTGATGCAGTGAGTAGACATGGAAACCAAGTGCTCTGCAGGTAATCTGACCAGAATGGGATCAAGGCATGTTTGTGACAGCATAAATAAACTCCCTCGGAGTTTGTGAAGGTCTTTGTCTCTTTACTTTTCTCTGGGAGAAAGAAAAAACTAAATTTCTTAATAACTTTCACAAAAAAATCAATTTAAAAATAACTTCACAGTCAGGATTTAAGCAGTCTGACAAAGGAGAAATGTAATGTGGAAGCAAAGATAAAGTAGAGTTTTCCCACAAATAAACAACAAGCAATTTTCATACGAGAATAACTACAGGAATCGCGACGGCTGGGCGGGATGCTGATGATGAGACGGCAGCGCAATCTGTGGCTGCATCCAAGGGAGAGCACTCTTGCTCACCAGCAGCCTCTCTTCAAGGAAGATGCCCAGGCAGGTGGGTAGTGACACGCTACTGGGGCATTGCAGCTCTTCAGGCGGGGGCTGTGTGCCGTCCTGGGGGGTCTTTGTTCTTGGGGTCACCGGGAGGGAAGGAGGCAGGCTGAACATTAGCGGATGTGTTGCGAGTTGTTTTGGTTATGCCTTTGGCTGAGCAGTGGAGTTGTAAATTGTTTGTTTGCCAAAAATGAAAGTTCGTTACAGACTGGCCTTGTTTTGATTAGGAGGAGCCTGGGGGCTGTACCATAAGAATAAATAAAGTTTATGGCTTTGTCTGCTAGTTTGTTCACTTTGGCATTGAAGAGATTATATTCTAACTGGTTTTTAATTTATTTGTTATCATTTTATTTTAGTCTTTTTATTATTTACCCTGTATGTGCACAAATAAACTTTCTATGGCATTTTTTACACATTTTTTAATGCTTGAGAAGAAGTTCCCGTAGATTGTTCCCATACTAGGTGTTTGTCAAAACACAAAAAAGAGTTACGTTAACTTGTGTGGGGATGCAGAAATTCATTACTGCCTTCCACTTTTTGTGTCCTTTCATATGCTTCATTTGGGAAAAATACTGAAGGCCACCCCTAAAACATCTGTTGGTTTGTTTTTCAGACTAAAAAAAAGGTGTGTTTCCAAATATGGTTGATTTTAATTGGACAGTTTAACAATGTTTTTGTTGCTTATATGAATATATTGTTATCCTTTGTTATATTGCAGAAACTGTAGTTAGAAAAGTGACTTACTGCAAGTTCATACTGAGCAAAGTGAGTGAAATGGAAAAAGCTGTATTTTATTTAAAAATAGTGATACAAAGGCTTTATCACGTAATAGAAAAAGATGTTTCATGCAATGTTATTATTTAAGATAGTTATTTTTGAGTTGCAGTTATATGAGACTAAGATGAGAATCAGAGTTACCAATTTCAAGTTCCATTCTCCTGGCATCGCCTCAGCTCCTTTTGTAACTTTTGGCAAATCATTTAACCTTTTCTGCCTTATATCGCACTCACCTTTTAAAATGGAGATCTTATTTCATGTATTTCCCAGATGTATTTAATGTATTTAATTGATATTTTCAAGGACTTTGAAAAGAATTTTATTTATAAATATAAAAATATAAATCTTTATTATATTATGTAAAGATATATGTTTGTAGGATAATGATTGTGCCCTCTGTCAATAAACAAAATTTTGTCTGGTTTCCTTTGACAAGTAAATTTATCTGACAGCTTGTTAACTCATGGGTATCTCTCAGTGAACAGAAATTAGGGGCTTAATATCTCCTTAGAGAAATTTTGAAAATCAATATGGCCATAAGAGAGTTAAGTCACACATTCATGGCTAGAATTTCTTCCTTTCTCCTTCCAGCTCTTAGTGCAGTTCAGGCAACTTGCAAAGAAGGTGGCTCTTCTGAAGGCACTAGTTTATCGTAAGTCAGTGGCTTTTGGCCTTTTTCAAAGCATTTCTATGCTCCATTTTCCAGGGCAAGTGTGAGATCCAGCACAGGTTATTCAAGGCTCACTTTTCTTAGCAGCCTTTTGGAGAGCCCTTAAAATAGTGGGTTGATAGACTATAGGGTGAAAATTGCTGATCTAAGTAATATCCTTCATTTTTTATTTGCTTCCTTGTCAAAGGGAACCACAGTACATTCTGATATGATTTTAGAGGACACACTGTATTGTATGCTAGCAGTACGTATGTACTGCTACAGGTCTGCAATGGACTTGTGACTGAGAATATCTGATTTACAGAGACAGCTCAACAATTTGATATCCTCATGTCCAGCCGAACTGGGTCCATTCTGGATCGTCTGGGTTAGGAACAAATAGAAGGGAAAAGTTTTTTCATTTTTCGGTGCAGCTAAGATAGTATTGACCTAGCATATCAAAACAGCAATTTGCCTGGAGAGAGATGGGGCAAAATTGCACATGGTTAAAAAGCAGTCGCATCCAGAATTATAATGTATGGTGCTTGTTTGTAATTGTCTATTTCCTGTTTGCTTCAGTTTGTCACCAAACAACGTGTGTTAAGGGCTACAAAGAGCAAATCATTTAAATTGTTTATCCAAGCAACAAGTGACTTGAGAAAGCAGATACAGAAACTTGAACTAACGAGATTAGAGCTGCTCACAGGTCAAGGTTGATACATGGATGATGGTACAGTGATAGTAATTTATGCTGTTGATGCCCGCCACAGTTGATCATTCTTTGGAAACAAGCCCTTAGGCTCTTCTTTCTGACATCTCCCATGATAACTACAGACCAGAAAGTTGAACTGCACCTGTGAAATGTATATCCTAGATTTTATTGTTTCCCGGTACTGATTGTGTCTACTCAGGTGGGATTAGCCAAGTGTAGTCACCTCTTCTTCCACTTTTTTCAACTCCTGTTGTTTCAGGTGTTTTCCAAAATTCTCATACACTGGCACTTACTTTAAGTCATATAATGAGGCCAAGCCAGTTTGGTGATTTAACAATTAAAAAGAACTAATTTTAAGTGGTCCTCTGCTATAATCCCTTGACTTTCTCTAGAAGCGATTCCTTCCATATATATACGTCATCTTTGCCTGCTATAGTGTTTCTTGGGGAACTTTACTTACTACGTGTCAGTGTATCTAGTTAATTGTAACCAAGAGTATGGCAGCAGTTAAATGTGTTTTTATTCACCATAGTTATACAATCTTTTGGGATTTCTCCATGTTGCAATTTGTCATTGAAATGACTGGATGATGCTCCTGATGCTCTACCCAGCATGGTTTACTGGGAAGGATAAAGTTTGTTGCGTGTTGAGCACACACATTTGCTTTACACGGTCTGCTGCTGCCACCATCTCCAGTTTCTGTGCAGTAATGGAGGCTCTGTGTTAACATGTCAGGCTGTCTGACCAGCAAGGCAAGTCTCATATGAAAGATACGAGTCTTTTAAACAAAATGGCATCGTGAAGACCAAGAGCACAAAGTGGGACTCCCTCTCAGTGTTTGAGTAATTGCCCTTCTAGGGAAACAATCAGTAAAAAATAAACAAATTTCAGAGGAAATGAAGCGTGCCTGGTCCCTGAGCAAATGCAAGGCAGTTGGGATGGGTCCACTGGAGACCTTTCCTCCCCAAATACCACAAAACCTGCACTGCTTTCAGTAGAACCTGAGCTGCTGGTGCAGCTTGGACACCTCCAGCTTACCGGGAGACCTGAGCACTGGACAAAGCGGGGGGATTAGGTACCCATGAATATTAGATACTTCAGATACTCCTGTTGCTGAAACAGCACATGGGAGGAAAGCCTTTTTTCTCTGGATTTATTCCGTCAAAGGCGCGTTTCCAGCACTGTCTGATCTATTGGACACTCGTCAAGAATGGGAACGGCGCTGGGAGCCTCTGACATCAGGAGTGAGCTGGAGGGAAGGATATTTTCTGGCTGAGGAGGTGATTTTGTACAAGAGGCAGCAAGCAAGAATCCTCTGCCAGGGATTCTGTTGAAAGCCCAAGGGGGAAAGGAAAATCAGGATGTAGGCCTTGGCCAAGGGAGCAATTACTCCTGGAAATGGATTTGAGTGGGCTGGGATGGAGGGAGGTGTTTTGGAACAAGTCACCTGGAATTTGTAGCCCTGTTTTTTTTCTCCCCCTTTTATCTCCTCCTTGGTTGGTTGTTTTGGGGTTTTTTTGGGGTGGGGGTGTTTGATTTTGGAGGTTTGGTTTTTGTAGCTTTTGTTTTTGTAGTATTTTGTTTATCGATTAACTTATTTAAGGCAGAAAACAGTTCTGAATACCCTGTGAAGCATCATGTTGTGTTGAGGATGGTATGAAAAAATAGTATACTGAACTGTCACCATCTAATGTGCTACGTCAGAGAGAGAGACATATTTTTCAAGTAAAATTTAAAATATTGATCCCATTGTGCTCTTATAAGGGGATCATTTTCTTCTGCTTCAAGTGTGATTTTATGAATTTTAAGATGAAAATGAGTTGAGACAACTCTGCTGAGAGGGACTGCAGTCATATATATGAGTCATGAATGTTTTACTTAATCAGGGAAATCACTCATTCTTTTACAGATTACATCTATGCCTAAATATTTTATTTAATAACTAGCAAAATGCCAGTTCTGGGTCTTCAGTGCTTCAGCCCGTCACTAACAGCAACATATGAGTTCCAGTGGTTTACACTGACACGTTCAGCAACAACTTGGCTAACCAAGCATTGAACAATTCCTCTCGTCCCCTGCTTCCTTTGGGAGATATGCACCCACAGATCTCTCCAAAAGCTGTACTGGACAGATGTGGACTGTTGTGTGGGTTTTGTTTTTTTCCTTAGGGTGCCCAGGAGATCACTTTCAGGTTCAGACTATTTCCGCTTAAGATGAGTAAATTGTAGGGTCCTGGAAATCCCTCAGAGAATGTAACGGGGCACAAGCTGCTTCTGCCTCACTTGAGCATCTGGCAGCGAGGTCAATTAGGATTGTATAACCGATACTCAGTACTTTTGTAACTTCATCCAGCTGCTGATAGCAGAAGAACAACATCCATGCATTTTGTTGTTGTGAATCCTTTCACAAAATCGAACAATTGCCAAAGAATGTGGAAACATTAAAGTAAGAGGCAATGATAATAGAATAATTGATGCCAGATGGATTTCTGCACCTGATATCAGTCAGCATGCCAATGAAACAGAGCCATTTATTGCAAGGAATACTGCAGCATATGTCAGGGTAGCATCAGCATCTTTTCAGACATGATTTTGATCATTTTGAAAGGTGTTAATGTGTTGAGTTTCTTACTGTGATTGTTCATATACATTGCAACAAGATCCTTTTTTGTTAAAGATTTACTGAGAAGGAAAATATGATCTTTGCTCTCCCTACCTCCTTTGGCTAGCATTAAGTTTGGCAAATTTTCATTAAAACTTATAAGTAAACTGTTATTTAAACACTGACTAAAGATCGTTGCTTAGCTGCTTTTAGAAATCCTTGTTATTTTCAGGCAATGAAAAAATAATGAGATAATATTTTCTTAAGCATTATGTAGCTATTAAAGTAGATTTTTAGAAGTTATTGCCATTTCCAAGGCTGAATTTATTAGTTCGTTTTTAAAGGTTGATACTTTTCCAAGGAAGCCCCAACTTGCCTCCATTGTGCATCTGCTTTTCTTAATGTGAGAGTTTGAGGTTTGTTTGCTTTTAAGAGGTGGTGAAAGGTCACTTGACCATCAGTTCAGCCTTTGGCATGGTGTTGTTCTCCTCTCTAATATCTGGGGGGGGGGTGTGGATGTGTGTAGACTAAACTGTGCATATTTTGTTTTGGCCATTTTGTTCTGTTGTATTTCTTTTCATTAAGACAAACAATATTGATCTCTTAATTATTTTCTGTCATTTTCATGTAAATGATGTTTTCATCTGTCTTTCAAAACGTGAGCTACCTCTGAAGTGACAGAGCTCTGCAGCTCTACAGAGTGGGGGAATTTTCTGGTTCTGTGGAACAACAAACTACAAGCTGATACTGGAGATACTTAGGACATGCTGCCTAATTTGTGTGCACCAGCTTCCCTCTTCAGTGTACACTGAGAGCCCCTGTGCGGTGTAGGATAGTCCAGTTTGAAGATGAAATAAGTGACCACTCACTGGAAGGGTTTGCACAGTCGCATGCTTCAGAGTGCTGGAGTCCTACCCGCTACCCTCATTCCGTGGATAGTCTCATGGAAAATTTCCAGGTATAGGTTTAAAATGGAGAGTGCAGGAACCTTAAGGCATCCAGTCATAAGATCTGCACTCACTCCTCCAGTCACGCAGTGCAGCGAGGTGACTATTAATCTCTCTCTCTCACCCAGGGATTGCAATTTCCCTGGTGCCAGCTTCCAGTGCGTGGCCAGCACCACAGGTGTCAGGGGGAGTCATCTGACACTGGAGATAAAGACTGCCTGAAGGCAGGCAAGGTTGGAGACCTGGTGGGATTTCTTCAGAAGAGAGGAAAGCTTTTCCTTTCAGCTTCACATGCGCTGAGACTGACAGATGCACTGCAGGAGAGCAAATTTCTGGTAGTGGATCTGTCTTTCAGAGCTCTAACTCACACTAGGAAATGTTATTGAAACCCTGAAGCGTAGCTCCTTCGTGCTGCGCCTCAGGATTCCAATGTATTCTGGCACGTTGAACATAATGCATGCAGGTTTATACTGCTGTTCTTGAGTTTCCTCTTGTATTGTTTCTTGCTGAGGGAGTATGGGATGTGCAGTTCACCCCATCAGATTTTATTGAGGAGTTATCCGCAGTCATGTGTATGCTAGATTCTCTTGAGAAACAGCATCTGTTTTCTGCTGTATTTCAAGTTTGAAATGGATGTGAGTTGTCTTAAGTTGTTTAATTAACAAAAGGATACAATTAGATAATGTGAATTACTTGCACTTCTTGTCAAATGCAACATCAACTTCATAAGCGACAGAACAGGGAGGTTTCCTCAATAACCTGTTTGCTGATTTTTTTTGGTATCTTCTCATCGTCTGTTTTCCCTACTTTGTGTAAGTATGGATTCCTCTGGTGTTCTTTGTCTATCTGGAAACGATGCTATGCCTGTAAAACAGACACATCTTGTCTTATAGGTGAAAAAGACACTAAACATGAGTTGGATGTAGTCCTTGGGACCATCTGTTTTGCACATCGTGCCATTGTGCTAACCCAGTTAAGGTGATCTCAGGTCCTATTAGGATTTTTCATACAGATAAATGGGAAAAAAATATATATATGAATGTATGTATACACACTTGAACTAAAAGGCAGGATATGTCAACCACTGGTAGGCATTTGTATGATAAAAAAGGAAGCCAAGCAGCGTAGTTCCGCTTGGGACCGTAACAAACATGGCTAGCAGAGTGCTTGACTGTGCAACTGTTACATAGACCTTACGGCCAGCTAAAATTACAAGTCAACACGTAACTGTAATTTAAATGAAACTCCAGGGAAGGTCACCTTAGTCACCTTTTCAGTGACAGTGGATGGGTTCTTGGAAAGGGTGTGGAACAGCACTTTTATATAGCTTCCTCAAAAATAACTAGCATACTCCTTTTCTAAGGGAGCTCCTTATGTTTTTTTTGTTTAGACATGTAAGTAAACTTCTGGAAGATCATAAATGTCTAGTATAAATAACAGTAGCCTTCAGGCTTTCTTAACTAAAATCGTATTTTATGTTCTACCAGTTGTGCATTTCCAGGAGCGTAAATGATCCTGAGGACAGCTGACTGTAAGACTTGCTGCTTTTGCCTCCTAAACATGAGTGCCATAGTAATAGTAGGCATTGTATTTTTCACATTGTCTTTCTGAAATTGCTTTGCTCTCATGGCTGTGTAGACAGTTGCACAGTTTGCAAAGAAAATGGTTCATTCCAATGAGTTCCTACAAAACTAGTTCCTATTAATTCCTAAATGATATATTTTGGGCAGCAACTGGATGAATTTTTCGTAAACACGCCCCACCCCCACCCACCCCCCGAAAGCATTCATATGAATTGCATTAAGTCTGAAGGTGCAAAGTTTATGCCTTACATGTTCCTTCTCCCAGGGGAAATGTGATAGTAACAGTTTTGGTCAAATTAAGTACTGATTATTTCAGCTACCTAAATTCAGTTTGTGGCCTTAAGCGGATAATGTGTTGTCATTCACTGCTTCTTACCTTGCTCTTTTCTGACAGCCAGGCTGTGTGATGTTGCGTAGCTACCAGTCTATAACCTAAATGTTGTTATATTAGAGTGGAGAATTGCGCTGATCTCCCTGCAACATATAGAGGGTGGATATGTTATGAGATGCCTAGCAAGCTGCTCTGTGACCATAAATTCCTGTGGGGTTTTTTTCATGCTGTACATACCTGCCAATTACCAAAGTGATTTATGTTTTAGGCATATTTTCTCTTTCGTGGCTCATCCTGCTTTTTTCAGGTTTTAGAAATGAAGTAATTTTAGTGAGCAGTTATCTCAGAAAGCCTTGCAGAGGCAGAGGTGGTCTGCCAGCCACCGTGCAGGTGCGGTTTGTGCTGCGGACGGGGGGCAGGTTAGCATCCCTCCCTGTCTGCGCAAAAATCTAGGCTCTGGTTACTTAGGGCACAGAAAGGGATGCTTCTGGGTCGTGCCTGCTGCAGTTAAGGCCAGCCTGTGAACTCGCTCGTTATTGCCTTCATTCAGCATGGTGGAAAACAGCAAGAGGGAAGAGGATCGTTCTGAAACCCCAGCCCTGTGGAAAGCCAGTCAGCTGAAGCCTCGGTTCAGCCTCGCAGCAACTGAGCCCTCTTTTCTCTCATGCATTTTTGGCTGCAGGAAAAAAATGGAGGGCTGGCGAGGGAATAATCGGTAGTAATCTCCTCAGCCAGCCAGCCGTCTCCTCCTATTGACCTTGAAGTAATGAAAACGGGATAGATTCTGCTGCATGTTACCTCTGTGTGTCCGAATAATGAGCACGGAGAGAAATGATCGTAAATCTACACGGCTTTGCCTATTTGGAAGTCTGGGCCATGGGGAAAGTGACAGGACGTATTTTATTTTCGCTCTGTAATTCACATAGGTATTCGTCCCAAAGTGTTTCCTCAGTGGGTTTTTTTGCCTTGTACTTCATTTTATGCAGCAGTAATTTTAATTCAGATGAACTCATTCCCTTTTGTTGATTTAATTTTTCAATATGAGAATAGTTGTATTCCCTGAACTGGCAATAAACTGGTTTGATATTCACATTTTATAGATATAATAGATTTCCATTAGTTAATCCAGTGGAGATATACCAGTGTAGAACTGGGCCTATGAAAAAAAACAAACGCAAAACACACATGTAGAATTTCTTTTTAGCATTTCTTTTAAAGAAAATAAGGAAAAACTCCCCTAAACTGATTTCTTGTTTTTATGATACAGGGAAAATGAAGACTGGACAAGCTTGTAGATATATTTAAAAAAACAAAGCGGGGGGGGGGGGGG
>RSEF01000003.1:53282652-53295559 GCA_003993805.1 Himantopus leucocephalus | reverse complement strand
AGCCTTAGGATAACTTAATATATGCAAACGTCTGCAAAGGGCCACAGAGGGTTATAAATTCTACTTAACATTATTTTGGAGGTGACCTGTGCTGTCATATGTCTTTGGTTTGAGTAAGATGGCTGTTTCCAGTTCACATTTATATACGTGAAAGGGGTGTGCGTGCGTATAGAGATGCACACGCACATGTACATACACACCCACCCGGCAGCGACTGTCACTCGCGAAACCAGCCCCGTGCTGCAGCCCACATGTCAAAGGTCAAGCAGAAGTTTTTTTGTAAACCTGGGGAAATCCTGCCTTGAACAACCAATGACTTGACCTTTGCCAGCTATTAGTCTAGTCGGTAGTAATTATCCAAAGGAGATTAAATTACGAGACTCTCGAGGAGAGGTGTTTTGCATAGTGAATAAGACCAGGGATTAAACACGGATACTTTCTGAACGCCATGGGAGCTGGTGGTGGGGTAACAGCTTCAGAGGAAAAACTTGCACGACTGTGAGTAAATTGTGGTTTTCTTCCCTGCTCCTTCCTCCCCTCTCTGAGCTTGCGAGCACTGAGCAGTCCTCATCACGGCTGGTGGCCGGGCACCGCTGGCTTATCGATCGGGCTGCAAGTGACAACGAAATAATGGTACAGGGTTTGCACACCAGGCAGGTGGTTTGTAGATCCTGCTATGGGAGCACCTTCGTAAACACCTGTATGGCAGGTGACCCTATTTTGAGGTTGGATGCCAGATTTCTAAGGCCTGACACCTATTCCTGAAATGCCATCCTGGCTCCCTAGGTACTGGCCATCTCCTCAGGCGCCCGTGAGCTGTTTGCCCGGTTGCACAGCCATGAGCCTCAGGATAAGTCCAGGCACATGCTGTGGCTCATGGCACCACGGTGCCGGTCAGCGCTGGTTGGGCTGGCACAGCGGGCAGAGTTGGCTGGAAGGCAGGATTCAGCCACACCGGCTGTTCCCACCAGCCTCCCATGCATCCCATGCCACGGGACAGCCGATGGAGTGCTTCCCACAGCTGCTGTCCCACCTGCTCCAGGTGGGACCATCTGCATGGGCTGAAGCACCCGTAGGTGGTGATTTAAACTCACCCATCTGCTTCAGCCAGAGAAGGCTGTGGAGGTTCTGGGACTTTGCTGCCTCCACCGCAGTGAGGGTAACCAACACCCTAACCCTGACCAACAGCTGGGAGACCGAAACCTCTGTCCCACCACAGATCCTGCTCATCTCACCACACGGCCCTGCAGCTGGCAGCCCACAAACCACATCTGGCCCCACCAAGCCAGCCTGGCTTCCCACCACCAGCCCTCCTCCTGCCGCCTGGCCCCATGCCGGTGGCTGCCACATCACCCGGGCAGGGCTGCAGGACGCTTTGGTGACCACAGGCTGCTCCAGCACCAGTGTAGTAAGGTCCTTCCACGGCTTCAGGCTGGTAATGGCTGCTCTCCTCGGGAAGGGGTGGGGGAAAGCAGCAGCAGGCTGAAGAGGTGCTGTATGGTGGGAAGAAGGAAAACTGTGGGACCAACAGCCACAAGGAGAAAGCAGTATTTCAGATAAGGGGCTTTTTGCAAATACGACTTGAATCCTGGACTGGCTGGAAATTTGTGGGAGAGGGGAGCAAGCAAGGTAACGAGGTGCGTCCAAGGCCTATGGCAAAAAAGGAGGAAGAAAGCTCTGTGCAATGGGAGACTTTGAGATATTTTAGAAAAAAAGGATAATGCAAAAATCTGACAGTAAGAAGTATATTTTCAGACAGGAGCAATGCTAAGGTAGTGTAAAAAGCTGGCACCACCGCCTTCCTCACCCCTGCGGGGAGCAGATGAGCTCGGGGCACCCAGCGATTGCCCCCCTCCTCGTGTGGGGTGGGCTCTGCCTCCAGCTCTGTCCCCGGCTAACCCCCGGGGGAGGGGGCTGCAGGAGGAGCGGGGACCGATGCCTCCGTCCCAGGCTGGCTGCAGGGTCCAAACTGAGCAATTATTTGAACTGTGACAGGGGGATGAACTGCGGCCAGGCACGTTACAAACGGGGGGATGCTGCTGCTGCGCGTCCCAGGTGTCCCGCTGGCTCTGGTCACCGATGGGCACTGAAGTGTCAGCATTTGGGTAAATCAGTTGCAGGAGATTTACTGACAGTCTTACAAAGAAGCAAATCAACCTTTCGTCAGCCCCGTGCAAACCCTCAGGAGCTGTGGGGAGGGGTGAGGACCTGTGTGGCGGTAGGAAATACCTGCACCTGCCAGACCTGGGTTGTTCCAGAGAAACCTAAAACACCTGAGGGCTCAGGGGGCGGAGTGAGACCTGGCTCGTCCAGGTGTTCAGGCTTTTTTCTTTTTGTTTTTCCCCTCTGGTGGTTTGAAATAAGAGGCTAGGTCTGGGCTCTTAACGTCTGTGGGATGTCACTTGGACTGTGGCAACTCATTCAAACGAACGAGCAGGTCAGTGCTCTTAATGTTGTCCCTTTGCGAGGTGGTAGGGAAATCACTGTAACGCTTCTGTGGTCCAGGGGAGTGGCTGGGTCGTTTGCTTTTGTTGATTTTGGCCTTCGAATCTTTACAGCAAGCCTTTGGTTTTTCAGCACACCTTCATGTGAATGAGCAAGCGTTCCCATTTACAGCTGGTAAGTGGCCTTACCATGTGTGACCCAGCCCTGCCACATCTGTCCCTAAATCTGTACGTGAAAGTACAGGTTTACTTGAAGAACTTTTTCTTGCTAATAAGTAAAACTTTGAGCATACGGTGGGACTTGGGGACCTCCAGAGGTCCTTTCCATCCTGAGTGGTTTTGTGTAAACAGTGTGTTTAGTGGCAGCATCTGTACCAGATCTGAATGAATGGTATATGGGAATATTTTAAATCACTTTAAAATAATTTTATTAGAACAAATACAGACCTCCAACCTGTTTGCTTTATACTGGAATCCTCACCTATATTGAAAGTAACTTTTAAACATTGTTTTTAATTTATCTGGAGCTACCGTAATTCTTAACATACTAGAGGATGGTTCTGCAACATTGCATAAGCGTCCAAAGGAGGACACGGAGGGTATAGCTAATAACTGGAGGTTTTGTGTTGCAAGTTCTGTTTACTTCAACAAGAACTATATACAGCACAAATATATCTTGGAAAAATGCTTCCTTTATATATATTTTGAAACATTTTTTTCTTTTTTGGGAATGTATAAGTGTGTTCCACTCATTAGCAATTGTATAATATTTAATTAACTATAATATGGAGAACAATAGGTAAAATATAATACTTGTTGAATTTATGTCTGGCTGAAGAGGGAAAGCAGCTAATTTTGTAGTAGTGAAATAGGTGATATTTAGCTTGCAAATGTTTCTTCTTTGGGGTTTCCTTAACGCATTAAGTACATTGCAGGGACACGTGCAGCAGTTATACAAACCTTGACTTTATTCACCACCGGTCTATCGGGACACAAAGCCAGGTGGTCCTCGCTGACTGTTAATGCACAAAGTACCGATGCTCAGGGATCCCCCTGCCCACCCTCCCCACCTGCCAGCTTAACCACTACAAGTTTCTGGCCCAACTTCACGGTTTCTACTTAGATGTGAAGAAAAACCCATGTGTAAATCTGATAATAGCTTGTCTGGGGCTTAACAAAACAAAGCTGCTGAGCTAATTCCTATTGGTACCTGTATGTTATAAATTCTGGTTGTCATCTACTTGGCCGTTGGGCACCGGCATTTAAAAAGCAGGCAGAATTTAAAATATGTGCTTGATTTTTTTTTTTTTTTTTTGGTCAGTTGATGGTAGTGCTGGCTGCCTGNCTTGGGAGAGTTTGGTGGGGTGGTTCTTATTTGGTTTTTGTTTGTTTGTGGGGTTTTGTTTTGTTTTTTTAAATCTGCCATGTATGTCTCTCCACATACTAAGCACCCTATGTCTTCACCTGGTGGTGGGCTGTGGGGAGCAGGGTTTGCCCTGTTTGTGGGTTGGGATGCTGCGGGGTGGGTGCCCTGGCCAGCCCTGGGGCTTGGCAGCACTGTAGCACGACAGTGGAATTTGGCGAACCTCTGGGGTGAAGGAGCTCCAGTCAAACTGGTTCCAGTGCGATTGCATCTGAAGGGTCCCCAGACGCTGGTTTCAAGATCCAGGCAAGGCTTTCTTTAATCTTGCTACAGGGAACGGCTGTAAACATTTCTGTAGCTGTTCAGGCTCAAGTCGAGCTGGTTAAGGCAATGTGAAATTCAAGGTCAAAAGGTGAAACGCTGCTAAATTTAAGATTCAAGTTTATGCACAGGAGTAAATGGTTACTTGGATCGTTTCCATTTCAGACGCACTAAGTAAGGTATGGCTCTTCCAGCGTCCGTCTCCCCCTGCAGCTGGGTACCATAGTCATTTCACAGGAGTTATGAGCTGAAAAGGCCCTCCCCAAACATGTTTTCCCAAGTATGCAAGCCAAATTGCTCTTGTGCATCCAGGCTTGTATCTATAAATGTTTGGATGTGACCCTGTGGCTTCACTTCATCATCCCTTATACAGGATTAAACAGTGTATTCTGCTGTCAGTTTGCTCCTACCACTTGTCTTCAAACAGTGGAAAAACTCGAGAGCATTAGAGATGCTTAGGGTAAGAATCCATTCACAGATACACAAACGTATTTGATGGGATCCTCTCAGTGGGAGAGAGTAAGGTTTTGGCATTTCTTTTTCTTCTTTTTTTTTTTTTTTGTCAGAGCTTAAAGGGTCTAAACTAGAGTACTAGCAGAGTGGTAGTACTTTAGGGAACTTTTTTCCACATGGGTACTATACTCTTCCCCCCAGCATGGTGCTGGGATGACAATGTTGTTGGTCCTTTCTGAAGGACTTGCAAAACAGACCATCTGTCTTTTAAACAGCTTGTGACATTCTGGGTTTGATAATTGCAGGTTGTCTATACAGCTCCCAGACGTGTTTAAATCATACGGTCATACCGGGTATAACTCTTCCATTTCTGCATCCAAGCTGGCGTGTGGTTTGTTTGTTGCTAAGTAAACGCAGTCATAGGATGGAGATGTCCAAATTTAGCAGAAGGTGAGGTTATCTGCTGCAGTGACCCACCGCAGAGGAGGCACGAATGAGGAGGCGCTCTATAAATGCAGGAGTCCGAGACTGGTGCCTTCTCCCCGGCCCCACCATAACTGTTGCCACCCTGTTGATTCCCTGCGGTTGCTAAAGGTGGTGTCAGGCGCAACCTCAACAGAAGATCTCCCTCCAGTCTCTGGGGATCTGGTAGCCTCACAGTGCGTGAGGAAGAATTGATGGGAAACAGCACGCTGGCTGTGAATGAAAGCATTGGCTCTGGGTCTCCTCCAGTAGTGTTAACTTTCTCTCAGAAAATATTTTTGGTTGCTTTTCTTTATTTTTTACATCGATGACATCTTTCACTTTATGTTCATCGCTCTTTGTACTATTTCTTAGCACCAGTTGATTACGTTGTGCTGATTTAAAACCAAATGAATATTATAAGTAAGCTCTTTAAAACCAAAGGAATATTATAAGTAAGCTTTCATGCTTCTGTGAGAGCATCTTCTCCCCTTTTCAGTAGTTTTGCAGGTAAATGTACTTTTTGGGTTTTTTTTTACATAGCCTTCTTCAAAACTGTTAGTGGTATGCTATATAGTGTGCGATTTAGAGGAATTTTTCAAGTGATTTAGTGAAATAACTTCTCAGACTCATCTTGATTTACAGCTGCTGCTTTCATACAGTTCTGTCCCAAAAAGAGCAAATTTGACTCCTGTGCTTTGCTCCTTCATTTGCCATCTCCATTATTTGTCTCCTTTTATTTATTCTTTTCCATTTTCCACTCACTGATAAGAATTAAATAACTTGCATACTCGGTTATTACTAACAAACTGGGATCTAAAGTCTGTCTGACTTTCAGTAATTCCAGAAGTGGAATTAGATGCAGTCATCCTGGATGAACAAGAAGCTTTCGCCAGGCACTAATATCTGCTACTGAATTACAACGGTCGAACTTACTAAACATAGGAAAAAAATTCAACAATTATATGGAACAGATGCGAAGGCCTCGGTTCATTAGATTGCTACCTTAGGCTAATGTCATAAAGAGCAGATTGGAGTTACGAGATGTTGGTTTTGTTGCTCTCCCCAAAACCCTTCCTCCTGGGAGGGGAAGTTCGCTTCCCTCAAACACCTGGAAAAACAGGTTGGCAAATAGAGCTTTTTCTGCCTGCAATGGAGGCACTGAGGTGATACGTGCTCAGCTGGAGCTGGGTGGAAATACATGAACCAGCAAATACAGGGATGTTGTCTCCCTGCAGAGACACGGGCTCTCGGAAAGCTGTGCAGGAACTGGGCTGCTACCCCAAGTCAGACATGAGGCTTTCTTCTCCCCGCTCAGGTTTCCCCTCGAGCCTTTTGGCAAAAACGAAACTGGAAGAAAACATCCTAGAATTCATATAGCGGCATAGTTACATGTCATGTATATAATGTGTGTTTGGTACAAATACAGCCATAACTAAACTTTTCTGGAGAAAAAATATAAGCTGTGCATGCGATGGGAACGTGCAGGTGCTGCGTTATATGGGCAACAAACAGGCTGTGTCCTGAAAAGCTGAAAGTCTTCTCTGGCATTAGGAATCTAACTTTGACCAGATGTTGATGGTAATTGAGTTGCAATACCATGATGGGAATTGCCCAGTGGGAAACAACTTAGCTTTTAAAATGTCGTAACTTAAACCTTGATTTAGTGTATTGCGTAAAAGTGAGCATGAGTTCTATTTGATACATTCTCTTTTTATTAGTATCCGGCAAAGAAAAGTTCTTACGGTCCCTGTAACATGTGGGTATTTCAGCTCTGTGTGCTTCCCCAGCACTAATTCTTCCCACTACCATCGCAGTTCATAGGTGCGCAGAAGAGTTTACCTTGGGAGGGACCTGGAGATCACCCAGCGCAGGGCTGACTTAAAAGGTTCACTCCAGGGTCTGGTCCAGCCGAGCCTATGCTGGCATGTAGCAGTCTAGCTCTTCCCAGTCCTTACT
Source organism: Himantopus leucocephalus (assembly GCA_003993805.1). Classification (NCBI taxonomy): domain Eukaryota; kingdom Metazoa; phylum Chordata; class Aves; order Charadriiformes; family Recurvirostridae; genus Himantopus; species Himantopus leucocephalus. The sequence goes on along the minus strand of RSEF01000003.1, from coordinate 53,288,557 downwards.
TAAAGGTTAAAGTTAAAGTTTACTTGGGAAGCAAATATTGAAGACTTTACATAAAAACTGCATGCACAAATACATACTCTTTCGTGCTTGTGTGTATGTAATATATTACACTCAAGTGCATGGAGCAGGGAACTATTATTATGACCACGCTTGTGGAAATATTTGAATTTAGCTCACTTTACATAAACACCCTGGCCTTAAACCCCCAGTGCAGGATGACATGTAGAGCGCAGCAGTCCTGTTCTCAGGCCAAACGCTTGAAGGGGCTTTCGGCGTCTCCATTTCAACCCTCGCAAGCAGGGGGGTCCTAGCTTGGCCTTGAAATCTTTCTCTGAAATAGTTTCTCAAAAAAAAAATTTCTATGAAAAACTTCATGTTAAAAGGGATGAAACTGGTTCCCTCTGTCTCGCCACCCCAATAATGCAGGGGTGCTCCCCATGGCTGGTTGGGTGGCCGTCAGCAGGGCAGACCCAGCTACTGCTGCAGCGCAAACCTAGTGCTTGATGTATTACGTGTGGGTAAGTTCCTCGCTGAAATGCTGTAGAGAAGCTGAAAGGCTCTTTGGACATTTAGCCATGTCAAGCATGTTAAAACCCCCAGTACTCATCCAAATTGTGTGGTTAAGACTTCACTTAGTTATTTAGAAAACAAGAGTGATGTCCAGTATGTGCCTGAAATACTTGATTTCTCCCTCTCTCCTGCTTCCACATTTTATTCATTCCTGCTCCTGGGAGACTTCCTGCTGTGTCATGGTCCAGTGGGTGTAACACCCGTAGTTTCTGAAGCTTTTGCGTTGCTTGTATTTAAACCCCACCCCAAAGAACCTCACGGGTTATCTGCTCTCGTACCTGATACTGCTTCACACAAACCCAGCTGCCAACTGAGATGTGGAAAGTGCCCAACTGACCCCTGTGTCTGATCCAGCCTTTCACACCAAGAACTGAAGGCATTAGCAAGGTATTTTGGGGTAAGGACAGGATGTTAGTCTGGTGTGTCCTTCCCTCCAAACACAGACCAACTCCAAAAGGACTGTACTGGCGGAGAAGGTCTGGTGGACAGTCCTCCTGTGCACGGCCCCTTACGGCAACAGGCAGGGACCAAATGCATTAAGAGGCTTAAGGGAAAAGAACGATCACTAAACAGTTAAAGACAGTAGATAAAGGGAGAACAATATTAAATAATGGATGTACTTTATTAATGACTTCAGACGTGAGACAGGCACTGCTTTTGCAAACTGAACATCAGTACACATGTACGCTTTATTTTCATGTTCATGGCAACTGAAATTGTGGGATTTCGCATTTAAAAATACAAATGAAGAAACCCGTTGTATGTAGTCTGATGTTTTTCAATGTCACTAGTTTTCTGTAGTTCAGCAGTAGCAATAACAAAGCATTCAGACACTACAAAAAGCAGATCTTCTGATAATAAACAACGGTGCGTTTCTTAACACGCTTTAGCAAACGCAGGGATGAGCGTGGCAAGCTGCCTTCAAAAGCTTCTGCTCTGCCGTGTCACAAACCTGCTGCGAGCAGATGCAAGGGCAGGAGTCCCTCACCTGCCACCGCATCTGTGTAGCAACAAGTGACACACCGAGCAATTTAAAAAGACTTCATTTTAAACCCTTCTTGATGAAGGCATTTGGCCTCGGAACTAGGGCAGCCCAAAGGAACGTACTGTGGCAGTCTCCGCAGCTCAGCTGATGGCCAGTAACTCGGTCCCTTTGGATTATGAGACAGAATCTGCATGCCAATGTGGATTATTTTTAACAAGTCTTCTACTAAAAACGAACTGAAAGAACCAAAAATGTAATAGTTCATGGGATTTTGCAGATAGTTAACCAGATGGGGGAGGGGGGGGAGGAGGGAGCTATGACAAAACAAGAGGGTCATTCCAGCTTTCCTTGAATTACTGAAGCTATCAAAACAATATAACAAATCCCGTGCATGTGACGGTAGAAAAAAAATTACAGGATGTTCGTCAACTCTCAACTAACTGAGCTGGACTGGTGTTTCAGGGAAAGACTGATGGGTCAGATAAACAGTCCCGGCACGTGTGGCTTGAAGTGACAATACAGAAACTACGCTGTAGAAAGCGTGTGGGTATCGCGCAGTAGTTTGAAGTTACTTATAAAACCTGTTGCGCAGATGTCCATATCCCATATGGAAGCTTCAGAGGCAGACAGCAAGCGCCACACTTCTTATCCCACACTGCACAGAGATAGGTCCAATGCAACTGCAGTGACCAAAAATAAGGCACGGTTATGGTTTTACAAATTTCTCCAGGCAAGACGGAGGGAAAACCTCATTTATTTTTTATGAAAGACTGCTACTAGGAAAACTATGGCTGGAAACCATACTTATTTTCTTCTGTAAGTCTTTGGATTTTTCTAGGCTAGATAGATAACTGGTGTGTGCTGGACTAAATTACAACACAGTTATGTATATGAATAATAGGGTTGAATTTTGGGGCACAATTTAATAGAAAGGATCAGAAATCTCTCTTCCCCAGTAGCTGTGAAAGCTGCACTTGAATCTTGCTTTCTACTGATCGTGTTTGTCCTGCCCAGTGTAACTGAAGCATCCCCAGTCTAGGCTGTTATGAGCCCTATCGTCTAATCAGGCTAAAATATCTACTAGCTCTATTTTTTACGTTTATCTTTGCAGCAATCCCCGCAGTGCTGGAGGACCACGCTATGAATAGAACAGCTCTGAAATGCAGTCAACAGACGTTTCCGTGCTACTCCAGGGAAGGCACAGATAATTATTTTAATTGTCCCCGGTTTGCTCTTCTGTCCATAATTATAGTTTTGAGTTTATAAATAACAAAGCATGATTTTAAAAACCAAAACAAACCCCTCAATTACAACACAGTTTCTGAGATAATTAAGTCTCCAAATGTGGCTGTGTAGAAGGGAACCAAAACTACATCGCAGAAGCCCATAACACGCAGATGTGCGTAAGCAGAGCAAAGTGACAGGATGGAAAACGTCACCAGGAAAATAAACTCTCTCATCATTATTTCACTGCTTTTTACCTAAAAAAAACAATGGCCTATTGTTTCGATTCAACCTATTGTTCTGTTGCATTTTTTGCTATTGAAGGAACCAACAGTCAGTCAGTGAGAGCTTCCTGAGGAGCAGCAGCTTGAAAAGCTAAATGCAGTATCCTGTACCTAAGGCTTGTTTTGCTGCAGATTTAGGAAAAAATGGACAGGGTAAGTCACTGAGGTAAATTAAAGCACAAGTTTAGGACTTAACTTGTTTGAGTACCCTCTTCAAATAGAAAACACACTCCAGTTTTACCAGTGTGGTGGTTAAAACCTGCAAAACGAAGCAGAACAAAGCTCTGCCCTTGTCACATCCTTGCTTGGTGGACGTTCCTCAGTTGTTACTGGGCGTTGCGTATTGCCAGGGAGAGGACAAGAAAAACTCTGGGTCAGGAGCCAGCACAGCAGGAGGCTTCATTAGCCACGAACAGGAGCAAAACAGGGCTTCAGAAGGAGCAGTGCCCTTGCCAAACAACCCGCTTCACCACAACAAGCACAAAATCAGCTGGACAGCCTGTAACATACGCTTTGGATAAACAGAGACCTATGGATGTGAGACAGCTATGGCTTAAGTATTTCAAAAGATCTTTGCTCAACAAGGAAACAAATTATATTTTAAAAACCTTTCACAAAATACATGCTCTGTTCTTTCTCTACTTAATATCTTCCTTGCTTGAAGCTTGGCTGTTGCCCAAACGCATCCAGAGCAACGCTTGATGATAACTCAAAAATGTGCAGTTAATCTGTGTGTAGTTTCAGCTCCTGAATGCCAGGAGCAAAAGTGTATTTTTTCAGAGAGAAATAAGCTTGATCACACAGTATAATCATGTTAATGCAGGTTTTTAGGTGGCCAAGATAAGGCAATTACTTCTGTAAATTCCTTTAAGAAAAGACGAAAACTCTAAGGTGAAACATTTCTTTTTCAATGTTGTTTTATCCACAAACCAGTATAAGCCCCAGTAGAGAGCTTCCTGCACTACAGCAAGAAAAAAAATTAGCTTGCTCCTCCCCCCCCCCCCCCCCCCCCCCNCCCGACCTTTTTTTTAAAAACCTTACAGCTATATTTCATCATAAAAACTAGTTTGAAGAAAGAGTAAACTTTTGCTCTTTGGTCTATCTTGACATTCCTCCAGAGACACATAACCGGAATATTTCAGCTTCATTTTTGTCTCCTCCTTGCAGGAAACAGGAAAGTTGCAGTTCTTAATTTCCAGGCTTCTGAAATGAGAAAGATAAAGAATTTATACATTGAAACAAGACATATTTGCTTTATTCAAAGAAAATAAAAACAAAAATAGAAGCATCACAACCTAAAAGTAGCGTTTCATTGAAATGGGATATTTTTGCTTTAACCATAATAAACAAAAACATTTAGTTATGCCACATGCACCTCCCGCTTACTATCTGTGTAACCCTACTAGGTGAGAAACAAAAATCTGTACTCCTATTCCAGTATGATATGGGCTTTAGACTGTACATTATTGTAGTAAGTGCTGCTGACTGAACCCCAGTACTGTGGAATGAGACTAAAAGAAGTCAGTGTTTGGTTTTTTTTTAATTAGGATCAGTTTTGTGGATTCAAAGGAAAGGTCTTCAAACACCTTCGATCAATATCTGAATGAATTAAGATGAAAACATCTAACAAATAATTTGCAATTTTAGGACATCAGTTTTGGTGTCTCCTCTCCTCATGGGCTTCGTTACGGCTGTGAAGATGCTCAGTCAGAGCTCTGGGATTCCTCTCGCATTCAGAAAAGCTCTGAGGGTGGCAAGATAGCCGTGCTGTGTATTACAATCATTCTGATGCTCAGCCAGTTTTGAAGAGGAGACAAGTGCAAGAATATATCTGCAGCTGTGGACAGCCATGGCCTTACTAAGTCACAACCAACCGAGGAAAACCACAGCCCTGCCATCAACCTGATACTGAAAGCCAAACTGGCACAGCAAAAGCAGGCACCTGCTGCCGCTGATTAAATTAGAAGGATCCTTAGAGCTCACAAAGGTCCTTAACAGACTTAACTTTTGCAGAGTGGGTCAGGCTCATAAATTCCCATCACCATGCAACTAATACTTTTTTTCTTTTTTTTTTTTTTTTTTAAATATTTCTTCCTACTGGCAGACTTGTCTCCATGTAAGTAATTTTTATTCTGACTGGTGCTATCTACAGATAGCTCCTAAGGAAACAATTTCAAGTTTCTTGGCGTATGAGCTGCGCAGTATAATTCAAATAAGGTAGGGTAGTGGCCAGTGATGAAGAACTAGCCAGATTCCTTTGGGATCATTTCCAGATATATTAATATGTTTCAGTTTTTTAATAGAGCACGTGGCCCCTACAGACAGACTGCAATATTGTGTGTTCCATGTATTAGCTAGCTGTCAACACAAAAAACTAGAGCTGACTTTTTGACAAAGTTGTTTCTTGTGTGGCTTTTTAGATTATATTCTAATGACTGGTATTCTGCAAACTTTTGTGAGAAGTATCATCTCCTTCATTAATGCGGTGGAGGGGTGGAGAAAAATCAGAGGCTAATGACATCCAATGTTTCAGCTCAGTAAGAGCCCCACGCGTCTACCCTAGCGGCAAGAACTTTTGCCTGTATGTGTTTCACAAGTCTCGTGAAGCTGTGCATTGCAGAGGAGGATATAAACTGCACACCAAAACAACTGTTCTCAGCTCTGCATGCATGTTTGTGATGAAACATCTGCAGCTCTTCCACAAATCTCTAAACATTTTTCAATTACCACATCTTGAAGATTTGAATCAGTCCTAATGAGTTGGCACAATATCATATTACTAGAAATTTTACATTGTACACTAAAACCCTAAGAAAAGAAGTGAAACCAAGTGAAAACAAAA
>RSEF01000003.1:53257300-53276208 GCA_003993805.1 Himantopus leucocephalus | reverse complement strand
TGAACAGAAAATTGGTTCTGTTTTACCTCAAACCAGGACACTTTCTTATGGAGGAAGTATTTGACTGGACATAGCCAAAAAGGCTGTAACATCTTAAGCCCCAAAGAACTCTATTTGTTGTATTTAATTTTTTTTGAGCATTCTGTAGATTTTTTCCCTTCTTTTTTCCATAAGTAGAAGCAATTTCCTACACTATCAGGATGATTTAGATAGATGTACACAGAAGTGCACAGGGACTTACTACCTTCATTTGGACTTAGCTTTTAAAGTGAGGCAAGAAATACAAATACTTAGCATCTGCCCTTTCAACACAAACAACAAAAATGATGCCCAGAGAATTTTTAGAAGGTTCTTAGGTCTTTCAGTTCTCCCTTTGTATTTAAGTACCACAGATTTTATATTTCATATTATTCTTAAATACAGATCAAGTGAATCTGAACTAGCAATTTCACATCTAAATCTCTCCAAATGTTAGCATATGCCTCTGCAAGCACAAATTCCTCACTGATCTGCTGGCAGACCTTTACATCTTGAAACTCTGCTAGTACCAGAAACAAGAAAAACATTTTTTCCAGAGGTCTCCAGTAGATCTTTTTCACATTTCATTTCCATTAGAAGTTCTTTCTTCAGAACAGCATTTCTTTCCTGCATCTGTTGAACCACCCTCATGTTGACAAGTTCTTCTCGTAATAAGTGATGAGCATCATTAGAGCTGGCCATAAAGCTGGTGGAAAGCAAGAAAACCCTTAAAGATATTCATTTCTAGATTTTGCCAAAAACATGCACTGATGACAACACGAAAGCATGAAACTCTGGACACCTCCATGACCCACAGTGGGTGGTGCAGACAGCAAAGAGACACCTGGAAACAGAAAGAGCAGATCACCTCAACAGCGGGCCAGCACTTGGGCTAAACCGCTATAGAGCCAGACTGCACCGGGGCGTGCTGCGCTGTCAATGCAATGGCCTTGTCCGGTGACATACTCCTGCTGCCCTGGTCCCATATACAGGAAACACCTGCCCTCGCCAGGCATGGACATCTCTGCGTGCTCTGCGGTGTCCCAGCACTGCAGGTGTGGCCTTGTACCACCACTTGGGTCTAACCAGAGGAGGCTGCCACGTGGCCTTCAGCTGGTGTCCCTCAGCCTTATAGCAAAGGCAGCTGGGGACAGACAGGTCTTACACTGTGCCTACGACCAACGGCAGCACTCACCTCCTGTCCTAAGGTCCCATTTCCACTTGCTTAGAAACTGAAAGAGCTTTGGCCATTCCAACTAGTATTTTCCACATCAAACCTTTGCCTTGTGCTGTAGGCTTTCAGGAAGTAACACCTGATGTACGCAAAAAGGAAGTATTCTCTTATCAAATACGCAAGCAATAACAGCAATGAATGACTACCTGAGAGAGAAAGTACTTGTTTACCTGATTGTGAAGAACTGCCAGTGGTAGAGGGCATAAATCTCACTGAAGTGTGCACATGTTTCATGAGAGCAAGCCAGGAAATACTGTTCGGTGTAGTACCCTACTGACCCTGTGGATTAAATAAGGAGGTTACATACAAGCTACAGAGCAAAGAAAACAGGATCTCTGAGATACTGGAGAAGAGAAATACTGAGTATGTCTGCAGAGCTAATAAGAAGTCCTGCTCTCACAAACTAGTCATCGCAGCTAGCAAACATTTTTTTACAGAGAAGTTTGGGGTTTTTTTTCCCCCAGTCGTAACTGTTACCTAATAAAAACAAACCTTAGCCCTCTTTCCATAACACTCTGCTTCATCAGACCTGTGGCAGAAATGGAACATTTTTTCACCACTTGAACCTAGAACAGTTCCAGTACTTCTGCCTTAACATGGCAGAAGTGCCACTGATGCACAAACACATGGCTTCTACCTGACATCAATACTCAGTAGAGCACTACGGTTTTCATCCCTTTCATTTTCAGGGCAACCCTCTCTAATAACAATATCCACAGTTAAGACAGTACAAGATATGAGACAGAATAACTTTCAGATTTGCAAACAAAAATAATTTCAATACTTAAGCATTTACATTTTTTAATGTAAGTCTCTGAAGTCTAACAAGAATGCGTGTACACATGAAGCATCTAGCAGAGAAAGTAAAACTTAAAACCAAACTATCTACATCTGTGGTACAACCCCAAGCACCCAGTTTCTAACAGTTATGCATACCTTTTTAAAGAAACTGCAAAGAAATATCTATAACAAGACAAGCAACTCAAAGGCAGTAACCAGAAGCCAGTGTGACAAACGTACCCAGCTCCTGCCTGCCACAGCATTTTCCAGCCAGTGTCAAGGGGCTTTCACTGCCTCCAGAGCTGACTAGAATGCATGCAGAAAACTCTCAGCACCCCCCAGACAAGGGACTTGAGATATTAGTGGTGAGAATATCAAAAGGCTCAACTTGTCTTCACATGCAAACCTACCAATCACTTCTCTAAGACCTTTTTTTTTTCTGAACAAGGCAAAATAAGAAAGTTCAAAAGGTCATTTCTTTCTTGACTTCAACTGATCATTCCTCCTCTCATCTTCTGGCTATACAAGAAAGGATGGAACAAACGTAAAGGCTTCTCTTTCCTCTCTCTTTCTCAGGTTATTAACTACTGTCTCCTTTTCCATCCCTCTGAACAGAAAGCGTCTGTTTTGTAACTATTCCTAACCATTTCCAATGGCATAAAACACTCCCATGCTTCTCCAGAAGCCTCTAGAAAAGTAGTGGCCATGAGATAACCACCACCACAGCCCTCAAAGTTACTCTGTCACTGTGAGTAAAATTACTCATGTAAACAGAACGTAGGCAGGAGGTATGGGAAGGGAAGGAAGGTGTTACACCTCCAAGAGGACCTGCCACAACTGCAAGTATCACATTCTCCACTGCTCGGTCTCCTGGCATCTCCTTCCACATCTGTGTGAGCTCTTTCCTGCAAGAGCCAATTCAACCCCCTCTTCCCACCACCTCCCAAATACAAGAGTTTGACAGCATTATTACTGAGATAGGTATTCCCTAAACAAAGGATTCAAATTTTTCTTCCTCCTAGGAAACATTAACTGAAGTAATATTGTTCATTATTATACAATACCTATGTTTTAGGCAAGTTATTTGTATCTACAATAAGACCTTCAAGCACATGCATGAAATCCCACAGCCTGGGGATTCAAGCGCGTGGCACAGTTCACTGCCTCTTTGTTGCTATTGCAACTCTCTTACTCCATCGCCTAACTATGAAAAGCCCAACATATGTCTCCCATCTCATTGTATATCTTCAAACCCCTTTGACCTACTTCACAAACAACTGCAACCAGCACACTAATACCAGAAAAGCTTTCTGCTGGCTTCATACAGCAGTAATTTCCAGAGAAACAGCAGTAAGTGTAACTGCACTCAAAGCCCTCCCATTTTCTGGAATAAACATGCCACTCAAAACAAGAAAAAATAATTACGAAGAAATAACAACTTTCAAAGAGAACAAATATTGTTTCAAGTGAGGAGGCCTTCACCTGTCTGAGAGAAGCATCACCTCTGATGCAGATTCACTGCTGTTTAAGTCCTTCTCCCTGCACATAAGGAAGCAAGTCCGCAAAAGCAGAAGTTGCATGTAAGGAAGCAAGAAAGCAAATGCAGAAGTTGCATATGCTCAAACGCTTTAAAGATTGTTACAACGAGGACTAAATCTCTACTGTGCTCTCTACCTACTGGAGTTCCAATTTCTGCAAAGATGAGTAACTCCACATATAATAATTTTTAAACGTTGATTTGTACGATATGGAAACCTTTCAAGGTTTTTTGCACAAGAAGTGCTATCTGGTCTGAGGGAGGACTATTTGATGCAAGGGAGAAAGATTTAGGATCACAGGCTCTTTCCAAGGACAAGCAGTGGATAAATGCTAAACAACTCAACTGCTTTCCATCATTCCCTGTAATTGAATGAGTTACACAGAGAGACCCAAACAGCCACTCCTATTAGACACAGGGAAGGCTGGATTTGCAGACTATGGCCGTGATAAAGATATTCCTCATTCCAGCAAAATCAAACATACAGCCAAAAACAGGCAGACTGTACATAGGACAAACTAAACACAATACTGTTTTTTCCTATGCAATGATTGCTGCACTCACCAGAACAGAGATGTGGCCTGGCCAGACAACCAGAAAGCTCTGAGGTCACATTTGCACTGCCCAGCAAAGTCCTGCAGGAGACATTCAGCTAGTCCTGGAAACAAGCCACACTGATAGTGCATCAGTCTCATTGCACTAGCACAGTACTCTGCTTGAGCTCATTATCCTGATTAGTACACGAATTACTAAATTAACTAAAGAAAGCTTAAGGAAACTACAGATTATTCTCTCATTCTTTTAATCTTCAGTAGAATTATAGAATTCTGCTACTCCAGTAAGCTTTTACATGGCAAACATACTTGCCCATATTCAGACCAGTATAGCCATGTTTTCTCCCTTTCCTGAAGGACAGTGGATCTCCATGGAGACCCTTAAAACCCAGGATCTTGCTATTACTTTCTCTCACTTTCACTGCATGCCTAAGTCTTCCTTGCAACATGGTATAAACCACACAGCTTTACAGTATTTCTGTCTGAACTTGCAAGTTTAGACACCTGCAGTGCTTGCAAGTACTGGAACAAAGCTTTCTATCCAGCTTCACCGATCCAAACAAAATTATCCATTTCTCCATGAGCTAAAAGTGCACAGTCGGTCACCATTGCCTAGGAAGGCTGTCTTGGCAATTCCTCAAGATCATTCATACATGTTGAGTTTGAGATGTATCTCATCACCTGAGTCATATGGCATACCCACGACAATAGGAGATCTAAAACCCAGCAGACCCTATGCTGAATTTCCTACTGTTTCAGTCATTTTTGTTAACCTTAAGCATTAAAGATCAACAGGTTTCAATTCAGATGTATCCTGAAAGATGCATACAGTTAGGGGTGTTTGCTCTCCAACCTTCTTCAGTTTAGCCTTCTTACTTGTGCACTGGGATATGAAACTAAATGCAATAAAACCCACTGTTTTCCTCTGTCTGTCCTACCAGTTAATAAGTAAAGCAGTGACTCTCCCTAGTTCTTATGGTTTAAGCTGTGGAGCCACCTCCTCTGTCTCACACTCCTGAAGTTCTGTTGTGTAATACAATCAGTTCACATCGCTCCCCATTAAACCCTCTAAGCAAAATTTAAATACAAGGGAAAATACAGGCCTCTTCATTGTTTTTACTAAATTAGCTGAGGGAGAAGTCTCTAAATATTTTTCCAGTTACCGTTTTCCATTAACCTTACCACACATTTTGAGCAATGCTTCCTCATGACTGTCCCTCAGAAAGGACTGTCTCTGTTTAATTTCTTATCCTACAGCATCTTAATCCTTAACAGGACAATTACTCAGGTACACTTTTTGCAAATAAACTATACTTTTCATAAGGTTACGGGAAGAGGCAAGAAGCTGACTTGTCCTCCACTGCTGTACTGAGCAGCAAAAATGTCAGTCGGGTTTCTTAGGGAAGAACTGTAACACTTCTACTCCTCTGAGCTTTGGGAAGTATCATGAAAGTTACTGGAATTCTACTTCAATGCAACTTCAAACAAAATAGTTTGAAGCATGACACAGTGTCATTTTTCAGTTTGCTTAGCTCTATCTGTTTCAGGCTAGAATAAAATGAAGACTTTCAGATACAAAGATGGCTGGCTTCTTCTGCATTGCTTGGCACAGACAACTACATATTAAGCCATTTTAGATGAAAATACATTTACCCAGGAGCGTCAGCAAAATCCATCATTGCTAAGGAAGCATTGGTGTAATCTTCCAATTTCTATTCCACCTTGAGTCTTGATCCGCCACCCATTCTGTTCAAGGCAAGCACTCAATGGCTATCCCATGCACAGCAACAGTTGAGAAGGTGACCAAAGAGAATAAAAAGGCCATGGTATTAATATGCGCTATCCTCCTTTTACTTTGTGGACCTGCTTTACTCCACTCAGCCTCTTAGAGGGAGTCCTGGCACTGCAGCAGCAGAACACAAAGAAAACACTAATCAAAACCCAGGACATCAGACTAAAACCAAACCAAAATCCCCTCAAGCCCTCATCAGTGAGGGGGAACAGTACAGAACTGAAGTGGGAATCCACTCACTGGAACTCCTGGCAAACGAGGACTGGATTTCCAGAGGCTAAATACACCAAGCGTCATCCATCACACTGGATGTACATACAGATTCTCGCAATTAGATTCTCACACAAAAGTTGCTTCTTGATCTCTGTATCTTCCAAAAAACATTTGTCTGACATTGGCTTTCCTACACATCCATGATCATATTTGGAATACCAATCGCTCATGTAAGCTATTACTTCTTTCAAAATGGCCTAAACTGACTTCCTAACAAAACTCCGTGCATGGGGCAAGGCACTACCAGCTGGTTTAACTGCCTGTTCAGGACTGAGAGCAGGAGCACCTGATCTGACAAACCTGCACCTCAGTTTCAGCAGTGCTGAGCAGATGGCTTGAGTACTTCAAAACCCTTAGCGCACTCCTCAGCATCTAGATAACCTTGCTGTCATTTAACAGATATAAACAATTGCTGTAAGAAAGCAAAACCAATATACTTAAGGCATTTTAGAAAAAGTTTTCAAACAGCAGATGTTACCAAGCAGCCCATTGCCACGTTAGCAATTGCTTAATTCAATGGGAGCCACAAGAGCAGATACAGCCACTCCGGGGCTACATCCCCATTAGGGTGATTTAGGACTATCTTGCACAAAACCTATTTGCAACTCTTCTTAGGAGGGCCTTCTTGCACTAGCATGAAACTCATCCTAGTTTTCTCTCTACCTCCAAATTCAGGGACAAATGCTGCCTATTTCCAGCAGAAGAAAATATCAGAAAGCTTTCCTTTGCAAGAAAACACTCAGGTACTTCGGCAAACTTGGAAAACTTCAAGAAGGCAAACAGACCACTCACACATTAAAGTTCTACACAAAGTGTCTCTTGCAGATGTGTAGTCCTTCTGCTTAATAGATGGGAGCTCACAGATTTTACGAGCTAGAAACATCTATCCTCATTGTGACAGTTCATTTGCTTTAGCAGACATACAAAAATATAGGAGGAGACAGAGGTCAACAGTTAGAAGTGTATCACATCTTTAAATGACAGAAAGAAAGATACTTTGATATCTCACATAAATGACTCCATATGTTTTTCTGAAAAGAAAGCCTTCTGAAGGCAGCCGATAACCAGAGTCAGATGCATTCTATCTGGCACATGGAAAGGGAAAGGTAAGCAGCTTACACCCAACACACTACGATTTTACTTGTGGTATTTATTCATAAAATAAATCAACAAATTCACAGATCTTATAGCAACTGTTGAAATGGCTCCATACCACCAAGAAGACTTTTCAGCCCACTACAGTACAAGACTTTTCAATCCTATCTCCAAACCCCAACCACATACATAGGAACTGCCATGACAGAAAAGAATTGCTTATATTAAGTTAGTTCAGCAATCTTATTCTTTATCATGATTTTGTAAGATTGTGGACAACAAAACTAAGCTCCTTTCAACAGAGGTTTGTCAAAAACATCACTTCAATATTTTTTAAATTGAGTAAGATAAAATATTAAATACCTGTAGTTCTGTGATTTATTAGATTTTTCCAATAAAAAATAACAACGTTGGGAATTTCCAAATATTTGATGTTACTACTCAAGAAATAACTAACTAATGACTTGACAAGTCCTTTAAGATCCAGTCAGAACAATCACCTATGCATGAATGTCACCCTTTTATATTGACTTTGGTCTCCTGCGAGCTCTACCAGGGTTGTGGAAGGAATGCACTGGACATTACACATAAGCTGCCACAGACCATCTTCAGATGTCTTCTGTGGGGCAGAACACACACATAAAATAGAAGGGAAATTAACAGTAGCAGTTATCCAGTTCTAAGTACTAATCTTAGAGTGTTTCCTGCTACCATCCATCTCAGACTTACATAATTTCCAATTGTGTGTTCATATTTTACAAATACATTTGAAGTTAGAGGGAACTGAAATGGCAAATTCAGAGAGAAGGGCTTGTTTGATCTTAGTCTGATACTTAAGACAATGCAGAATTGTTAGTTTCACATAATGACTGTAGATCTACACCAGACCGAAACACAACAGAATTTGGTGCTCTGCTCTGAAATTATTCATTTCTACCCGAGAAAGACAGAAAAAAGTTTGTAACTGTATAATAAGAACCAAAAGTTGCACAAACGTTACTTTGGACATGCTGCAGTCTATAATCAGAATGGCATAATTTTGGTAATTACTCTGAGACAAAGGTTAGGACAGCTACAATGAAGCTTCCTGGCAACACGAAGCTGGAAGGAACTGTCAGCAGAGGAGGATTACAATTTGGTCTATGGAGAACTGTGGTGGTGCTCAGAAGCAGAGTAACAGAAATGAGGTGAAACTAAATAGTACAAAACCACACACTGAAGGACACTCCTGAATAGGACAGGAGCTTTTCACCTGGAAACAACAGATATCGATTAACATGTCCATATCTATAAACAGATGACAATAAATATTAAGAAAGGCAAACAAGAGCATAGTGTGCATCAGGAAAGTTACGCCCAGTGTAGGAAAGGAAGCAGTAACACCAATGAACAAAGTCTTGTGTGAGACTATACATAAAATACCATGTACCATTCTTGTCCATTTTGTTCCAGAAAGAGTAAGTCACCCTGTAACAGGTGCAAGAAGTGTAACTAGCACCATCAAAGGAAAGGAGGGCGTCCTTCCAGAAACTAAAAGTGCTGTTTTTCTTCACGTGAAAGGGCTGTATTAGCTTTTACAGGCTCAGAGGAACAAGAGCTATTTAAACTACATAGACTGTGGCACAAGAGCAAAGATGAAGAAAGACGCTGGAGTGAAAAGTTTCAGCTGGAAATGAGAGCAATTTTCTAAACATCAGAGCAGTGTTGTTTGGCCACAAGCTTTCAGAAGGAATGTAAAAGTAAACAAGCCTAACTAGTTTTAAAATGTTTTTTAAGTGGATTATAGGAGATAGTTGCTCACAATAGCAGGGGATTGGTCCTTCCTGCCTGTATTCCTAGCTTTGATTTCTGTATTCCATAGCTCACAACTCTCTACCTCTGCTCAAGAGAAAGAAAAGAGCACTTGAGATTTTTTCAGGTAGCATTCTGCTATTTTCGCCTTGCAGTTTGGCAGCTTGACAACCTAGCTGATATTATCGGTTATTTTTTCCCCAGTACAGCTTGTGTCCATAAAAGCATCCTCAAACACAGCCATTTTTGAACAAACCTGTAATCTTTATTTGTTTCTGGATTCATGCATATTCTTAGATGAAAACACAAGCGCAGGGATTTCAGCTGCTGGGCAACCCCCACCCCCTCCAACTCCCTCCATAATCTCGTGTTGTTGCCAAGTTGGGATCAGGAACTCTCCAAAAGGAGGCAAGCTTCCGAAATGACCCTGGAAGCAGAGAGAACATGAATGAAAAAGTGAAGCAGGATGTCCAAGAATGGTGCTTAGCCCTCAGCTCACATTCCTAGAGCTGAATCTTTAAGGATACCTCAGTACCTTATCTTAAAAACATCCCTTTGCAGTTTCAAACCTATTTGCAAGCTCAGCCATCTAAAAAATAAGCAATCCATGATTATGAAAGAATATTTGCTAAGGAGGGGAGAGTTCTCACGCCAGCTAACTGTAGGACTTTAAAGACCTGCACACAAAAGTTTCAATACTATTACTGTTGCCACTTGTGTTCACAGCTTACTGGTCCAGCAACATGTCTCAACAGACAGAGCAGGGATTCAGCACAAGATCATCCCCCACACAAATCCAGTCCTTCATCTTACAGCTCAATCAACACACAAAGACATGAACTGCTACAAAATGCACCGCAGAGCCACAGCTACCTAAGAGCCAGACACACTCATTTTTATTTCAATAAAACCTACTTCAGATACTTCCAAAACGTTTACCACCATTTTTTTCTCTCTTTAACTTGCACTTCATCTTTATTCTTTTCAATCTGTAGCAAATGATGTATGGTGATCTGCATTAAAAAAAAAATCACTTGTAACATGAAAACATTACAAGCTAGACCACTTCTAATAATTGGGCTTAATCCACAAACATTCAATAGGGGAACTGAATTTCTTCACTGTGGACTTCTGGCAAACGGCGGTTTCCACACTCTGTTGCTGATGGCCAGTATCCCCATGAGAGGGGTGGAATGTCTCTTCAAACACGGTGCCTCATTTATGCTGCTGAACATACAAATCAAATTTGGAAGTGGTTCAGCATCAGATTTTTTTTTTTTGGCTTATTTACAACTTTCCACTCTTGACAACGCAGCAAGAGCCAACAAACAGAAAAAAAAAACCCACCCTCATGTTTTCAGCAAATTATGCCACATCATCTTGAAGTTTCAGTTGAATTTAAAAATTCAAGTGTAAAAGATAAAGTCAACAACTCTTAAACAGGCAGGCTTGCTGATATGTGCTATTAAAAGCTGCTTATTTTGGTCCAACTCAGACAACACCAGAAGAGTAGGTCTGATTATGTTCAGAGTCTTTCCAGTAATTACACATCCAGAACCACCACAGTGTGGCTTACTATTCAAAAACAAACAGCTGAGCCCATATGCTTATCGAAAGGGAAAATAAAGGTAAGCTATTTTAAACAACATACTAAATATATCCAGTAGTAGAAGCATATAGAGAATGTGGGTTGTCTCTCCCATCCCAAGCCTCTAATCATGTTCTGCTCTGCTGAATTGTTGCCACAAAAATTCCTAAAATGTCAACAGCTCTAACATACAGGAAAAAATGGAAACAAAACATCTTAACCACAGTTTTGCAAAGGTTCTTGGCATCTGGGGAAGATGCACATGACAGAGCAGTGTTTTCACTCTTAGCTTTATACTACAAATGTTTCCATAAAGCTACTGCTTGATGCATGTATTTTCAACGCTTCCATATAATGCACTAAAGAAATGTCTGACAACTGTGAAGTTCAAAAGACAAAGACAGCACTCCCGGGTAACTTGGAAGGGCTCAAATCAAGAAGTCTGCTGCAATCAGTTTTCAACAGACCTAAAAATCATCTCCAAAATATAATCCAATTTACCACCTCCAGCTTTTGCAAACACCATTCTCCAGGATCTGTAGAAAGGGCTCAGTAATTTAACGTAACTAATTTCTTGAATTTCACATTCCCAGTTTTATTATCATCACACAAAGCAAACATTTACTTTCCCCATTCAAGTGCTAACACAATTTGAAGTAGCATGATGAAAACAGCTAGACAGATGGGATCTGGTATCATAATCAAGGCTAGAGTGTCCCTTTTGACAGGCAGGAGATTAATTGTTTAGAAAATTCACAAGTGCAGCCTCCCAACATTTACATCTAAATCTAAAATTTACATCTAAAAGTTACAGATAAACGTAAGTAAATATAGTTTACATATTCTTAATTCAGCCAATACACATTTTATTTCCGTATCTCACAAAGTAAGCCAGTGAATTTGTTCAGTTTGTTTATCAGTTTGCCAGTGGTAACTCCATAACTTAGGATGGGAAGAGAGGACACACACCATGGGTGTGTTTCAGAACCGGTGAAGACATCCAGGGTGTTGCATGAAACAGCACCCTTTTCAGCCCCCGCACCCCCATGGCCTTGTCCACAGCTTCTAGATTCACTGCAATACACAACAACTTATTCTAATACACCCCAAAAAAAGCTAAAGTAGAGCTACAGGGTAGTGGTCCAAATGCAGCCAGTGCCATTGTGAGAGGTAGTGGTTGGCCACCTAGCCCCTCAGTCAGAGCCCAGAGCAGACGGGGAACCTTGCAGAGGCGGGGGGGGTGGGTGGGGTGGTGTTCATGCTTCCTGGAGGAAGGNTTTTTTTTTAAACGTAGCTTAGGTCCCCTATTGGTAAGGCTGAATCAGCACCTTCCGGTCAATAAGCCACAAAGCCCTTGTGTGTTTACTCCCACAACCTTCAAGCCATTTTCAATGTTGATGGTAGTGTTCAACAGCATAAGAGCTGCACACAGCCTACAATGGCATCTCCTGTCATTCTGCAATGGTCAGCATGGATGATTCAGCATCCGCCCAACTAGTATTTCTCAGCTAATATAATTCAATATTTTAACAGACAATACTGACTCTGCTGTTCCTAAGTAAGTCATTGGCAATACCAGAGTAACACATCTCTGGCAGGGCAACCTCCTCAGCCCAACACACACCATTGGCATACCCCGAGGGAAGCTGGCTTTCCTTCGCACCCTTCACTCCACCTGCCAGCTCCACAGGAGACGTTCACCAGCCAACATGACCGTGACATGGCCTGCAATTAAGAGAAGACATGGCTACACCATGTCCAAAACAATATTCTTCTGCATCTGCTCTGTTTATTTTGGTTTTTAAACATTCATAATTTTTTCCAGCTGTTCAGTATTACTAGAAGCTTTAGTACAAAAGTCTGTATTGCATTCTTGATATCATTTCACAAAACTAAAGAGCTTTCTAATTTGACTTTTAAATGTTTTTCACAGAAAACAAACTAGAAGCGGCCAGTAAGTATCAGGAGGTTTTTCTTCCCCTTGCAACTAAAATAAAAAGAAAACAAATAAAAAGTGACTCACCTTCATTCTTCAGAGAAGTATCTTCTGTATTTATGGAATAAATCTTATATGAGCTATAAAACTAAACCCAAATTAATAGGTTTGTGCCTTCCATAATTTTTTTTTCCTCTCTTCCTAAACTGTGAGATGCTGCAAAAACAATGTTATTGCAACGACCAAAGATGGTGTTAATTAGACGTAAGTTGACTTTGAGTATTCATTTTGTTCCAAACTACCTAATGTGACCCCACAAGAATCACTTAGGACACTCTCAAGCAAAATACACTTTCAGTTAAGTTTATTAATGTATCACAATGTTCACAGAAGCTGTCACTAAACTCAGATGCCTATTATGCCTTGTCCTTTAAAAGATTTGTTACCAAAGGCCATGTTAGCACTATTTCCTCATCTGTTGGGGATCATTTATGTTGGTATGTGAGACAAACTGTGCTCAAAACTACCCTTAGTGATGAGGACTACTATTCTGACCACAGGGTGCCCCACAGCCAGGTGAGGTGCCAGACCCCAGGTCAGCGAGGCTGGGGACAAATTCTGCCTGCCACCTTCCCAGCGAGGAAAGACTTTCCAGGAGCAAGGCATCAGTGAAGCAGCAGACAGATCCTAGCTGCATGTTAGTGTCTATGTCAAAAACCAATGTAAAACATTACTCTGTATGCCTGGCAACAGCAGCACCCAAGTTTCTAAAAACAGCATACAAGTTGCAATTGTCTTGCCCTTGAAAATTATCAGGTTTTACACAGGAAACAAAACAACATATGCTCCTGAGAGAAATAAACCCTACTGCCTCAGTAAACCAGAACTTTGTAACATGAACCCAGAAACAAGTTACTACTTTGGAAATTAAGACAATCTACACATTTTTTTTCCTGTACGACAAATTATATTCACGTTACCTAGAAAATGCCAGTGTTACACCCTTTCTAAAATACAGCACATTGGCTAAAGCATAACAAACAGGACATAAACGCTCTTTTGGCTTCGAGCAAGTAAAGAGCTAAGCTTGTTTTTGTGGAATTCAAAAATAAGATACTGTACCCTATGGCATCTGGAACAAAACACACAATTGTGATGCAGACAAAATGCTGTCAGTTCTCAGTAATAACTTATGGACATCATACTATATAAAAACTTGAAATCACTGAAAGCAGTCATTGGAAGTCAGATTTTACAGCAGTATTGAATTTATATTCACTAGAAGATGGTTAGTCAAGGGTTTCTAGTTTGTAAAAAAACTTCCTTCCATGCAACAGGCTCTACACACCTTTCAGTGAGACACAGAGTGATATTTGGCACACCACAATGCACACAAAAAGCTGCATGAATGCACATCTTCGTACTTATCACACTTTCTACTCACCGCTTTAATTTTTTCTGACAGTGTAGTTTCCCTAATCCTAGTCACAACTTACTCTCTTGTTTGAAATCCACCGCGCGCAGATTAAGCTGCAGTCTTAACTGAAACACAACATACACCATTTGCTCCTTAATGAAGGGGTCACATTTCCTGCAATGCAGAAGCCCATCAAGTAGAAGTATTTTATTAGGCCACTGCCACCTATTTCTAGATGATATTCCTCATAATCCAGGTGAGCCAGGCATGAGGCCTTTTTGGCAAACACATGCTGACCAAGTAGCTTCAGAGATGCTGATTGCAGAATACTGGACCTACAATCCCTATCTGACAAACACTGACTGTCACAGAAATGCGTAAGAAATGTAAAAGCACAAAGAAAAAAGGGGATGAAGTTACTTCTAAAACCAAAGNGACCTACAATCCCTATCTGACAAACACTGACTGTCACAGAAATGTGTAAGAAATGTCAAAGCACAAAGTTAAGAAAAAAGGGGATGAAGTTACTTCTAAAACCAAAATGTTGTTACTTTGTTTTTCTCCTCACTCAAGAAATCTTTAACCCTACAGATCACCTAAGAAAAGCCTCCTCCCATACGTAAAATTACCCCAAAATATATAATTCTAGCCTTAAACCAAAGACCAGAGGAGCTGAGTCGGGTAATGCTGCCTTTGAGCTACGCTATTTTTCAGAGCGCAGCTGTTCCCTCTCTCGGTTCTGTTTGTACATTAGCTGGCAGCTACAGCCAGCTGCATTTTTCTGAGAGAGAGAAAAGTTTTGATGCAGGTCCAACAGTAAGCAGTGGTTATTTGTTCTCTTTAGATCATGGAGTTTCTTAAATGCTAGTAGTAAATATCAGCTATGTGATGACAATTACAATATATTTCAAAACATATATTGATATTCACTTTCTGAAAGCCAGATTCAAATGCACATCCAAATTCTTTCTTTAAGAGAACAGCAAAAGAGATATCCAGAAATTCCTGCAATATCAAACATTCCTCCTTGTAGCTTAACACACTGCTAACTTTCTGGAATACCATCTGATTCCTGGTTGTTTCTAGATACTTGTTCATGTGGTGCAGAGAATGACACACTGACAGAAATAAGCTTAAAACTCAAGTAATCTCTCATTCCTCCCTATAGCTATAAAAGTTCCCTTCTTTGTAAATTCTTGTCTATCTAAAACAAAGTTTGTATTCCATGAAGTTTACTTTGTATTTAATAATAATGAACATTGTCTTCTAGACTGTTTCCTCTTTCTGATCTCAAACATTCTTAAGATACTTGTGCTGGGTTTTTAGTGTTGGTTTCTGATAGGCACTATTTCTACAGCCTTGCTCTGATTATCTGTATTTTTAACTTCAAAACTTCTCCCTTCAATTTGTAAGGAAATTACAACCCAATTGGGGCACAAGTTTATAAAAAAAAAAATGAATCTCCTACATGTAAGAACAAGAAATCACAATCATTTTTCCAAACAGTAAAATTAAGTCAATGTGTAAGGTACTGTACGTATTTTAAGGAGAAAATTTTAATTTCCAGGTCAACTTCAGAAGAAATTCTCTGTGCTATTGCTTGAACTCCTGCCTTTCCAAGAAAAGGCAGACTGGAAGAGCAAATACAGTGGATGAAGGAATGCTGGCTGACAGAGTATCTTAACATTGCGATCTCACAAAAGGCTAAGAAACCACTCTTACCCAAAGGTTACTTAAGGGAAATTTCCTGCTCCTTGCAACAGCATGCACAATTCCACAGAGCAACAAAGTGTAGCCTCGTAAAAATGGCATACAAGTCTACCATAATAAAGCAGGATTGAATATTCACTTTACAGTATCAATGCTTATCTGTATTCCCAACTCTGTTTATTGCCACTGTTTATTTCTCAGAGCAGAGAATTATCAGCTTTAAACGAGCACTGGTCGGTGGTGCAGTACCACAGTCCCCCTTTCCTCTCAAGAAGACCCTCACACCTGGCTCTTGCTTGCAGTCTGGGTGCTAGCACCCACCAACAGTGTCACCGAGTCCAGTTTACATCAGAGTCAGCTAAAGTGACAATGAAACAGCAGAAAAGTTTTTCATTTCTTTCCTAAACAAGCCAACCCACCACACTAAAGGAAACCTATTTTTTACATGGTCTGCAACTAACAGGGCACATCCCCCTTCCCAGAGCAACAAAGCTTTTGCCCATTTCAAAGGACAATTACACAAGCCTATTATCTGAGAATTGCCGCCCTCTTGTTTATCTACTTGAGTAATTAAAATTTTAACAGATAGGTACCTTTCCACAAAGGTCACAAGTCATCTTTAAGTATTTAATCCTCTTTATTTTTCCTTTGTTTACTAGTTTTGGGGTGTTAAGATTTTTTTGGAAGCGTCCTTCACCTCTCACCCAATGGTGATTCAGTAGCAGACTCCATGTTAAAGGCTAAGAAGTCACTGTTAGCTGGTTTGTCATTTTCCTGCTACTCTGAGTAAGATGTTCAGAGTTTTAGGCAATCAGTAGGCAACCCAGTGGGGAGAGCTACAGAGAATAAAGAGAGAAAGCAAAGCCTTTTAGAGGAGGAAAGTACTTGGTATCTCTTTAGAAGGAGAACATCACAAGAAAGACTTCTATGATCTATTAAGACATTTCAGGAAAAGAAAGTGGGCAAAAAAAGAAGGAAGAATCCTGAAATGCAATTATACACCTCAATTCTATCACTTGAATTATTCAAATGAATTCCTTGTCAACTTGCAACATCACTGCTTTTGTTGAACCTCTGCAAAGATATCAGAGCCTGCCCTGATGAAACAGCACTGATCCTTTCAGTCTTGACCCTTTAAAGCTTTCCTTTAAAACTTGCTAAGAATCTCTTAACCAGTTAACTAGATCTAGTTAACACACGCAATTCCAGGGGGACTGTAGGAAAAGGGATGCAAAAGTACTCAAGTTGCTCTTCCTTCACTCCAGGAAACAGAGAAAGTGCTGCAAAAACCAAGAAAAATTCTTTCAGATAGGAATGCTTACTAGTGCCAAATATGAATGTCATGTATGTGAAGGAAAATCTCAGAATATTACTGCTCATCTCAGTAAATAAATTAACACAATAGCAATTCCACTCTCAATCCACATGTAATTTTAAGCTAAGCTTGCTATAATTTTTTTTAAATTAAACTGTAATTGAAAAAATTGCTTTCTTTTGTCTCCTTAAACTTTTAGACTCCCATCCTTGGCACAGCCATCTGAATTAGATCCAACTTGCCAGAGGTATCAATTTCATTGAAACAAATCTGCTTCAATATTTTTCACTTGAAAGAAATGAGACCATGCCTTTGCAAGACAGAATCACACCAGAGTCAGAGAAACAAAAACAAGCAGGCTAGATTCTGCTTGACTTTAGCAAGGAGACTGAAGCATCATCTTTTGAAGTTAATACGTCCTAGGGGCACAATGGATTTATTGTACTACCACCCTGTTCTAAGAAATTGCTCTCCTCCTGACCCAAGAGGAAAAACACATGAAATAAGAAAAGGGCAAAAAAGTGATTGCACTAGAAGTAGTAAAAGATAACTGGAATGACTAAGGATCATTCCCTTGCCAACAGGACTATATATATATCCTCCCTTGGATTTCCTATACATTCTCTGTCTCCCCCTCCCTCTCAGACACACACACTATCTAAGACTCTTTTTTGGAAAAAAAACCTTAATTTTGCAGAATACGTACAGAAACTAATCAAATAATACTTCTAAATTTTTTTTCAGCTACAGTAAATTGTAGGTCTAAATTACCTATTTTGATTCCTAGGCTCAAGTCCAACTGGATATTTAACTGTGTGTAAAATATAAACGCAAGTTTATTACCAAAGCCACTACTTATTTTTCTCTTTAACCACTAGCTATAACCTTTGAGAATGACATGATGCAAGATGACAGATTTCACACAACTATTAGAAGAAACCCATGCAAGAAAAACCATGACCACGAAAAGTTTGCAGTAGTATATTCCACCTTCCAGCTTAAAAGAATGAGTAAGAAAGATTCAGTGTCCAAAGTTAAGCAGTCAGCAGTCAAGTAGTTTGTCCTTCCCTTTGAACACAAAAATTACATTCTTCCACATTCAATTAATCAATTCCTAGAAAATAATTTTCCAGAGTCCTGAAAAAAAAAAAATCAAGTTATAGAAGCGATTCATGAATGTGACACGCAATTTTGACATATCAAATCTCCTTTAGGCTGAAACTGATACTAGGACCCAAGATCTGTTCCTAGACCTGCCACTGTCTATCTTGTCCATCTTCCTTAATGCATGCATACATTAGACTCTAAACAGCTCTGCATAAAGTACAGTACCATAAATAGCAAAAACTGGCTACATGGACTGGACTTTCTTCACACAATGTTCAAAGTCTTAACTTTACAAAATCTCATCTCCTGCAAGAAGTACAGAGTAGTATGACGAATGCTTTTTCTGTGCCCTTTCATTTCTTAGCACCAGAGAGAAAGCATTTTCTCTGCGCTTCACCCTAGAGCTGACTTTTCACTCCTACTCCCAACCAAGTTTCTGAAAGTACAGCACAGACCATTAGATTCCAGGAGCACAGCCTCATGGCATGGTGGGGTGGGAAGGCACCTCGACAGAGCCTCTCACCTGCTCTGAGCCCCTGCTCAGAGAGGGGCCAGCTGGAGCAGGGTGCTCAGGCATGGGTTTTGAGTATCTCAGGGCAATCTGTGCCAGTGTTCAATCACCCTCACGTAAAAAAGCATTTACTTATGTTTAAACGGAATTTCCTGTATTTCAGTCCGTACCCACTGCCTCTTGTCCTGTCACTGGGTATTATTAGGAACAGTCACAGAATCACAGAATGGTCAGGGTTGGAAGGGACCTC
>RSEF01000003.1:53239950-53256300 GCA_003993805.1 Himantopus leucocephalus | reverse complement strand
AAAAAAAAAAAAAAAAAAAGATTGTGTCATTCTATGTGTTCTTGGGCCTGTGTGTCAGATAATTTGATGCTTTTTGGCTTTCTACCGAGATAGTAAAGTTATTATGCTCTCCATCTGTTGTTCCTTACACTGGTGAAGTTTGGTAACTGGCAACCCTCTTAAATACATGGGGTATTTAAATACAGAGGGTCTGTAAGCTATCTGCACTTGCTGGCAGAGAAGAATATTTTCAAGTACTTCAAGCACAGAAGAATGAAAAAACTTGGGGTGTAAATTGAGCTCATGTCACATAAAGCAAAGTTACAAGTCTGTAATGTCATCACGTTTTAGACCAGAACTGTACTTTTAAATCATTTGAGAGTCAGTGAAAATGAAGTTTTCACAAAGACTGCAAGCCCCTATATCTTTTGCTTATAAAGGACTAAATTCTACCTTTGATACAAAACCCAAGGGAGAAACACATAGCTGCAGTTGTATCAGGTAGTAACTCAAAGGCAAGGGACATAATCAGTGACAGCTTTATGGTTGTCCAGATCATTCCCACTTCTGTGTCAGCTCAGGCACACTGGCTAGCAGAAAAGGAGCAGTGAGGAAGGGTGTCTACCTCATTTCTCATCCATGCTTAGCAGCTCTGGTTTGCTCCCCACGGGGCTATAACTTATACCCAGGCCAGTGTTGCAGCAGACTTAGGGATGCTTTATACGAGTCTTCCTCTGGCAATAGGCATTGGCCACAATCTGTGTCAAAAATGAGCAAGGTAATACTTCACTATTACATGCCTAGTCTTCTGCTTGAAACATTAATGCATGAATGCAAATGTAAGATTCTATAAATAACAAAAGAAAGAAAAAAATAGCTTTCCTTTTTCTTTTAAAGGTTTCGGTGCTGTAAAATAGATACTGTGAAAATATGCGAGCAAAGATGTAAAAACTATTTAAACTCAGATAAAGAAAAAAGCAGTAAAGCAATTTAACTGTATAAAAAGAGGGCCATAAAAAGAATACACCACTGAAAGATGATTTTTTTTTTCTCCTACATGCTGATCAAAATTGCACAATGAATCATGATCATGATAACACAATCTTTGCAAATAGACTTTGTGCATTGGATTGTTCTAACGGGTCATGTTTTTTTATATGACTTCAGAATCCTCCTTTCATGATGACAAAACTTAATGTACAGGCCTTGAGATTACTGCTTGGTCGTAAAACAAGGTGATTCCTCTTGCTTAAAATGAATTAATCTTAGAAAGTCATTCTCCTCAAGATATAAGACATGCTATTGGCACAGATCCTACTGCTCATTCTTTTGCCCTCTTCTCTGCAGGTCATTGCTCAGATGGAATTTCTGTTTTCATACAAAGTGACGGACATGAACATATTCACAGGCAACTTTTATAATATATTTTTCACATGGCAGCAAGGAATAAACTGGGAACTGCACGTAGCCCAAGTAGCATCTTCAGGGAAAACATCACAGAAAATGCTGCATGATAGTATCTCTCACCTTGGAAAATGTGCCTCAATATACAGTAATAACATCATATATATTGGCATTGGAACTTTATGACCGGTGTAATTTGTATTTTAGTTTTATAAGTGCCTATTTATATTCAAAAAAAAAAAAAGAGAAATGGTCAGGTATATTCATATACTTGAAATATTTTTCAAGCAGCAATTTTGACCAAAGACCTTAACAGACTTTTTTCTACCGTTATTCAATCCTAAACCTGTAGAAATCCAAAGAAGTTATTGTTTATCCCATAATAGATTCTAATTTCAGCAACAGGTCTGCTCTTAAAAGAAAAGTGGGAAAGAGTGGAAGTTAAAAAAACAAAAAGGAAAAGGAAAAAAACAAAACCCAAGAACCAACTCAAAAAAGCTTTCTTGGTTTTGTAAAATATTTGTAAGTTTTACTTTGCTAAAATTTCACAACATGTACTGATAGTCCCCCTTGGGAATATCTATCTAGGTTTAGATCTCTATTTTAGATTCTAAAACAAACCCTAGATGTTTGAAATTAATAGAACTAGATGTGAAATCTCATCAGTACCTTGATTCTGTCAATTACGGTATTCCTAATGCAAACCTTTTTATTAACACCCAGTATTAGACATTAATGCTTTCTGCCATTTAAAGTTACAAGTTCATTGTTACAGATGGCACACATCATTGACTCCATACCTAATAATTCTCAGGTTAACAGTCATCAACTGCATTAGCTTGAGAAGTACAATAATAATCAGAGTGATGGAATTTTTTACCAATACAGTCACTCTTGGCTTTTTAAAGGCATATAATATACACTATTAGTCTCAATGGTGTGGAAGACATTGGATATATTAAAAAAAGACCAATGACCCATCAGGTTACAAGGCTTTTGGAACTAGTTCAGCACAAGCTATCATGATTTTCTATCTTAATTTAGCGTATTTATTAATCTTTCTTGGTAGGCCATTACTTATATATTGTTACAGAGGACAATCAGACCCAAATAAAGTCATTCCAGCCAACACAAACAATTGCGAGGGTAGATGTACACCACCAAATAACACAGATTTCTAGGTGGATCATGGGTCACGTCCCACGTACTATCTATGTCTCTTTGACTGTTCATTCAAACACAACTGAGGTGAGGTTGTAGGGACTTGCTTTGGCTTCTCCTTCCAAGGGGCAGTATGAACAAGGCAGCACCACTTAATGTCACCTTCTGCCAGAACCAGCTCGCCTGTTGGAGAAGATCACTACTGCTGTCTGCCATGCCCTTGACATTATGCCATAAACCACCACTCTGGTGGGCTGTAACTTAGTCGTCTCTCTATTTAAGGTTACAAACTGAAATTACCCTATTCTGTCCCACACCCAATGCTCACATAAGTATGTCTGGGAGTGACAGGCATGCCCCACGTAGACCAGGGGAGACTAATGAGTACATGGTGGGAACACCACTGAGTCAGTCTAGAGGGTATTAATGCGAACACTGTGGACTTGAGGCATTCTGGACCTCTTCATTCCGCAAGCCAGAGATCAGTCTCTAACCAATGATTTACTACTGTAGGTTCAACTCGTGATTTCCTCTTTCAGCACACATCTTTCTAATACCAAGCTGTCCAGTTTTGATGCTGTTGCACCAGAGCCTGATCGTGCTAAACCTTACTACAAAATGAGATATCCCCACCATGACAAGATTTCTTTTTAGACTAAAATCGCATCTGTTTTTTTTTTTTTTTTTAACCTATGCCATATAACAAATCTAAATCTGTTATTGCCTGTCTGTATTAATTGTTGCCTTGTGTTCCATTTTTATGGAACCTTCCTCTGGGTGGTCCCTCTAACTTGCTGGTGATGGAACAGATTAATTCCTTTCAAGCTTATGACTTCATCATACTAAGAACTAATTTTAAGTTTCTGGAAAGAACATTATACATAATGTAATATTTGGTAACTTGTGACTTCTCAGTGACTTCTTACATTGTCCGAACACAAGACTGCCACATTAATTTTATTGAAATGCTTCACCTGGTTAAAAGTATGCAAGAGTTCACAAAATTTTAACAGTAAAGTCACCAATTCAAACCTATTTCTAATGATCCAGTCTTATAGGCATATGTAATACTTGTAAACCTTGTTCAGTACAAAGAATTTATACCTGCAGTCTCAAGTTTCATTTTTAATGTCATTTAAAAAAACATGTCCTAAGACTGAGACCAAGGACAGAAAACTCCAAACCAGAAATTTAAATCTGGTAAAACTATAAACTACAGGAAGTAGGCTTTAATAATGGAAAGCATTAGGCACCCTTATTTCCTTGCTAGTTTGCCTAAAATTATTCTGTCAGAAGCAATTTGCCTATTTCCCTTTCAACACATACGTTTTATGTGGAAGGAAAAATTATTTTATAAAATGCAGTAACACCAGACCATATTTCGGGAGAGGAGCGATTACACTGTTTTACAAGAACTGCAACATAGTCAGATGACAATTACATAAAGTCAAATTTGGTCTGGACATCACTAGTTGTCACTTCTGAAAGCAACTTCTGAAAGGTAAAATAGAATGTCGAAACTTTGAGTGATCAGACCTCAGATTTACAACTTTTCCAAGAGAATAAACTTTATGTAATGTTCTCTTAATGCAGTCATTTATCCCCCTTTGCCTTCACCAAACACTCCTATGAATCGTCTCAAGCTCCTGATAGATTTCCCAACCAAGCACTGACCGGTCCTCACTGTGCCTTGTCCTTTATCACAGTGAGATTAGATGACAAAACACAATGGCTATACGATATATTTCTGTGATGTTAACACTGACCAGTAATCTTCAATTACTGGTCAGAGGATTGCTTTTTGAATAAGAGAACAATACATCTGCCTCACGTACTAGGCAGGCACTCACATATCTTGCAAAAGGAAGAGGCTTGTAACACCATGTTCCTTTATCCTTATGTAAGAGAGAAAAAACACCACAGCAAAATGTGCGGCAATGCCCCTCTAAGCTCTTGAGCGGTCCAGCTCCTCTCTCGTTCTGGATTCCTGTAAGCCATAGCTCTGTATACAGAGCAAAGTGTTTGCTCTTATTTTGCAACCTGTCTTGCCCTGCCCTGGTACAGTGCCATTTAAGCATATTTTTTTGAAACTGTTCCCATTGTCCCAGTCTGTTTTTTCTGAAAGTGCTCCTTTGGTAAAATGTTTTGGCTTGGAGACAGGTGTGTATCTGCTCTTCCTCTGCAGTTACCACTATTTATAGCCCAGGTGTTAGCAGCTGTGTTCTTGGAGTCATCAGCCACAGCTACCTTAAATAATCTGCAGGTCTGAAAAAATATTGCTTCAATGAATTTGCTGGCCAGGGGAGACTGATGGTAGGGTGGACAGTCAGCACAAGTGCTTTATTTCAGACTTGCTCCGTTTTACCTACTAATTCTTCTTTCTTATAACCTGTCTCCAGGAAGGAATAAAATGCAAATCTTTTCTTCTGTAGACCGCAGGTGACACTGCAACAGGAAAGAAAATTTCCTATCATAACCAAGGACTATAGTTGGAATGATCTCCTGAAGTTTATTATAAAGAGCAAACTAATAATTTCCTTTAAGTTATAAAAGCCCAACTAACTGGGTGGGGGGGGGGAAAAGAAAGATCCAAGAGCTGGCTTCAGGTCAGCTAAATTTACAAATTTCTTTTACAAAAGGAAGTTCTTTATATACACTAGAATTTTAATTAAACATAAATACGTTTTGTAATATCAGTTAATGATATAAGAGTATCTGCAACACTTAGAAAGTCTGATGGATTTATAACTTGCTGTTTAATGATCACTCGGTGATCCATCTCCAGGTATATCAGTTCTCTTAAAATGTTGGCTGTTAGATATAAGGTCTATACGGTAAATGCTTAAATACTGATATCAAAGTGTCTGTGATAAAACCAGAAGCTCTGAATTTCATGGTACTTTAATGCTGCCTCTGAAATAATGGAAAAGCCATTTTCCAGCACTTGCTTCAAGGAATCCACTAATAGCGTTTTTCACAAAGGACCTATCTTTTCTTAAATAAGTTATTGTGAAGTTATTCTAAAGTATTTAAAATCATGCAACTAAATTTGATCAGAACTTCTCAGCCTTTTAATTCTGTTTAAATGAAAGATTTCTTGAATGATTTTTAATCATAGTTTCTATTGCAACTTGATATGCGGTCCAATAGCAAGACTCGTATTACCAAGTTATTGCTTTAACATCACCTATGACTCATCTGCACAACTTACTCTGCCAGTCTATCACCATGAACTAGTTTAAAAATCCATTTCTGGCCGAAGCTGAAAACTGATTTGGTGGTTTCAGACAAATCACTGTCATCTAACCTTCACCGCAAAGAAACCCATTGTGCCGCTTGACGTTTAGCAACTATTACTAGGAAATAACGGGGGGCGGTGCATAGTGACAAACTATGCTGACAGATCTGGGTATAAAAACACATAAAAATATTCAGTGCTTGTTTGAAATACAGACAGAAGGAAAACAAGTATTCTAATGGAAAGTGCAGCAATTCTTGTCAGCAGCGATATGCATGTCCTGATAGCTCTGCATAGAGGATACACCCCGCTCCCCACCTTATCACTGCAAGAGTCATGCTGCAACTACTCCAGAGCCTGCTCGCTTTCAGCAGCCAATTAACTAAACCAAATTTTATTTTGGAGACAGCAGTGAAGATTATGCCAAATTATTTATTTATTTTTTAAAGTAGAATAGAAATATAATTAAAGGGATTCTTCAACAAATGCTGACTTTCATTTTTCAAGAGACAGCAATTTCTTTTAATTTCTAGCACTGAATACATAAATTTATTTCAAGCCCAACCCATGAGGCCTGAATCTAATCAAGATTTAAAGTCTTGGGCCTGAGGACTACGCTTTCTCAAAAATCATTTGATGCAAAATTATTCACGAGCTACCCTAACTGCTTTCAGAGACATGAGATCCAGACTCTCTTTCGTCTTCCAGGAATTTTAACTGAAGCTTAGGGGCCTCTGGATATCCCTTATTCAATCCACCCAAAGAATATAAATCTGTGCTGCTCCTTCTTCTGATTTGCAACCCGTAACTGCATAGGTAAAGGCACCTTCAGATGTACTCTTCCAAATCAAAGCCTCGTATCAGTGGACTTAAAGGAGAAAACTACAGAAGCCTACATCTGCTTGCCTCCTGCCAAGTGCACTCTCTCCACTTGAGCTTCCTTCCCTCCAGCCCACAGAGGAGTGTTTCCTTGACAAAAGAAAGAGGTGCAGCTTTTCTCCTTCTGTGGGGTGCAAGGACATCCACTCCCTGCATATTTTTAGCTCCTTTAGTTTGAGGGTCAAAGAAGGAAATTACGTTGGAGTCACCTAAGACACCAAAAGGCATTCCCTTTAAAATCCTCTGCTTGTTTATCTATCTGGCAGATTGAACTCCAAATAGTTGCCATAAAAACTGTTCGAAAAGATCCCAAACCATTAAAAACCCATCCCCAGAAAAAATAAACATCTAACTTTTTAATAAAGTCTCAGAAAGTCTGAAATTTAAACCCTGCATCAAGACCTCTTTCTACCAACTGAATACTCAGATACAACATTTTCATGGCTTTATTCAGTTTTCAGGTTGAAGAGCAACTGAACTACTTTCTGATTTGCTAGGTAAGAGGTTTACTACTTACAAATGTAATCAGCATTGGCCATAAAGTGGGAGAAAGATAAAACAACCATTTTCAAAAGGAAAACAAAAGTTATTTTACTGAGATTAATATCTGTATACAGTATCAGTTGCCCAGAAGCCCACCACCAACCCTCCATTACTCCACACCTTACCATTCTGTCCAAAGGAGAAAAGGTCAGTATGAAACAGTACAGCAACAGTACCCTTTTCCAGTTCAGAAAAATACCTCTTTAGCTGTTAAAAGTGTAATTCAAGATGTAATGTATTCAGGCTACAAGTCAAATGTTGGGGACTGAAGTGAGTTGGCCAATCCTCCAGTTCGATATTGAAAAGCTTGACAGGTGTAAAATTCTTTCCTATCTTGGGCTGGAGTGGCTCAAACTGAAGACTGTTATATGGTCAACAATCCATAAAATGATAAAGCATTACAGTGTTATCTTGTGATTAGTTGTTAATTCTGCATACTAGCTTCAGATGCATTTAGTTTTATTTTTTTCATATAATTCAATAGCAAAAGTATTAAATGATAGGAGCAAAAATGATAGGACGAAGTGTTCCGAGTTTCAGAATGCAAGCCATTTCCCCCAGTAAGCCAAAGTTCAGCAATACTGAAGCACAATATCATTTCTACAGATAGTCAGTCATATTCATAGTATTTTTAAAAATTACCTCTACATCTAAACATCTTGAATATGTGAAAACATATATTTGTAATATCTACATCCATATAAATATCTAGATACATTTTGTTAGCCTCATTTTCAAGAAAGAGGTGAGCCAGAGGTCACATTGTCAGTACTAGAATTATAGGGACAACATGAGAAAAGAGCCTCCTGAATTTTTTAATGGAATCTAAATCCACAATGAACTGATAAAAAGAGTCATAGAATTTACTAGTTTTGCTCATGAATATAAAAATTATAGCTATTTCATTTCTTCACAACAAAGCATACTGCTGTAATACAAAGGCTAAACTATTTCTTACCTGCCCAGTCACTAAAAATATTAGCTTCAATTGTACACGAGTTTTTAGCTTAAAAGGTAATATACATATTCCACACAGGATACTGGTCTGGCTTATCTAGGTACGGCATGGGCACCTTTGAACTTAGGCCCTTTGAGGGCTGTGTTTAGAATACAGATTTATCCTCCACATGCAATTAACTAAATACACATGGCATTCCTGCAAAAAATTTCTTACACTCCTGATTAATCAGAGATTAAAAGCCCTGAACCCACATTTCCAACACTACCAAAAAGTAACATGTTCCTAAAGTTTTCATGCTTATAGGCAAGTGAATACTCAGGAATTACCTATGGGCACAAAATAGATTTAGATATAGATGTCAGACAGTTACAGCAGGCCAATACACACAGATTTTCAGCACAACTATAGGTTGCAGAAGATCAAGCTGAGAACAAGCATTCCTCTGCTGTGGCCCCAGTGCCGTTAGAATATCCCTCCTGCCTGGCTACACTTCCTAAATTTTAAACTGCTCTGGCAGATCCATCATTTTCTCACTAATTCAGAAATGGGCCGCACTTGGTGGCAATATGACAGGTGCAGGGAAAGGTCTGAGATGGATAGTAAGCCATATTTTTGGTGCTACTAAGATAAACCGGTCTTGCAGTAACCGAAAAGTTTGCTTATCAAAATGCTACCAAGGAGTACCTGACCTTTAAGGAGCAGGTCTTTTGCTACCTAATAGAAGAAAAATGACAGAAACCCTTTTCTTTTAAGGTTGACATTACTAACATTTTCTATTTAACATACTATCCTATGACAAGAGGAAATTTCCTTGCCAGCTAAACAGTCACATTAACAGTGATGTGCTCAGTCTGACAAAATGACCTTTTCGAATTGGGCAGAGCAAGAGTTGAACAACTGTAGTATTTCCTGCAGACGGTGGGTGTTCATACAGCTCCGTAGGTGGCCGGGGCTGGCGGCAACTGCAATCACATAAGTGATCTTCTGTGCTTAGTTACTTTGAGGAAACGCTAAAAGCAAGTGCCACATTAAAGAATCTGTGACTATTGATGGTACAAGTGTTTTGACATAGCATATTAACCATAAAATGAGTTCCTTTAGGCTCGGACAGACAGCCTTTAGCTGCAGTTACAAAAAGTCACAGCCCTGTCACAGCTCTCCCTCGACCTAAGTGGAAGTCAGACTGAACGACAGAAATACACGACATGAGACGAAAAACCAGCCACCGACAGAAAAGTGCAACCCCGCACAGCGCACTGCTGGCAGAGGTGTGCCCTGCAGATGGGAAAAATCAGTTCTTCCTATGGAAGGGAGACTTGCAGGTTTTCCACGCTACTCATACACTGAAATAACAGTGTAACACCTACACAAAATGAAAGGTGCAATTTATATCTCTAAATATTACACTTATTGCTAGAGCATGGGAAACGGCTCATTTGACTAATAAAACTCCACTGCAGATCAGCTAACCAACAGTATTAGGAGTACTTAAAAAGATTATTAAAATAGCCCCAATGCTTTGATGTTTTTACAGCACGCAGCATGCAAAGAAGGAAGAAACACCCAAATGGAACATAACCTAATCCAATGAGAGGAAGTATCTGGAAGTAGCAATATATATTAGATTTTTAATGAATATCATTGATTTTCAGACAGCTCCATAAGACGTTTTCTCGCTGCTCTCCAGCACTATCATACTATATTTAGGGCTGCCTTAGAACTTGAGGGACGACTGAAAATTTCCACATTGTCAAGTTAACATATAATAGTGCTGATAAAGGAAAATATTTAATATCATAAGGAAATTAATAATTATCAGGTTTCTTAATAAAAGATATTCCACACAAAGTTCACATCATAATAATCGCTATTTTGTGAAGAAATTTCTGAGTGGAAAATCAGATGTCATACAATACAAATTAATCCATGGAAAATACAAACAGATTTGATTGCTGTTTTCAAATATTTGCTGGAAGCTGTTTATTGACTGAAGATGCATCATTAATATACACAGACATTGCAACTGCAATTCACCATTAATAATATAGACAGAATAAATCAATTCACCTAGAAATTTCAAGTTTCATACAATTGATTATTATTTAAAAACACTGGAAATGAAACATCCTTTAATACAAACACAGCATTTGAAGTAGTTTTCAGATGTATCCCACATTCTAGCCAACTCTGTGCTATGTATAGAGAAAAATCTATTTTAGCATCGATTTCTATTTTTCAGAACTGGTAATCAGGCTTAGTTTACCCCACCTTATGATTTCTTGTGCCTACTCAAGAGTCATCAGGGTGACTTGGAAAAAAAGTATGAAATTAAAAAAAAAAACAACAAAACAAAGAAGAAGAGATACACCCAGAGTTTACAGAACTGTTTTCTTAGTGTTTTTGTTATATTTAGTTTCAGAGAAAAAGCTTTAAAACTTTCATTATGCACTAACAAAATTTGATTTCTTCTTAAAAGAAGACAATATGCTCATATAGACAAATTAAATTAGGATACAGGCTATTCAAAAAAGACCTCTGGTTGTAAGACTGAGCAACTGTCTTCTGTACTGTGCTTCAGGAAGAAAAACCCAAAATAAACCACACGACCACAAAAAAACAAAACAAAAAAAATTCCAACTGAAACCCAAGACCCATCCCCGCCAATCTTTCAGTATCTTCCCTCTGACTTAAAGAAAATTAACTTTCCATTACTGATGGGTGTTCTGTTACCTCAGTCATCATTTGCAGATAGTCCTACAGTTTCCATTCCTGACAATGACATAAGGCAGATAATAAGCAAGATGTGTCACATTGGCTGCTAATTGCATTACATATCTTTAAAATTGACCAGATACTTTTTTGCTTCACTACCTATTGAGATGGGGTTGGACATTATGTACCCCCCCTTGGAGGTGCATAAAGATTACCAACACCCACAAAATTCTTGTGTCATTTGTTTCAGGCTTGGGGTTCCCCCTACCACCCCAAAAGCTAGATAGATACTGCAGAGAAAAAAAAATATGTCATGTCTTAAGAATGTTGCCATGGTGAATATAATTCTGCATTTACATATTCACTGTGTGAGAAGTCAGAATACTGGACAAATCAGAACTTTAACTTCCACAGTTTGTAAAATGTTTGTGTTTCACATTGTCTAAGTTCTACAAATAAGAACCAGACTCTTCAGCTGAGAAGTGATGTATATCCAAATTTCTTTGCTGTGGATCCAAGCAGGAGCTATATTTTGAACCAAACAGTACCCTGAGAAGCACGATCCCGGATATCTTGGATCAGGCAAATAAATTTAACAGCTATTTTTGACCATAATCTATTTGCCTCAGTTCTAGACTTCCTGCTAGTCATAAACCAGTATTTTTGATGCTTTCTGTGATAGACCTCTGGAAAAACTAATCTTTAAATGAGGGTAATGATAGCAATAACATTTCATAATAGTATTGTTGATAGGTTTCTTAACATTTAAATGTTTGGACTGTGTAGTGATAAAACACCTTTGAAAACTCACAAGTATATAAATTGTTCTATTTGAACAGGATTTGAATAATGTGCAGTAAAGCAGGTATAGGGGCTCTACACAAAGAATGAACAGGAGAGGGGAAGCAAAAAGGAACAATCCTTCCTGAATGAATTAAGAATTTGGAGGTGAAGAAACATAGCGTATGCAATGTAATTACAATACGTATGCAACAGGAAGATTAAACGGAGACCATGAAGAAAACCTTCCCAACAACATCTCCTAGCTCCTGAAAGCTAGATTTTATGACCTTAATAAGGCTATTTTAACACTGCTTTTGTGTATGATATTATATAATATTGGTTTATTTACAACCTATATGATGTCTATATGCACATCCCCAAACATACCCTCACATTATTATTTCATAGCACATATTTTATTATTTCTGTTTCACTTACACCTGGAATATTCTGGTTTATGCATCTGCCAGGTGCAAGATGAACAGCAGATTACAACGCCCTGTACTATCACAGCATTTAACGCCAGCTTGTGTGTTTTTTATACTACACTGCATTAAGAGTATATAGTGCAGAAGTAGTGCAATTCAGTATAGTACCAACGCTCTTGTAAGAAGCCTTTGCTGTCACCAGCTGATGCTACCATTGCCCCATTTGTTTCCACAAAGCTATCCAAACAGGGCAGAGCGTGATCTAAGGAGTCCAGTAGAGTCCATGAGATCTGGTACCCCAAAACCCCCCAAATGCTGCTGTGCTGGCACTAGCACACCAGTGGGGATCAGGGTACTGTGCTGGGTCCTATCCTCTGTAATCTTGCATTTTTTCCCAGCTGTGCTTTGTACCTATGTATGACCTTGGGTACCTCCTTTCAGCTTACCACAATACTGGTTTCACTTACAGTCTTTGCCTGGCCTGTTTGTGAATTTTTGGAAGACAGATGCTCATTAACATGTATAACATCAAATATGATAAAGCCGATTTTAAAAGGGGCCTCTAGGTGTTACTATAATACAAAAAATAAATCATATTTCTCTGTTCTTGATAAAGATAGGTCAGAGCTATTGATGCTTTATATGCAAAGCCCCAGAGAATTTAATATGAATATCAAATCAATTCCCCTCATTTACTACTCTTACTAAAGAGAAGCTTTTTTTTTTTTAAAAAAAAGTGCCTTTCCCTTTAACAATAACATCAAAGAACTAAGGAAAACAATTTTTTCATTAGGAAGGCTGTGTCAAAAAACATTTCACTTCAAACAAGGCACCACACATAAAGCTGACAAGATGAGCAATTTAAACACTAATTAGAATCAATTTCTTTATTGAATTATGATTTTAAGAAAATGTTGTGTGAGCCTCTGACTTAAATACTGTTCTCCCTTCAAACATGTTTATCATTGCCAAAATGAGTTCTTAGATTTATAAGCATGGATTGTACATTTTGAAAGTTTGATTTTTACAGATTAGCCCATGTTTCCACATTTATAACCAAAGGCTGCGAGGACTGTATTAATCACAACATGTATATTCACGACCAGAACTGTTACAAAGTATGCAAGACNGTTTGATTTTTACAGATTAGCCCATGTTTCCACATTTATAACCAGAGGCTGCGAGGACTGTATTAATCACAATATGCATATTCACGACCAGAACTGTTACAGAGTATGCAAGACTATCTCTGTATCACGTTTCTATGTGAGAAACAACTAACTTCTTCATGTACACTGAACGGGCAACAGAAAAAAAGTAGTATTTACTCTCTTTTAACTACAAGTCCCACCTGACGAGCAGACAATCATGCTCTGAACTCCAAACTTCTCCAAGGCGGCGCTACAGGAATGGCAAAACTGCACATAAGTGACTTCTCTTTCCTACAAACTTATCACAATCACCCATTTGTCTCAATGATCACACAGATACAGACGCTCGCAAAAGCATTACAGGTTAATTCACATCTACCTCATGTAAATCCTTTTCTTTAATATTCATGTGTGAAAAACAGATTTCATGGATGAATGAACTTTAGGAGAAGTGGGAGCTATGAATTCTTCTCTCTGTAAAGCTTTCCCACATGTAAGGAGAAAGGAGATTTACACAGGGAAATGAAAACTGACCTACAACAATTTCATGACAGGGGGCCATACAGAGAGTGAATGCTGAAAGTCTCAATTAATAAGGATTATAAGCAGGTGTGCTGTGACTGAGATGCCAGAACATCAGAAAGGCACCCAGGGGACTAGCTCACCTCTACCCTAATGAGGTTTCCTTGACAAAGGAGAAATATGATGATACAGGCAGTCTACATATAATTTATGAATTCTTGGCACCATTATAATGTTGACATGTAATTGCTTTAAGGAGGAGTGTGTGTCTGGAGGAAAGGGGACTGCAACACGTCTCTGTGGGAAGCAGGATCAGGTGAAGTGGTTAACTCTAACATTGCTGCCCTGACCCAAGAGCGGGCAGGCTAAGCAAGCTGCCTAGATGGGCAAGTAGTTTTTCAAAGGCTCTGAGCAAAGGGGTCCTGAAGTGGTCAATGAAGAAGTCACCGGTATACAAGAAAGGAACCAAGCCCCTAAAGAGCATTGGCACAATACCGAAAGTGAAAAGCCTGCTTTCTTAGCAGGTGGAGTCCTGTCTAAGTACAGGGTGAGGCAAAGGGTGAAAGCATGTGGGTTTAAAACAGAAGGAGAAGGGTTCTAAAGGACCTTGAGGCAACTGAGAAAACACAATAAAGGGATTCCTATTATTTTGCATTTCTTGTGCAAGTCAAGAAAAAGTTACATTCTAATCCTACAAAACATGGGCAAATCTGTACATTATAGCCTACCATGCACCCTTGAAAAGAGAAATATGGAGCATTCAGTGGGCAGAGTACTAGAGCACATAAGTGATTTCCAGGTCAGCTTGAAAGCACGGTTTTCATGAGGGGAAGGCAAGAAGAAAAAAGAAGAGGAGGAAACGAAGAAAGAATCCTGTTGCTTCATATGCCAAGAGAAGATTCAGAGCACAACAGTCCAGTAGGTAAACTCCAACACTGCAGAGTTGCTATAGGATTGTGACAACTCCTAAACTTTGATGTAACAACACAGTGCAACTCAATGTCATGGTCATAACTGGCTTTCAAAAACACATACAACCCATTTTTCCTGCAAGAGTACTGGGCCAGATTTTAGATCTCAATATTTCCAGAAAAGTAAAAATAACAAACAAACATGGCATAAACCCAAAACCAGGATGTAAGGCCCTAGTCGATCTTCCTGTGTGCTAAAGTGAATCTTTGAAGTTTGCAGAAAGAATTGAGGACTTATTATCTACATTTACATTGCAGAAAATTAACTTTTGAAATAAAACACTTTATATATTTCATATATACTAAGCAGCAAAATCTGAGCTGACTTATGCCACTGCACCCCAGTAAGTTTATCCAGAGTCACTAGAATATCTCTCTTTATTAAGATTCGGAGTAAGATATGCAGAGAGATACTGAGGATTGCTGTGGTCCCTTTCCTACTCCACTTGCCTTACCAGTTGGTATGGTTATGTGCTTGCTGCTCAATGTCTTTTAATCACAGAATGTCTGTTTTCTACCCTGCATAGGAGGTGTGCCTGGCTTTTTAAACTAGTCATCTGCCAAAACAATTAGAACACTGTTTACCAGATCACACAAAATGCTCAAACGATACAGCACATCTATGCAAAGCACAGGCCTTAGAGATAAAAGGATTATTTCAAATTAAACAATCACGATTCTTTCTCTGCAATTTATACCACTGCGTTGTGTGTTAGAATATTGAAAGCCTACCCCAGTACTTTGGTCATAATGAGCTTTAGGACATCTCTAGGGACACCTCTATGACTTAGTTTCAAAATACACAAGTTCTATATTGCTCAGTGATTACCATGGTTTTGACCTCTGGTTCATTAGGAGGCAATGACAAAAAAAGCCAAAGAAAAATGCTTTGAATAATTTCAAGCACAAAGGAACCAATAAAAAAAAATAATCAGATGGCATAATGCCACAACTGTTTCAGAGGACCTGTCCTTCTGAAAGTATCACAGATCTGTAGACTTGCAAGAAGACCTTCTATTATAAAAACAAAATGTATCAAGAGTGTGAACAGCCTTACTCCATTTAAAGTATTTTTCAACTGACAGTTGAAGTTTATGCTGAAAAGTCAAAGCTGTTGTAGCAAAATCAACCTGATTTTCAAAACACATTCAAACCCCCACCCTGCTCTTGTTTTTCAGGGAAGAAAAAAAAAATAAATAAAAGCACAAAACATGTCTGTGTGTGTTTTATGGAGGGCGATTTTAGTGTTGTAGAACGCTGAGACAAATAAACAGGTAAATGCAGGCATTTATGCCATATGAAGTTAAACCTATTAAACTATTTATATTCAGCTTTCACTGAAGCTCTGACAGATTCAAAGACTAAAAGTTGCCTGATTTATCCCAGAAATCCCAAGTGACCGTACTATCATTTAGTGATCAAGAACTCAGCAACCTCGGAAATGTTCCTACCATGTTCTCATGGAGCAGTACCGCAGTTTGAGGAAATAAACGTTGAAAGAATTGGACTCCATTCACTCTCACTTTCCAGTGCTAGTTTATATCTCTCAATGAGTATAAAGCCCAATATTTGGATGTGGATGTTGTCTACCTTGACTTCAGCAAAGCTTTTGACACTG
>RSEF01000003.1:53196025-53239940 GCA_003993805.1 Himantopus leucocephalus | reverse complement strand
GTCTCACAAGAGCGGAGTAGAGGGGCAGAATCACCTCCCTCGAGGTCATTGCAACAGTCACCAGAGCACGTAGCCGTTTAGGGTGCAACAGTCACCCCAGCACTGACTGCCCCCCTATGCCCAAATACTGCCACCGCCACAAGAGTCACCCACACTGCCAGCACCTCCTTCTGTGGCACCATGAAATCCATGGATGCCAGGGACTTCTACTCTCTTTTTAGCTACCTGGCAGATCTCAGGTAGCTACTGATGAGACAGCAGAGGTGGGCCTCACGTTTCATCCTGAAGAGGATCTCAACTGCTGCAAAAGAGAAAACTACAGCTATCAGAGACATCCAGTAAGGATGGGTCCATACTCTGGTGTATGGACCCAACTCTGGTGGGTCCATTCAACAGATTTAGGTCTGCCCTGTGAAGACAGATGCTACAGCAGATGGAAGCCAGTGACACAATTTTGGGGACAGGAACACGAAACATAGAAGAAAGTGCCTGGGGCACCGAACAGCTCAGGCTGTAATCCCCAAAGATGACTTCTTCTAGCTGGCTTTAACCATCACTTTCCTGCCTAAAAGTTCAAGATATGTTGTTGCTTTACCTTTCACAAAAAGTACATTTGAAAGCTGAGCTAAGATTTGCATTTTAAAACTAGTTTTCAGTCACTAGTTTTCAGTTATATTCCTTTCAACTCTTTCTCACTTGGCATGTCTATTTTTGAAGACATACACTTCTGAACGCTTCTGTACAGCTCTTGAAAGGCCGCACA
Organism: Himantopus leucocephalus; assembly: GCA_003993805.1. Taxonomy (NCBI): domain Eukaryota; kingdom Metazoa; phylum Chordata; class Aves; order Charadriiformes; family Recurvirostridae; genus Himantopus; species Himantopus leucocephalus. The sequence goes on along the minus strand of RSEF01000003.1, from coordinate 53,239,177 downwards.
GACATTTAACACCTTTGCAGGTATTCAAGTTCCTTTCCTCCACATATTTGTCAGGAGTTGAAATACGTTTTTTTATAAAAAAAAAAAATAAATCCTTGAACTCTTTAATTCCCGGAAAATCCTCATTATCATTTTTTCAACAAACCATTCTTTGCCTTCAGCTAAATCATATATTTGATAAAAAGCAGCAGCAAAAGCAACTGGAGAATGAAGAGAAGAGCCCTCTCATCACCCATACTCCTGTAAGGCCCAGTGCACTGCTAGAGAAGGAGGCAGTGTAACAGCTTACACAGGAGATCAGAAGAATATTCTTTATAAAGTCTCAAGGACTCCTAGCAGCAGTGTGTTGGAAGAGCAAAAGCACCCCGTCAGCCAGCTCATTTGATTCAAGCTGCTGTCCTCCAGCCATCTTATTTAAAGGTTAGTTCAAAACAGAGGCTGTCCTGTAAGACAAAGCAATGTGCTCTTACAAATGTATCGGGTTTTTCCCCCCTTAATACCCTCCTTAATATTTTTTCACTTATTATTACCTAGAAACAGACTCTCTCCCCTCCTCCTCTTTTCCAGTTCTTCAGATGCTTCCTACAACCAACACTTCTGTCAGCAAATCATTAGTCAACCACTCAATTTGACATGTGGGGGTGTTTACCTACAAGCTACAATAAAGTCTCTCTCTTGCGGATGACTGGCTTAACAAAAGGGGAACAAAAGTCCGAGGAACAAGGGGCGGTGGCAGCCTGCTGTCAGTAGCCAGGGGCTACCAAGGCCAACCCAGCCTCTTGCAGAAAGCCCCCAGGGAGTCCCCAGGAAACAATAAGGACAACTCGGAGGATTGGACCCTGCTGTGTTTTCCTGATTATTCACTGGGGTGTTTCTGAAAGGACTCTTATGAAAAGTTACCACATACACAGTTGTTCTGGGGAAACAACAGACGCTACGGATGTAGGCAATCTTCAAGTGCCCACACTTCCTCTCTTCTCTGTATCAGTCGTCTAGCCAGGCTACTGCAAGCCAAAAGGCTCCAAAGACATTTTGTTCCCTTTCTGAGAGCAAGCTCCCTCTCTGGCATTACTGGTCTGGGTAGCAAGTCACACCAATATGTTGATTTAAATCCAGTCAACCATGTATTAAAAAAAAAAATAATTAAAAAAGCGGTAAACATAAAGGTCTCTGCTTTGAAAAATCTTTCTTTAAAGAACAATACCCTTTAGAAACTCAAAAAAGCCCCTAGTTCTCCAATGTTTAACCTAAATAAAATTAAAGGAAAAGGAGCTTTTTTGTTCATTCTCTAATATGGCACCCTCTCTCATAAACAGCACTGCTACACTCTCCTCTTCTGAATCTCCAGCTCAGAGACCCGATGGATGGAGAAGACAGGCCAGACAGCCTCTTTCCCTCCAGGCAGGGCGAAGTCCACCAGTCATCTTGAGAAAGGGTGAAGGGAGCTGCCTGCAAGTGCTTAGTTGACTTGAGAAAATAAAATTTAAAAGTATTTCTGGTACTTGTGATAAAACCTTGGAAAGCCTGGAAATAGGTGGGGTTTTTTTTTGCAGTTTCAGATCCGGGGAATGAGTTTTCACCAATTAACATGTATAGATTGAAACTGAACTTACCTCCAAAACAGCATCCAAACTTCAAGGTTTGAGTAGATATGTCTGCTATTATCTGTGTGTAATATGACTGCTGTTCTCACAGACAAAAATGGCTTTAATCTAGACAACATGTACGGCCACATCCTCGCTGCCCCATTTCTTTGGGATGTGCAAAGCATACTGGGCACACTCCACCACTGAGCAGCAGCAACGCCGTAACTCCCCAGAGCTTTCTGCTAAGCCTTCTTCACCTATGGTTACAAGGACAGCTTACAGACTTATACTAAATATTTCTATTTCACACATTCCAGGGTAGCACATCAAAGCTGCATTTGAGAGGGGATGGGCAGCTTACAGAACCCTTGGCAACTATTGATGACTTGAGACCAAACCTAAATATCAGCAGAGACAGTATAAGATTTACATACATCTTCTATTCCTCTCCTCAAAGCTTGGTATTTTTCCTGAGTAACTGCATCGGTAGGCTAGACATTTATACTTGCAAGTTAATGAAACTTCATTTTGTTTCAGAGTACGAGATTTTTTTTTTTCTTTAATTAAAAAAGCCTGTACTGTAAGAGCACAATTATTCAACAGAAAACTCTATTATGAAAATCTGGAAAAAAAGATAGAAGTATTTTCAAATGTTAGGATATGAAGGCTGGTTCAGTTAAGTCTTCTTTCAATTGTGCTCTAAAAAGGAAACTTGACTTTTTAAAGCTAGCCTAAGGTAACCTATGACTTGCTTAAACTCAATTTGTGCTGTCATTACATCAGCATAGATTTCCTTGATTTTTTAATTTTTTTTTTTTTTTACTAGAAAAGTCCGTTGGGTAGAGGNGATGATTCTTTGAATTGACTTTCCACTTCTTTCTGGCAAAATACATGTTTTTCATTTTCTCCCCCAGTCCACATAAGCAAATAGGCTGCCAAGTTTAATTCCCACTTTTTTCTTTTTGATGGACTCTTTTGGCTGGGCTAATTTGCCTGGCTTTTCTGCCAACAATGTATTCAGCTCTTCTTCCTGGCATCTGAGCAAGTGAAGCAGCAGCTAACAAAACAGTGTCTTCTGCTAGCCATCTATATTTTCATTTACTGCAGGCATAAATTATTAACTCATACACTGGCATTAACGTAGCAGAGGTGATGAACGATGTCCACAATGCCACTATTTAGATATAACAAACATTAAACACATTTGCAGATCCTGATTTTCTACCTCATAATGATGTACAACATTGAGAAAATACGTAGGTGGATATATTTCTCTCTTCTATCAGAAATCATGTTACTAATTTGTCAAAGACCAGTTTTACCAATTAGAATGGAATCACTTCGTAGTTGTAAGTAGGCACCTTCTCATACCTTTCTTTTCCATCGCTTTTGTATTTTTCACCTCGAACTGCCTTAGTATGGGAAATACATGAAAAAAATAGAAAGAAATTATGCCAAAAAAAGGGAGAGTGCCTGCCAGCTGGAAGAAGTGTATAAGCATTAAATAACCATCCTGTTAGAGAGGGCACAGATCCAGGGAAGACCAAAAACACAGACCATTATACTGCAATCAAGAATGAATCCCAGCGGCAACTAATAGCAGGGAGACAGTCCATCTATTAATTCTGTTTACTAACACCTCTTCATGAAGGAACCTGGAAAATTAGTCTGCTCAGATGATGGCCCTTAATAATGTCAATCAGGGATGGCACGTATTCAATTCTGCAAACGCTGAGCAAGAAGTACCCCCCAACCCAAAGATTTCTCAGCCCTCCCTAATGTAGTGCTGCTGGACCGTAGCCAACAAATGCCTGTGAGAAAAGCTGCGAGTCAACAGATACATCCAGCAATTTCTGCTCACAAAAGGTAGTTCTGGACCACAGATAAAGTTATTTTTCAACAGATGACAGCCTTAGCCTGGAGCTGACGACAAGGCTGAAGTCAGCGGGCTGGAAGTGCACAGAGATGCAGTTGGTGGGTGAGGGTCCTCCTGGCAGGGTGGTCTCACCACACCTGACTATGCAGCGCAGCCCTGGCTGCCCGTCCCAGCAAGACAGGCTGCCCTGGTCTTTGACCCAGGGCATTAAGCAGCATTTCACTCCATCCTTTGCTAAGGGAGACCCAAGTTTATCTAAACTAGGTTGTCATTTGTCCAATCTGTTCACAAAAATGTTAATATCCACTCGTAACTTGTATCAGTGCTTCACTGCTCATACTGTCAGAAAACCTTTACTAGCATTTGATATGAAACCACCTTAATGTAATTTAAGGAAACTACTTTTTGTCTTGATCTTGATGAACACAAGGAGTAACTTCAGGACATCTGCTGCATAGCACATTTTTATTCATATGAAGATTTACATTTCCCTACAGTATTTCCTTTTTAAGCCTGTCTTCTGGACTCTCTTCAATTTCCTAGAAGTCCTAAACCAGAACACTTTTAACTGAGGCTTTTTCAGCTCCAACTAAAGCAGCAAAGACCCTGCCGGCACCTTACGTAAGTTCTCATCTGAACAAAAGTGCACCATGGATGGAATTAAGGAATAATTTAATGTCTCTGGCTCCTGGAACCCTGTATCTTCTGTCTGACTTGAAATGCTGGATCCCAGAAACCATTTGTGCTACTTATTTAAAAAAAAAAAATATTGGAGAAGATACAGAGGAAATCATTGTATAACACTGCAGATCATCACCTCTCTAGTACACCACTCTATTAATGTTAAAAGCCTTGCTGTCCAGCCAAGAGCATTATAATGCTAAGACTCCTGGACTGAGAGCGAGCCCTGCTCACAACTGAGCAGTGATATGCATTACAGATTGCTCAGAATGAAAAAATCATGTCATGAAAAATACCACAGGAGATTTGGGATGCTTTCACATACAAAAAAGGGCCCTCCAGAGAGGGTGTAAGCCAGAAACGAAACCAGTCTCAANGGAAACCAGTCTCAAACTGAAGTGCCAGTCAAAGATGCCTTAGAAAAAATAGATAAGATCAACAGAAGATTGCCAGAAACAGCAAGTATTAGAGGATCCTANCGAAACCAGTCTCAAACTGAAGTGACAGTCAAAGATGCCTTAGAAAAAATAGATAAAAATCAACAGAAGATTGCCAGAAACAGCAAGTATTAGAGGATCCTATAATGAAGAACACAACCAGCAAGGGGAAGAATCAACACCAGCAGAGAGAGCTGCGTCTCTCCAATTTGCAACAGGTCTTTGATTCAGTCACGAAAGATGTCATAAAGGCAGTCCTGCATTCCTAAGTCCTCAGGGGGAAAAAAAAAAATAGAAGGGGCTGATAAAGGATAGGAAGCTAAGGACAGGAATAAAATGGCTAGTTTTCTTAACGAAACAAGACACTGAGTAGGGTCGCAGAGCATCTGTGCTGAGACATCTCTTGTGCATAACAAAGAAGGTTTAACAGTGAAGTAGCACATTTTTCAAGGAATATTAACGAGACCAGATAAATCTGATCTCAAGGAGTTGTAGAAGGAGCCTATAATGCTGATTAGGCAATAAAATGCTGGAAAAAATTCAGTGCTGGTAAATGCATAGGTCCTACCAACAGAATACTCTGGATGACGAAGGTGTAATTGGGTTTAAAAAACCTCCCAATAATAATAATTATTATAATAAATAAGAAAAAAATATTTTCATAGAAGAAAGGTCTATCAAGGGCTTTTAAACACAGATATGGAAGCAACGTCTGGCTCAGGAAATTGGTAAGCTGAAGAACGTCAGAAGCTGGGAGGACACTGGAGGGGAAGCGACCCTTTAGCCTCTCCCCAGCTTGTACTGTCTTCCCTGGCTGGGCTGGATCGTGCTTACATCTCAAGAAGGGCCTAATGCAGAAAGTTCACAGCTTTACATATGACACAATGTCACTTGCACAGACATTGTGCAATTCAAATGTTTCAAAGTATTGCTTTGTTGCCACCATACAGGAAAACCTATTCTAATAACGAGACATTTCTGTAGTTTCACATTTTTCTCATGTCTTCTTTCCCACGTTAAATGTTCTTATTCCTTTAAAGCTTGACTGCGCGCATGGAAATTACGCTCAGCAGATTTTAGCCCAAATCTTAAAAACGCATATACTAACAGAAACATATTTAAGTTCTATGAATGCCACAATATCTTGAAGCTAGCATTGCAGTGTTTTTAGTATAGATCAAAAAAAAATAGTTTTAACAACAAAAAAGTTTAAAAGAGGCTTATTAAAACAAATATCAGAGTTCTGAATGTTAAAGATGTTATCAGAAAAGCAACCCATGAGCCAAAAGGAAATTAATTGCATTGGCAATGAACATTAAATATTATTGCTCTGATACATCCCATCAAGACAGAGGCAGAACAAACAAGAGAGATCATTCCACTACCATATATTTTTACAGAACTTGACAAGAATTAGGTAGGAAAATGATTACTTTCTTCAATATACATCTTCAAAATAAAAGAGTGTTCACATGGAGAAGGAAAGATATGCCACAATAAATTCAAGAAAATTATTGCAGACTTCAGGAAAGCAGTATTTCTTTTAATTATTAAGCTTCTCTCATATGCAGATGTAATAAAGTTTTCACTGAACACTGGCTAGCTGATGCACCTTAAAAGTTTTATTTCAACATACTACTCAGTTACAGCTTAGACTATCTGCTGTCATGAATTCTAGTGATACAATTCCCTTTTACTGATGCTGAAGGGAAAGGGACTGTATCCAACAGCTCGTGATGTGCACCTGAAATAATCCAGTCACATCAAGTACACTGCCTAGCAAAAAAAGAAAAAAAACCCTGCTGCTGACCCCTCCATTAAAAAGAGAAAATATAAGATGATTATCATACAGTACAGGTTATAAATTTTTTCCCCATTTTTTTAAGTTAGATGATAAATCTTAAAAGCACAGTGCTGACTTTTAAGAAAAAATAACCGGCTTCCTGATAGCACCAAGGTCTAAACATCTTTAATGTTGCCTTAACCTACCACACATGTGGTGGCACTCTCCTTCAAGACTCTTGAATGGTGAGAAAAGTGCTAGAAGTGTGAGTTGTGTGCTAATTCTGCTTTCTTATCAGCCTTCTGTCCAGCGTTGACTTTGAAACTCTCCCTTCATCTCTCAGGGCTGAAATGCAAAAGGAGCTGCAGAGCAGGGACGAGTAAGACACTGCCGCTGCACGTGGCTTCCCTGCTGCTGCAACTGGGGATGGTTTCTGCTCTGCTGCCCCTATCTAATTTCCTTATTTATAATCTTCCCCCTGCTGAACAGCTCTCATGCTTTTCTGGAAAATTAGTAATACTTTGCACCATTTGTAGCACTGTCATTCTGAATAGCAGCCGCAAAATGGAACAAACATATTGATTCCACTTTTCAGATTGACAAGACTATCACTGTATTGATAACTCCAAGTATTTAAAAACTCCTAAAATTACAAGATTTGGAGGAATAATGAATGTTCCTATTTTGTTATTTTTGAACCTTGAGTCATCTGCTGAATTTCTTTACTACAACTATGAAACAAACCCCATGCTTCCCGCCCCACATAGAAAACCAGGATCTTTCAATCGCCTCATTTCAGGCACTATAGCTTCACATAGTACAGCATAGTATAGCTTCATAGTACAGCAAGTAACGAGATCAATTATAAAGTCACAGAGGTTAAGACATCTATTAGAAGGAGGGGAAAAGTGTAAAATTTGTTTTTTTCTTCCCATTTATCAAAGACATCATCTCTTCGGATAACATTCTGAAGAAAATTTATTTTTTTCCTTCAACCACTGATGGGTAGTTTAGGTTTTTTTTTTTTTTCCCTTTTAAGGAGAACAGAAAATTAATTTCTAAAAAAGAAATAAATATCTCATTTAGCAACCCATATTCACCATGGAAAGTTTCCTATTTGCCACCAGTTAGTGATTTTTTCCCCAAGAAAAAGGAAATTACTCTTGACAAGCTCAGTTATGAATAGCGGCTGACTTTGCCCGGATCAGAGTTCATAGGAAAAAGTTGTGTTCAAGGTAACTTAACTAGCATGTGTTTCAATAATTCACTGTGCAGTAGGCAGCTTTGCTGAAACAATGGCAGTCCATTTTCCAGAGTCCAGAACAAATAATCAGCTAAACACCCTTTGTTGGGTTTTCTTTGGTGTTTTGGTTTCTATTTTAAGTAAAGCAACTATAGGTATAAGGGATAGAGGAGCTTTGAAAATACTAGTAAACAAGAAAAAAGAGAAAAGAACACAGAATAAAGATCAGAAAAAGTGAACGCTGCTTTTACTTCAAAGGAGAATTTCCCTACCTTGTTCATGGGCAACATATTTTCTCAACTAACATGGAAAGTCAACTGCTTATTCTGAAAGATGGAATTACCTTTTCATTCAAGACAGCCTCCCACCACCCCTGGGATAGCTCACAACCATGCAGCATCATCAGCCAACTGGTGAAGGACACGTGTATTTCTGAAGCAGATTATTTGACTTTAAATAGCCATCTTAAGGGGAAAAAAGTGCATTTGAAACATCTGACACCTCTTTCTTGTGTTCTCTCATTTATTTTTTTTAAATAAGCTGGAATTATAAGACAGACAACAAAAATATGTTCCTGGCAGTTCTATACCCTTCCTTACCTGACCGACTATAAGGAAAAAACGGCCAAATGCCCCAAACCCCAACTCCATGTCAACAAATACAGGTTTGCAGTTTGTCACAGTCTGTTCCCTCACATTTTCTTCTGGTGACATCATCTCACCAAGTTATGAACAACTGCTTTTATTTTTTCTTTTGAATTCAGGTGAAATCCACCAAAAAAAGACTTAAGGAATTGGGGTGCGCATAGCATTCTGAAGGACTCCCTGTGACCATCTGTATCCTTCAGATGCCTGAGTTTATTTCCATTGGGTTTCCATTTCATTAAGGTGCCATGATGCCTTAGAGCATGTGGTTTGAATCAGTCCTTGTATGAGGGCACAGAAGCAATTAGTCTTCCCAAAGCTACTGCACTAAGCAGCAAAACTTGCCAACTGCTCTTCTGACTGCAATTGCTTATCGGTCTGGCAAACAAGCCAGTCTGTCTCCTCACTGTCTGAAGTCCCTGATCCTTTCATATCCCTTTGGGAAAAAATGAGAAGGGAGGACACCTAATAGGAGTCTGGAGCCTCCATACTAACGAGTTCATTTAACTGAAGCTATTAGTGTGCTGATAACCTCACAACACAACTCACACTCTTGGAAAAAAAAAAATCTCTAAGAAAAAAAAACAAACCCAAAAAACATCTGCAGCAATATCCTTTATGCCAAGATGGAAAATCTGATTTCTGGAATATCTGACACCTGAAGAACACTCCTGTGGGAAAGTACACCAGCCACATGCCAGGCAGGGCCAAGCAACCGGAGAGAACATCCCAGTCCAGTTGCCAACAAAAACCTATGGCATTTGGTTGTTGTTTTGTAGAAACACAAATGCATATTTCTACTTCACAGGAGCACACTGAAGCAAATGGAGCAAGACTAGACAGCCAACACCTGTTTATCGGGAAAACTATTCCCCAGTTCAGATCTGTTCATTCTGTGATGAGACACAAATAAAAACTACATCTGCACCTCTGTGCTTCATTTTCACTACTGTGAAATAAAGGAAAGGTTCTTTCCTTTATTTGTGTGTGTTTAGTGGGTCAAGAACTACGGTCATTTTTAAATAAATAAATAAAAAAGACAGTACTCAGCATGCAATGCGTTGTGTTCACAATATTGTGAATACAAGACCCTTACAATGTAAGTATCTTTAACTACATTTACTTACTACTAACACTACATAGTCTTCATTCAACAGAGGAGGATGCTGATACTTGACACTGCAGAGAAACCAATGCTTGTCCTTCTCCACTCATAAGAGAAAGAGAGAGCGGGCTGACCACAGCTGCGCACAGGGAGGTGCATCTTGCACATGGTAGCACTCCCTGTGATCCTCAGGGTAAAGATGATGTGCTCTAAAATAGGAAGCACTGCTCTGAGAGGTCAAGTGAGTCTAAACATTGGCCACAGATGCCCTCAAATCTCACATGATAAGATTTTTATTGGACGCGGATTTGAAACTTCTCCTCCCATTCCCAGCAGCAGCTCCCCCTCTTCTCCATCCACTCCTCCTGTTCTTCTTGGTTCTAAGTTCCTATGATATCCTAATTTGGAAAAATTACACTGTCAAACAAAGCAGAGCTGGCATCTTTTCCACGGTGCTCCAGGCTGTTCTTTATTGAGAAGCCAAACCTTAAAGGTCTGACGTTGCCCAGACAGATGGTACTGGATAGGGGTTGCTCCAGCAGAAGACCTATTAGTCAGAGACTGTAGTAGTTTTATTTAAACCCTGCGCAGACAACAATATATCAGCTTTAGCATCTGAAAGAAACCTCAGCAGTGACCCTTCAGGACCAGTACTTGCTGGGAGGCTGTGTGCAGAGGCAGCTGGGACACTGCAGTCGTTGGCAAAGGCAGCAAAGCATGAACCTGTGGAGGCTCGGCAGGCTCTGCCCGGTGGGCTGGCTGGGAAGCACCTCCCACCTGCCCAGCATGGACATGCACCCCAGCTGTGTCCCAAGAGACATTCAGGCACCCCATGCATGCCCCAACTCCAGGGACGTAAGCCTGGGTGCTGACCAGAAAGGAACATCCTGTGCTCCAACAGGCCCCAGGGTCCATGTGAGCTGGGACCAGGACCAGGCACAGGATTTTAGTCTGTAGCCGACAAGAAACCCTAGACACTTCAGAAGAACTAGGATAAACTAAGTCTTAAGTATGCCTGGGCACTGAATGTCCCTTTTTTTCTGCAACATGCCATCTCTGCTTCCATGTGGTTTCAACACAAACTACTGCACAGTCTTAAAAATACAGAATTCACAAGTGTGACCCAGTCATTCTGCAGTCAACAGAAGAGTTCACACCACCACCAAAAAATTACACGATAGGAAAATATTTTGTTGACGACACACACCTAAAGCCCAGGACAGCCTTGGATGCTTTTATAAAAACACAGCTATCCCTCACCACATCAGCCATGCACCACAGCCAGGCAGTTCTCCTAACCCCACCAACCTGAATTCTCCCTGCCATCCACCACACCACCTCAGAGCTTCAGCTTCGCTTTAGCTAATAAGTTTTAGAGATCAGGATTTCAGTTTATTTCACTTCGCTGGCAGTGCTGACAGCCAGAAAACTTATGTATAAACCACAAAAAGGAAAGAGGAAGGAGAATGACAGACAAGAAATAAAATGGGCTAATAAATTCAGTTTTATTCTCACAGGCTGTCAGTTCTTGCAGGTTTTGACACCTACAGAGTGAAGTGAGTATCTGACTGCTTGAAATTACATTATCACTCCACAGCCTGAACACGTTCAATAGGGTTGCTCCAGCAGATGGGGAGTATGGGGAGGGCTGCCTCTCTCTGCCCTTCCTCTATCAAGAGGACTAAAAGGTTCTGCAGTTTCCTTCCCCACCACACTGCCAGGAAAACAGTTTTCATTTAAGGTGGTTAGGGCATAAGGCAACCAGGAAAAGGAAACAGGTCTACTCCTAGCAAGTGTACTTAGGAGGATGTTTAGTAGGGTTTTCTAGGGAAGGCTACCATGATTTCATTAGACAAGACTTCATTTTTTAATTAAACGTGAACACAATACCAAACACTTCAAAAGTCAGACTTCTAAATACACACACACACACGTATCTATGATTACACCGTATTTTTAAAACAGGCTTTTGGGTGGTCAATGCCCCATCTCTGTTACTTAGACCGTGTATAAAATGGAACTTTAAAAGGAGTAATTTTAAAACTTCTCCTAACAGAAATGGAAATTAGAGGCACTCTTCTGTATGATAAATCACTGCAGTTCCAAAAATCATTCTGTTCCAACTTTAGACAAACAAAATATCAAACAATAATTCATTTTGGTTGAGGACTACTAAAGAATACTCNTTAATTTTAAAACTTCTCCTAACAGAAATGGAAATTGGAGGCACTCTTCTGTATGATAAAGCACTGCAGTTCCAAAAATCATTCTGTTCCAACTTTAGACAAACAAAATATCAATCAATAATTCATTTTGGTTGAGGACTACTAAAGACTACTCCAGCTTCACAACACACAAAATGTCAGTCTATGCACTGAAGATAGCATTCACATCACATACAGATTCTCTTGTTTTCCATTCACCTGCAATGGTTACTTGCCAGCTAATTATCCTTAAGTCATCACTTATGGGGAACCATTTAAGTGTTGTGTCCTGAGATGTGTCTTCCTGTTGCTTTCACATTAAGAAAATACATGAGAACTGAAAACACGAATACTTGTATCGAGACTTAAGAAAATTATCAAAACACCTGAAACTCATCCATACTGAAACGATTGTAAATCCAAACCAAGAGACTTCTATGTTCTGGAAAGCATGCACTGAAAAAAATGTTTAAACCCACTACCTTCAGGATTTTCACATCTTCTGTTTTGGTACCTTTACTAATAACAGGACATAATGTGAAGTTGTGGATGCATTTCATATTTCAAATGTAGTCATATCTTAGCTTTTTAAGATAAATTTGAGAATAGTCATGACAGTGTTAACAATCAAGAGCTTCAGTGCCAGTTTGGAAATTACAAAAATTCATTTGATCGGCAGAGCTGTAAGACAACAAAACCTTAGCCACTATGTCATAAACCCAAGAACACTCAATTGCTTTAAAGTCAAGATACAATGTATTCAACTGGAGATGTCTAGAATGGTAACTGTCTTACATAAATCACCTAGCAGTAGAATTAATTTGCAAGCATGTAATTACAAAGTTTGCTTTTGAGCTACCCAGAGCAGACACTAATTTCACAAAATCAGTATGGGCTATGAGGAACAGCTACTGTACGCACAGGACCCTTTTCAGGGTACCTCCGAGGCTCTGGCTATGGACTTACCAGAGATTTTCTGATGAAGAGATCTTGCCTTGGTAATTAATAGCCCTTGAGGGCAACATATTTAATCTTTTTAAACTGAATAGACTAGAGTAGGGTAGAATAGAATAGTTCTGTTGGAAGGGACCTACAACGACCATCTAGTCCAACTGCCTGACCAATTCAGGGCTGACCAAGTTAAGCACATTATGTCCAAATGCCTCTTAAACACTGACAGGCTTCAGGCATCGACCACCTCTCTAAGAAGCCTGTTCCAGTTTTGAGCACCCCCTTGTAAAGAAGTGTTTCCTAAAATGTTTCCTTTTTGAATACATATAAACTTCTGTTATCCACAACAATATCCAGCAAGGACTTCCATGGCTTAATTACATGTTGTCTGAACCATCACATCTTTCTGCTCTTTCCTAGATCTGGCAACTGCCCATTCCAGTTGGGATCTTCTAGATCTCGCACTGAAACAGTCCACATGCAATTGTCCTTGATGCAACTTTTCAATGCCTCCTGCAAATCCTCACATCCTTCATGCCTCATACCCTTCCCCTTGTTTACTTCTTCCTCATCTGAAGAGTCCTAACCTTTGTCATTCCTCATCTGGAAATTATTCCATCCTTTCATCATTGCTCCTACCCATTTCTGAGTATTTTCCAGTTCTTCCAAATCTATTTTGGGAATGGGTGGTCACAAATGTCAAATGAAGGAAATCAAATGCAGCCACGCTACAGATTTATACACAATGAGGTTCTCTGTTTTATTCCCTATTGCTTTTGATTTGCCTTTTTTTGACTGCTACTGAGAACCGAGCTAATGCTATGGTAGAACCATCCACCGCACGCAGAAGATCTCATTGCTGACTGGTAACAGTCTGCTGAGAACCCATCATTTTTTATGTGAAATAAGGATTATCCCCAGCAAACTGCTTTCCCACCTTTCCTGAAGGCAAGGCTGACTTTTATCCCTGGGCTACACAAGAATGCCCCTTTCTGTTCTTGTTTCAATCTCCAAAAATACATCTCCTGAAAATATAACACAGACATACCCTCTTCTCTTATACAGTTTATATGGCCTTAGAAGGCCAGCATCAATACATTAGAATCATTGTTCTGCGTTTGGGATTTTCCACTCTGCAAACAATAGCTTCCTATAGAGAAGCTGGAGAAAACTAGTTCCCCGGGCTACCAGATGATGTAAAAACCAAAAAAGAACACAAAAGAGAACATCAAGAGCTAACCTGTATTCACGATCAAAAAGGCACAAATAACAAACTTGGCCAAATCGCCATAAAAATGAAGATTCATCATTCTCAACTTAATACAGCTAGGTCCTTAAATAAAAGAACATAAATTACTATATATACCAATATCTTAAATACCATATACTGCTTATTGGTGGTGCTAAGAGCGTGTAATACTGTTAATTTTAAATAAGACTCTGGGTACTTAGTGCTTGGGACTCTTCTGCTACTTGGCTTCTAGTTTCTTGTGTAGTTTCTTAACACGTGCAATAGCCAGAAATTTTCAGGCTAGTACAACATTGCATGAAAAAATACCTCATGTTTTTACATTCTGAAGCAAAATATTGTGGTTATCCTGTATCCTGCCTCCGTGAAAAGGAATGCAATATAGAATGGTATCATTAAAGGAAAAGCATGGTATTAATAAAATTCAGATCTTTTTATTTTTGCTATTAATATAAGTATGTATTATGAATTACATACAAGATTTTAGTGCTGCAGTCTTAACCTATGGTACACTACTTATTTACTACATGCAATTGACTCAGACTAGTAAATGAAAACAGATTAGGAAGGCACATTTTCTTGCTATTGTATAATTGCATAATGCTGCAATGTTTGGAATGCAAACTCCGCAGGGGAACATTAAAAAATATTGGTTTGTAAATTAAAGTCACTGAAAAGTAAACGTCAGCCATGAAAACATTTCCTTTAATATTACATTTTATATGTTGTTTCATCAGTCCGTCATCCAGCTGAGGTCTGAATTATCATTAACTTCGTGGTTCAATAAGTTATTAATATAAAATGGGAGAATCTAAGGGAAAGACAGTGCTTTAGAGCACACACAACAGATGAAGAGTTACAAAAAAGGGCCAGAAATTTTGCTGTGAAGAGTTAATGCAGTAAAAGGGAACAGCTGGAGACTATTAAAAGCACTCATTAGAGGGAAGAAGCAGCAAACTGTTCTAATTGGGTCAGCTGACAGGTGGCTGTGCTTCAGCAGCATCCTCCCAGCAGCCCAGTACCAGCCAGAGAGATTGATGCTACTGTGTGATCCTGGAACCAGACCTACAGCTGCAAAGCTGCGCTGCAGCTCAGGACACATTATGTCGCAGGACAGCCAATGACCAATGCAAACCATCTCAGCACCAATATATAACACAGGGAGCAAAATGACTGCTGTATGTATGGGGCTAAGTTAGGGAAAACACTGAGGGTGCATAAAATGTTTAGTCTCTTAACTACAACTCAGAACCCTGTAAGTGAAAAATGTACTTTTTAATTTATATATTTAACTCCCTAATATCTGGTATGCAATGCACAGACATATGCAAATCATTTTAACCTCTGCACGTTTCAGATTTCCAATCTAAACAATGTTAACCAAGTTCACCAGACCCTGCCCAGAAGTTCCAAGGTTCAATGAATGGACAGGTGTAGCCCCTTGTGAGGTCCTCAGCAGAAAAATCCCATATAGAAACTAATCCCCCTCCACCAAACTTGCAGACAGGCAACTATCCCACTGCCTTTTTTATACAGAAACACACTCATGAGAGTGACAGTCAGGAGGTGGAGGCATAGGCTCCATACCATGGTCTCTCCTGGAGACCATGTCCCTGGCAGACTGAAAAGCTTCAAGAAAGGTATCTAAAGTCATGAAGGAGAAAGTTCAATGTGTTACTACTGATGACAATTCATAATACAATTAGCCATAGTTAAATATATCTATTATCCAGATAAAGACAGGAACTAAGACCGCTAGCTGCTGTCAGAAAACCAATGCAATTGGCAAAAGAGTATTTTTCAGAAATTGGGGGATGTAAATAATAAACCTGGTTAAACATATTTAGCAAATATTCTTGTCTTCATGAAAAACAATGTAGTTGTAAAAGGAAATTCTCAAAATTCAGGAATACAAAAAAATACTCTGTGGAGTTTAACCATTCAGCTTTTTCTACAATTTCATTTGAACTTTATGAAATAACCGAAACAACATTGATTTAAATATTTAGCAAGAAAAGTCTATCTTTGTCACAGGAGAAGTGCCTATTGTATGAAATTCGATTTGAAAGTTCCCTGACGTCCTTTGAATTTTACTTCCCTCCTTTGCAGTAACTAAGACACTTCTTACAAGTATTTTAACATTTAATTTAGGAGACAAAAAGACAGATGCTCCTTTATGGGATTACTTGCATGAGTAATCTTTAGCATAACCAAGGCTGAATATTGTTAGAATATTTTTACTTTTAGCTGAGAAAAGCATATTTATTTTCAGAGATGAAGTTGAAAGACAGAGCCTGACAGAGATGCGGTGCAAACTTAACTGCTAATTATAATGAAAATCTGAAGCGTCCTATAGGAAGGTGACAAGTTCTTCATTTACTGAACGATCTTTTTTACACAAAACCTCTCTCTCCTGACAAATTAGCTCAAAGATGTTTAGATCTTGTACTTGAGTGAGTTAGGAGCCATGCTATTCACGAGCGTAACAGAGATCAGAATAGCATATAAGCAGATTTCCTGCAATTCAGGCAACAATACACAGCCCACGCTGCTTCACACACTCATTTCAGCCTTAGCTGTCTTAGATCAAAGTTTTAGCAAGTATTAAGGAAAGATGAAAAACCCATACATACCTTTTATATTTGATGTCTCACGCTGCAGTTGTAATAAATAATAAGTAATTCCTAACAAACCTTCTGGAAAGGACAATTTTAATACAAAGCTTTCAAATATTTATTGTAGTCCCTCTCTTTATCAGGCATGCTTCCTACCTCCTGCACTCTCAGGCCTTAGACTAAATCATCTGGTGCATATTCTTCTTTTGCTTGGTACCAGCAGCACTCACTCAGTGATAAGGGGTTACTTGCTTTACTGAAGTGTATTTACTCCAAGAACTCTAGTTCAACCTGACACACATTCACTAGGATGGATTTAAATTCACTTTTGTGAATTTATCTCATCTTATAGGACCATAAGGTAGGGCGCCTCTTGCATAAGTGTGCTTGAGACTCGACCCGAGGCGCTCCCCACCATTTCAGACCATTACCTCTCTGCTATATTCCACACTAATGCGTTGCCACTATTTATTTTGGGGAAACGTGGCAGTCATCTCTGTAGGTCACTGACAGTAACTCACACCAGCAGAGAAAGAGAAGGTGCCGTGCCGGGGCAAGGAGCTGGCTGATCTGGGTGGAAAGCCTCACATTGCAGCAGCTGCCTCTGCCATATCTGACTCGTGAATAAAGGGCTTGTTTTCTATCCTGGCTTTCAGCTAAATTTTGGTAAACACAGACATTTACCAAAACATTTAAAACAATTTATCTGACTCCTGAACAAATGGTTGTTGTCAGAGCCTGAAGCTCTCTTCAGAGAAAATTTCAAATGATCAGTGAAAGGTGAAAATTTCTGTCTCCGTTTCTGATCTTTGTAATGTCAGCACTCAGATTTTCAAAGTTAAAAAAACAACTCCCAAAGGCTTCAAGGTATTTTTTTCTCCTCTCTCTTCTTCTTAAGTATCAGAACTGAGGGGCGGGAATGCCTCCATTAAGGATATCACAACCTGATGGCCAAGCAGGNTTAAAAAAACAACTCCCAAAGACTTCAAGGTATTTTTTTCTCCTCTCTTTTCTTCTTAAGTATCAGAACTGAGGGGAGGGAATGCCTCCATTAAGGATATCACAACCTGATGGCCAAGCAGGAGTTCATCGGCTACAAAACCTGACCTTAAAATGCTTTTCCTCCCTTCAGAGCCCACTTAAAAGAGGTGCTGAGGTCCCATGCTTTCACACTGCAGCTTCTGAGAGAAAATGCACACTGCCTTCAGCTTTTCAAGGGAGGAGGCCAGTGTTGGCAGCTACTGACCAAGATGCCAGTATGGCCTGCAAAGGTTCCCAGTTGCCCACAACACTTTTGAAGAGATAGGAAGCCAGGAACATCATGGTTGAGAAAAGCACAGTTAGCCCCTAATACCCCAGTTTCAAGAGATGTCCATCTTTCCTCAAGTAAACTTGTCTCCCCTGGTAAAACAGAGGAGTTACATTCACAGCTTTTCCAGGCCATTTTGTAAGTCTATAACTGCTGTCAACACAAGGCTTTTCGCGGGCTCTTCAGCAATGAGCTCAACCTTCTGGAGCAGTCAGCAGTTTTGTGTTTTCCTAGCTGTTGATCTGAGGCATGATGGAAGAAGAAAAGTAAAAGCTTCTTGTACCCTTTCCCCCCCTTTCACATATCTGCTCACCGTCAGGCACACCTCATCCCAAATGACCTGAGTTTAATACTGCGATCAATATAGAAACTATTTAATATGCTAAATCTAAGCTTATCCTTCAGACAGTGCCCTGTAAAAAAAGCAATGCTTTATGATGAGTTTTCAATTAAAATAAAAGAAAAAAATATGCGGGAAGAATTGCAAAAGGAATGAGACCAGCAATCAGGCTAGCCATCATCTGTGTGCTGAAGGGCCACACTGGCTCATGCTCAGAGGTAAAACTGGCTGCTTACTTTCTTCACAGCTAGATCAGGCTATTGATTTAGCAGACTTCTGAAGCTACCATTCCACAAAATCCATTACCTGAGTTTTAAAACATATGCCAGCAGATTTCTTTGCACCAGTGAGGAAAAGATTAAAACGCAGTCATGTAATATATTATATGGTTGGATAGTACAAGTCTTAAAAAAGTTTAACATTCGGAATAAGTGGCTTTTGTTAAAATGAGTTTCACCGGTGGGTGGTCTATATGTTACCGTGACAGGAGCAACCGCCCTCTTTGAGCAGTGCAAGTGACAGCCAAGGCGGGATGGAGGACAGATTCCAAAAATGTTTCCAGGCTTCTAACACTGAATTACCAACAGAGAAGATCAAAACGAAAAAGCAAAAATAAGTTTTTATAAAGGATGCTGATGTTGCCTTAGATCAACAAACTGCCTTTTGAACAAAATGACTACTGACCTCAGATGGCCACTTTTTATTTCCTTTTCATTACAGCTTTTGTACTGATCTGTGGATGTGTACATACGTGTGTGTGCACATAAATAATTAATTTTTTAAAGAACATCCCAACACAAATGAAAATGCAAGGTGATTTCGATTAGCTTTTAAACCAACACAAACAACAGGAATTAGATATATTCACTTCAGTTCTGCTTGAAGTAAAATTTCACTGGCTGTACATATCACATCTTAAACTGCACAGGCAGTACTGAATTAATACCAGCTTTTACAGAGTCAGTCAGTCGTGAGAGATGCCAATCATTGCATGTTCCACTTCAAATGAGAAGCAGAGGCACTCAGAGTGAAGTACAGACTGTACTGCTCATTTTTAACATTTTCAAAAAAGAAAACATGACAGTGCTAACAAAATAATAATGTAGTAAAAAACCCCACCCGGCATTCATTTCTGCAAACGCCCTGTCCCATTCACAGACGAGGAAACAGGAAAACTCCATGCATACAGCACACAGCATGCAAAGCTGTTGGGACTGCCTTCCAACTCTGCACACCAGGATGCCAAAACCTGCTCAGCTGACGCAGTGACCTCTTTGGTATCTCTAGACATATAGCAAATAAGAAACCCTTTGCAACATTACTGAAATGAGTTCACATTTGTATAGTAGATGGCATTAAAGTTTAAAGCTATACATAGTTACACTGATACCCTCTCCCCACCTTCACTCATTCATAATTTATAAACTTCTCTGTTCACAGGGCTTTACATAACGAACAACAATAGCAAAGTACAAAAGAAATCAACACAGCCCTGTCATATGGAAAAAAACCACAGCCCAGATGCAATCCATCTGACCTCAGCTAGAACTGAAACGTGTTGTGTGACAGCTAGAGTTGTGCCCTCTACGGCTCATCCACACCACATCGTGTACTCTACTGCCCCTCCAAAACATCCTCAAAACATCCTCTCTGTTCTCCAGAAGCCATAGCCCTCTCTTCTGTTGATGTCAGATCTGGCCTGCAACATCTCATAGCAGACCATCAAGCTGTCCTGCCACCGCTGTGCCACTGAACCCTCTGCAGATTCAAGAGTGGCTGAAGGCTGAGTCCAATCAAACTGCATCTCCACTATAGCGAGAGTAAGAATTAATTTGACCTTTTTCTCTTCTTAGGGACCTGTTGGTGTGCATGCAAAGAGATCAGTATCAAGAAACCAACCACCTCCCTAGCTTCTGTGTTTCTCATTCAGCATTTGTAGAACACCTGCTGCCATGGGACCTTGGTCTGTGACTAAGACTGACAGGTGTATGACAGTTCAGCAGTTGTGAAAAAATAAAAATTATTAAAAACAGCTTATCCAGCATTATTACCACCTTCTTAATCCAAAAAAGGCAACAAAACCAAATCAAGAACTGAGATCAGAGCCCTGGTATAAAAAACACTGTGCACAGCTTACCAGCAAGAACATTAGAGGCTTGGGCTCACTGAATTGCTCTGTTTCGAAGTTTTCTTCTGAGGCTCCAGTTTACAGACATAACTGCAACCTAAAAATCTGTCTGAATATTCAGTGTATATTCAGTGAATATAGGCAAAATTATTATGCCTAACCACTATACAGTGCAAATCCAATTCAGTGAAAGGATTGTAATTCAACGGTGGCAACCTGGGACTTTCTGTCACCTTATACAAGATCAAACCGGATCACTGAATTCATCAGCAACACTCTACATACTAAAGCTGACCAAACTAAGGACCAGACAAGACAAAGACAGAGGAAAAAATGCAAGACAGAAGATACCTCAGTCTCCCACTTTTCAAGCATTCAGTTTGAACGTCAGTATTATGTAATGATGCTGGGAAATCGGTAATCAGAGCCTTTTATTAAACATACCAGATATCTTTCCTCCTGCCTCATGCTGGGGGTACGGATCATGTGATTCTGTTCTCCTCTCCAGTCTCCAAAACGTCGAAAAAAATAATTGGATAAAAATCGATTGACAGGATCTCTAATAATATTGATGTACACTGGCTGGTCTCCTCCAAACCTGGTGGGAAGAAAAATGGGTTAATCTCATCAGAAGGTTCCACACAGGCACACATACCCATCTTTCATCTGAATGTTTTCAAATTACTCTCTACAGAGTTCAGAGCTTTTACAAGGTCAGGAGTGAAACTGAGAAGCTTACAAGTAGTTCCCAAAACTTTGTAAGATCTCTTTAGGATGAACAGTAAATATGATATCACATTAAGCTACATGTGTATTATAAACATTTTAGTTTAAGATCAGTTTTTCCCACTATGTCAATAGTTTTGCATCTTGAGTTTTCTCCTTGCTGTTTTCAGATGAAGAACCTTCTGCAGCTGAATCCAAGGATAAGCATTTCTTCTCAACACACGTTTCCCATCTGGAAAGTCATGTCAGAGCAGGCACCACCTAACACTAACTGCATCCTTACACCACCTTCACCTGTACAGTAAGTGTAGTAAAGTGCAAAGGATTTTGTAACACTCAAGCTTATTTCAAAAGGCTTCCTTTGGATGAACTGACAGATATGAATGGTACTTCTATCTTTATATTTGCTGGACCTTGTGCAGATCTTCCTCCCCTCACCCCCTAGCCTGCACTACCAGCTGGATCTGGGGTTATTTCGTGGTTATGCAATGCCTTATGCTTATACTGAACTTCATGACAATTTTTTTTTAAAAGCCAGTATGAAAATTCCTGCTTCAAAAAAGAAACTAAGTATCAACTTCAAGTACACACACGTCCAAGGAAAAGGAAAGGGTAAAACCAGCTGTGCCCAGGCTCTGCGCAAAACCAAAATGCAGCTTAAGTACCTGCAATTGAAAGATGAGAAGATAAACCAGAGTAACCTCATCGGCTTGACTTTACCCTCTTGCACACCTCCTCCTGGTAATTAACAACAAACATATTCAGTTTAATAGGTGAGATACAAAAAGAGGAAAGGAGGAAGGGGGAGCTTGAGAAGGTCTGTGATTATACTGTATTTTCACAGTATTGTGTATTTTACATCAATACACAGCATCAAGAGAACAGGCCTAACTGCAAAAAAAAAAAAAAAAAAAAAAAANAAAAAAAAAAGGAAAGCAGCTTACACTCTTTAAGTGGTCAAAATTGAAGAATGGACATTTATGCTACGGAACAGACTTAGGGACGACAAATGCTGTGAGATAAAGAACAAAATAAAAACGTTTTGGATTGAGAAGTTCATAGGATAAATTCAACATGGAATTTGCCTGATCTAAGAACAATAGTTATGTTTCTCCCTTCTGTTTTCCCAACATAGGAGAACAATTCTTACTTAAGCACTAGCTTATGCTTTATTTTTGGGAGCTTGAGGATATAGCCGTATTTAAGTATTTAAATGCTGTTCTGATGATTTTCTGAGTCACAATTGATATATTTTCTTTTAAAATGTAAAATATTAGAAGAGAGAAAACGGCAGACACCCTTAAGGTTAAAAAAATCCTCTCAGCTTCTCTTCATCTTTTGAGTCAGTTGAATAATTGAATGTGTACAATAAAAGATCAGGGCTCCTTATAGATATTAAAGAGCCAGCAAAATTGTTTGAAAGTATGAATTCTAGTAGAAGACAAGAGAAAAAATCCCATACAGTTTCAACTTGATTTTTATTCTGCATGATTCCCCAGACCACTAAATACAGTCTGCAAAGACTTGTCTCATGAATAGCTATGCATATCAGTAATCTCATTGACCTCCATGTTGCAGGATCACTGCCATAATTTGAAATTGCACAGACAGCATAAAAATTTAAAACAAGCCAATTAAAAGGCAGATGCTCCTTGCTTCCTGATTAGTGCATAGCCCAGTTTGGACATGGGTGTGCAAGGGAAGTATCCTGAATGCAGTACCCTGAACTCTTCTCTGAGCTTGTCTTTGCATTATTTTGTCTTTACACAGAAATAAAACCTATATTAAAAAATGGCATTCCTGAAAATACAATAGGACAATGAGGACATTAAGCTTTGACAATATTTATTCAAATAGAAAGCTTTTGGTGAATGCCCTAGCTGGTAGCCGTGAAAACTAAATTTTTCAAGTGCAATTGCTGGCAAGAATAGGTTGCACCTAAATTACTGAACTCGTTATCTTCCTGCTGCTTGATGCAGATCAGCAATAACCTAAAGACAGAAGGGAGTAGAAAAGAGCAAAGGAAAGGGGAAGCAATGAAGACAGTGAGAAGCGATGACAGCAGCAGCAAGTTATCTTGAGAGAGAGACAGAAAGATTACAAGACTCAGAGAAGCAAGAGAGCAGGGATATCCTGCCCGCATTTTGTAGAGAACACTAAGCCTAAATGCTCCTCAGAAGAGAGAAAAATCAAAAGCAGGCAGCTATTAGTTGTCTAGATGGAAATACTCAACATGTATTGTCTTTTCTGAAGTAAAAAGGAGGGGCTGGATTGCATAACCAACCCACCAAAGTGTCAGAGCCCGTCCTTTCGCTGGTAAGGTCATCTCCCTGAACATGTGAACTGTAAATGCAGTACTCAACAGCTCTGAGAGAAGAGGCACATGCAAGCTTGTCTGTCTCACGAGGACAGCTGAGATGGGATCTCACTCTTTCACAAAGAGCTACAGAGGAGCTTCTCACTTCTGAAATGAAGACTGTGCCCCCCAAAACACAGAACAGCTCGAATTTCTGATTTCCTACACACTGTTACCAGCCTGGTCTACACCCAGCTGCACTTACTCCACCAGGCAACAAGCAGGGAATTTTTAGAAAAATTAAGTCTGTTCTGGCTCTTATTCAAATCAGCATTCTTTTAGACATAGTTTATAATACTTCAAATTCCAACCATTTGTTTCTATGGACTGTACTGAGACTCTCTTATGGAAGCTAAGCAGCATAAAAAAATCCTACCAGTTAAAAATCAATAACCTTAAGCTATTTAGAGGGAAAAAAGGGAAATCAATGCTCCATTTGTGCAAGTATGTTCTGCATATTTTCAGGTACCTGTCAATCACTAAATACTACTTAGCTCTTCACAGTGAAACTTTTCAAATTAACAACACCCACGTGAAAATGCTCTTGCAGACAATAACATACTGTGCTCTCATTATATATCATGTCACCTTATTTATACTCAAATGCCTATTGTGAAGTAGTCAAAAAGGGACACAATCATATTTTTCTAGGCCTAAGCAGAAGGCTTACCTTCTCTGAGCGTGATCAAGATTGGATCCCGCATGATAAACGTACCTGATCATTCTCATGCCCAGCAGCACATTGCTGCGACCAGGTATAGTGGGCCACGATACCACCACGCTAGCAGAGCACTGAAAATGTATACACAGATCCTCTGCAGTGCTCTCCCTGTACTTAACTTCTCCTGATTTATTTAGTATGTATTATTAAATCATAGAATCAAATCCTGTTAGTTTCATCTGCTTTGTTGTGACAGGTATATTTTTCGAGTCTTCATCAAAATAACCAGCATATTTGCAGGCTTCAATCAATGGTACTTAGGTTGATTAATAATATATTCCCCCATCCCTTTTTTAATACAAGAGCAAAAAACGCCTGAGAGGTACGCCAGATTGTCGTGGTTTGGGCCTCAAACCAGGACACAGATGTTGCAAGTCTGCCCCTTAGAAGAATGTCTCTGATGAATTCCAATTTTGTTATTTACATGAGCAAAATCTTTGTTCAAAACCATTTACAAACCCTTTATAAGATGCGTTAAAAAACCCCCGAACAATAGAAGAAATGAAAAAATTCAACCAAAGTGATTTGCTTGGCTGTAAAATGAAGGATCTGTCAGCGCCTATTCTTTTTCATTTCAATTATTTTTAAGAAAGGTTAAAGATAAAGGTAGTCCTGTCAGTTCACTTCAGGAGGCTGCTGCATTTCCGTTCAGTACAGAACTCCTTGCACAAGCAGAAGCAGGCTTCTTCACCCTGCAGGCAAACCACATTCCTCAAGGAAAAGACGACTCCCAACCCATTCTCTGTAAGAACTTCGGCTGCCGCTTACTCTTCTAATGTAAAATGTCTCCCCTTAAACAAATGAGTTGGTTGCTAGAAGTTTAATACAATGGCAGCAATGAAGAACTGACAGTCACCTAATATTAATAGGGACAGGCATATTGTGTCCTTCTTAGAAAGGAAGCACAGTTTCCTTTTACAGCTTCATACAACTGAGAATCACGCGCTGAGAGTACAACTGCACAGCAAGCTTTACACATCAATTGTTAGGGCTCCATTACCTGCTCTGCAGCACAGCTTCACGAGGAGATCACATAAAAGCACTAATGTACAACTTTCACCTTTTTAGGGCTTAAATACAATGCAGTTACATCAAAACCTATCTTCTGAAAAAGGTTATCTCAAAATGAAAAGTCATTATAATATGTCTTGTATTAGCGTGCACTTGTGACAAAGTAACCCTATTCTGCACACAAGGCAGCAGGAACCTCTGGGATGCTCCAAGGGCCCTCCTCAAGGAGAGCTGCTACGTTTTCTGCAAAGATTCCCAGGGGAGCAGGCTGAGGTTCTGCCTGCTTGGGACTATGCGGTATCACCAGCCTCCAAAATCAAGGAGTTCATCTTCTTGCTTTTGTCTGCCCTGCCTCACTTCCAGCTTTTGTGCCTTCACCCTATGCTGTGGCCATGTTTTCAAGCTTTTCTTTGGAATTCGGAGGGGAAAAAAAGAAAGTGAGTTGAGACAAATCTTTTAGTTTCAAAACTGCACCCTTGGCCGGCCTGGTCTTGAATAGGACATGTGTGTATGGGGATCCAAAATGCCCAGTGGTTCAAGGCTAACAGTAAAATAGTGCAAACTGGCAACACTCCACTCATTAATTACCCTTTCTGGAGCTGTGATTTCAATAGTAGAAATTTCAGCTTCTGAAGTGATGTGTGTTGGTAATGTCATTGTAAGACTCACAACTGAGTCCTCTGGGAATTGCTTAGTAAACTGCCAGTGAATGGCTAAAAGGTGATACTATAAAGCCTTGTATTTCTCTATTTCACTATCCTGTAAATCTCCCAGAATATTTTATGTTGTATTTCTGTCAGTTTTTTACATTCATGCATGCTAAATAGTGAGGGTTTTTTTTTTCGTATGCCTTTCATTATGCTGAGGATATCAAAGTACTTTAATATATAAATTCATAATGAACAGCACCAACACTGATACAAATCCTGCCTGGGTCTGTATAGCATCCCCAACTCAAGTAAAGGCAACACTTGAGATGGAAATACTAATTGTGTTTTTTCATTTATGTAATGCAAAGTTGCAGGTGGAAACAAGTAGGAGAGGAAACACTAATTCTCCACAAAACACTAACAGCAGCTATAGTCAAACTCTGCACTATTTAAAATCACTTAATTCCAGATACCTTGTATTCAAGACTTCTGGAAGGTCTGGCTCAGGATCTCTCTGGACCTCTGATTAACATCTCATTATAATTCAGAGATGTAAGCGTTGCACATTATATAGTGGAACAGAAAAATTAATTACAAATTATTACAATAAATTCCCAGCAAATATTAGAACAGCTGACACAGCTCTTTGGAAAGTATTAAATCAACAAACATGGTATGTAGAAAAGATACATCTTCAAAATCGGATGAGACCACAGATTTGGCTCAGATAGTTATGTTCACATAGAATCCTGGGGCTCGACTCCTTAGGAAGGTTATATCCACGGGATGTTGCAATGCACTTGGCACTGCATATCCAGCTTCTTGTATGAATACATTTATCAAGGGTGTCATGAGTGATTCCAGCTGTCCTGTGCCAATGGCTGTCGCAGAGAGCTACTCAAGATAATGCTAGGAATGTCCACATGGAAACTGAAATACAGTAAATTTGGTATAATAAAAAAATTACTGTAACTTGGTGATATATATCGTGTATAAAACGTATAGAATACAAAAATCAATGTAACTGAAATTGAGAACATGGCTGCCCTGTCCCAGATGTGAAATTCTATATAACCACCATTAAACAGAGGGAGCTGTGAATATCACGCTTGAGGCTTGGAATTTACATGATAACCTGTGATTCAGAAGGTAAGCGCAAAGCTACTGATAACATCTTCAGATAACAAAGTTGCAAAAGGATAGAATAATGAAGGGGGCGGTTTGCTGGCAAAGAGCCACTTGAGTCAGAGGGCAAGCAGGACACAAGCTGACATCATGCACTGTAGCACAGCAAGTAAATCCCAAAGTACCTAGAACCAGAAGCAGAGGACACTCACAGGGAAGGAGCAATTCTAGCAAGGGCTTGCATGCCTCCACAGATTATCAGCAGTGTGTAAGACCTTACAGGCGAGAAGAGTCCTAATTTCCCTTTTTCTGAGAAGCATGAGCAGACAGGAGCAAAGACCTGGTGCAACACTGATTGTGACCACAAACTGAGTTCATCTGAAGCAAAGCATGCACAAAGTTCACTGCAAAGTCACAAGAAGGATGAAAAAACTGCCTTGCAATGGAAAAATGTTCAAGAAACTGAAAAACTTCAGCTTGGAAAGAAAATGGGAAGGGAAAAAAAATAGAGAAGGCCGAGAGGTGACTGCACCATGGTGTGCAAGAAATTACACATTAAAGCATACATAGGGGAAAAATTTGGTAAAAGGAGTCTTTACGTACTGGGCAAGCATAGTCTGAGATCCAAGGAAAAGGAGTCAATTGGATTTCTCAGAAAAATTAAGAGGAAAAATAACTCACAATTTATAATCTGAGAGAACAATTCGGTATTGCACAAATTTACTAAGGGCACCAAATTCTCCAGTACTGGTGATTTTGAATCAAGACTTAAATTTCCTTCCTGAAAGATTAATGTTTTAGGTTCAAACCTAAATAGTCTGTATCGTGCATTACACAAGGGTGAGAAAGACAAGAAGTGACTTGGACTGCCACAATCCATCTTTTTGCCTGAGGGCAGGATCAGCTATGTAATTGCCACTACCAGCTCCAAAATCTTCAAGTAAAATCTATTCTGTTGTTTCAGTGTCCTTGTTGTTCAAGCCTTTTCCTAAATGTCTCATCTAGAACTTTGTCAATTTAAGACCACCACTTCCACTACCATTACTCATGAAGAACCATGTAGTCCCTTTATCTCTGCAGAACCTTTTTAATATAAAATTCAAAAGTGTTATCACAGCCCCCTCTTTCCCAGCCTTCTCTATTTTTTTTTTCTTCTTTCTCTGCCCTTTCAATCTTTCCTCACAGTTCAATTTTTTGTGCCTCTGATCATTCTCTTTTGTACTCTTTTGGAATAATCAACGTCTTCCTTAAATTAAGGTACTCCTGAGCTGGTAATATAATCTACAGTGTGAACGTGAGCATGGAAACCAAACAACAGTAAATATAGGATAATTTAGGTGTTATGCCTGATCCCATCTTCCGTAACTAAATTTCAAGCAACCATCTCCATTCTGAGAATATCATATTACCAGCTGAATGAAAGCTAAAAAGACCATTATGCAAAGAACATGGGAAATCTCAGGAAATAAATTTTAAATCAGATAATCTTAAAAACTGTGGAAAAACTCACCACAGAGCAATGTTTTTAAAAAAAATAAACCCGAAAAAACTCCTTAGACCATACAAAGGTCAAACTGCATGTTAGATTTGTGCTTAGGCTTCCATCAAGTCACGGTTAAAAAACATCATTACACACTCGCATAATTTAAAAAAATGTAGTATAAAAAAGGAAAAAAAGATGTAGGAGGGATTACAGCACCATGTGGCCATTCATGAAATGTGTACTTTACAAGGCAGACCTCACATGATGGTAGAAGTGTTTCACGATGTGTTAGCAAAAAGTATAGATCATAATGAACACACATAAAGACACAGTGTTAAGGCCGTGCATATAAGTTTAGCTGACGTTTCCCTGCTTTTAAGAGCTTACCCAGAGGGTAATAATTTTTTTGTTACCATATTTGTAATGACATTTCCTAGGTGTGTATGGGTATTTTTTTTAAGGGAGAAAAGAAATCCACAACATGAAACCACTTTAGTAGATAATTTTAGGCTGTGGTCATTGTTTCAAGATGTTGATTCAAGAAGGCATTCAAAGAGCCCAATCTCTCCCACAGCTGAGCTGTACAGAGTCAGTGTGAGCTGACTGAACTGCTGCCGTTCATACAAAGTATGAACTTGAGTTTGCATTCAAAGGGTCATGGACATTCAGTATCTTGTTACGCCAGCTCCACAAGTTTGCCGAGCACACTATTTTCAAAAGCTAGTGGAGCACAGTTAAGACACATAATACGCGCATTCTGCAAAACATCTACACTCTGTATTGTATTAATTGTTCCAGAGAAAGGGAGAAACAAGAATCCTCAAGTTATTAATAAATCTGAGTGTTGTGACAAATATCCCATGACTCCATTTTAAGTCAATGAAAACAGCATTACAGAATCACCTGGTTTTACTGACCCCTTACCAGTCTATAAAAAAAATTAAAAGTGAAATTTTATTTCCAAAATGATGGACCAAAGACACATACACAGATTAAGTCATGGCAAAACAAGATATTTATTTGCCATAAAAAATGCAAATGCATCATCCAACCCTTACAAATGATCAGCAAGCTAACGTGCAAGGCTTTCAAATACCATGCTGTCAGCACCAAGTGTCCTTCTGTTTTCAAACATGCAACTTATTCGCATGACGTATAGTTGAGTTAATTCTTCAAGATTTACCTCCTTTTTGTTTGTTGGACACATTTTACAGAGCGCAAGAACAGGGAATGCTGTAATGTCAAAGTGCTGCCTTAAACTGTAATTTTTAGAGCTGCTTCTACACGAGAAAAACCACAAAACTGATGAATAACAAAAAAACCTTGAACAATATTCAGAAACTATGTTTAGTTTTGGGCTTATCCAGACTGAATCTCTGTCTATCTCCGCCTTTATACAGCATGTGATTTACTGCTGCCTGTAAATCAGAATTCAGGTCAGAGTTGAAGGAAAGTGTCCAAACTGATCAGCACTGCTGCATGTGACACCATCTGCGGCTACAGCAGCCTGATTCACTCATTTTTATTAGTGTTGGCCATTGAGTCTGTTTAAAAAAGTAATATAAAAAAATAAATAAACCAGTAATGGTGATACTGACTGCCTACCAAAAATGATTTTTTCAAGAAAAAGAAGAACTTTACACATTAACTCTCCTAATGAATAACAAAAAACCAGTAATATTTCTCATGTTGATTCCAGGCACTAAAGGCAAGTACCTTCCCAACAAGATGACCCAACAGGCCTTTCTCTCCTCCCCAAAACCTGTCCCCCCACGTCCCTCGTGCACAAAGCAAGAGGAACATGGCAGAGCTGGGGCTGGCATCCAAGCCGGGCACAAGGAGGTGGCTGCTGGCTGTGGCCCAACAGAAGGTCCAGCAGCTGTTTTGCTTGGCTTTTTCCTTCAGTAGATGTACCTGCAGCAGCATGGTTGTCTCTGAGTCTTATACCAGCCTTCCAAATCTGGTTTGAAACTGGCCAATGGGTTCAGAAATAACTTAGGAATTAGGCGTGGGAGGAAACTGGAAAGATATGCGGAACAGCTGGAACTGCTGTATGAGTCTTACTTCCTTAGAAAATTATGCTAAAAGTAAAGTGTTGTCCCCTCCCCTCGAGCACATGCACACAGGTGCTAAATACACGCTGCAGATACTAAACTGCAGCTGAAAGGAGGAAGAGGGCAGCAGCCCGACAGCGCAGAAAGGATGGCTCCTCACATGCTAATGCTGGGTGATAATTCATCCTGGCTTTGAACAAATAAGATATAATGAACTGAATTATAAGGGCTAATTAAAACGTAAGATTAAATTGAGTCCATGCTTTATCTCTGCATCTCCTTACCACATCATAGGAAATTTTAAAGGAGATCATTCCCCAGTGGCCTATAACTACTGCAGGAAGTAAAGAATTCATGGCTCTAGTGAGACATGAAAAAGCTTGTTTCTCTCTCTAGGTGGTCTTTTTAATGCTTCTCCCTCCTATGACTTTACCCTGACCTAATCAGCCAGCCTTTAAACAAGCAAAAGTCACTTACCAGTCACTGACAGAGGCACATCTTTAGGCTTTTACACATTCCCCTGTAACATTTGTTTACCCCGAGACAGAAGGGAGCAGCCAAGCTTCTGCTCTGCCCAACCCTGGGTTTGCGAGTGCATACTCCGAAGATAACAGTTGCGGTGTCAGAGAGAGGAAAGCTCACTTCTCGTGTCCAAAATGGGAGTTGCGCAATTCTCCCCATCCCTGACTCATCCTGACCCAAAACCGTGGCCTCACCACCTCCAGTGGGTTCCTGCAAACGTTCTTTCTGCTTCTCTGAAAGCTTGGAGAACACGCTGAGCATCTTGAGTAGCTGCCCCAAGACTGTTATTGTTACTTAATTCAGCAGAAGATTACTAAGAGGTCAAGTGGGGCTTTTCCACGAACTTGAAGCCTCTTCCTGCTTCATTTTTTCTCAGGCTAAATAAATAGATGACAAGCACCATTTATGATAAAGCACAGCAAACAACCTGCAGCTATCCTGAAACAGCTTTTTGTCTCTCTGCAGGTTATTCACTGTACTGCTTGGATCTACCAGTAACACTTGGAATCTCAGCAAATGTTTCAGCATATAAGTCTTTACCTGCTTAGAGTACAGACATTCTTTAATATTTGCTCCTGATTAACATTTTGATGCTTTCCCCAGCAACATTAGTATATAGACTTCAACTCAGAAAGAGAAAAAAAAATACCAGTATTTTTACTAATTTAATGGCTTCTATAATTCTTTTAAAATACATGCAGCGTTGACTTTGAAAAGGAATTGGAATATGACAAAGATAAATGATAGCTGTCATCCTGGTCCTGCAATGTGCCCTTTTCGGGCACACATCCCTGCATGGAGGCAAACCTCCTGAAATCCTGAGTTCTGCACAAGTGGAAGAGGTGGGTGCCTCCGCCCTGTGCGCTGCAGACCACAGCACAGGTTAAGACTGAGAACTTCTAGAGCTCCTTGGGCAGGTGAGAAAAAAAGTTATTCGTTTTTTGGTTTTTTTTTTTTTTTTTTTTTTTTTTTTTTTTTTNTTTTTTTTTTTAACATAGGCTGACAGATCTCAACATTCTAAGAGTACACAAAAATATCAAGGGAGTTTTATTTTTTTCTCCTGTTTTAAATTCAAAATATTTTCTACTTCACAACATCCACTGCAGTAGGACAGCAGCTAGTAATTTTGCATGCTTCATGTCACTCGTTTTTTTCCCATTGGTTAACATATTTAAGAATAAGGAATGCAGGCCATTTCTACAGAATGGGAAATGGCAGCCTGGTAAACAGTGACTAGGAAAGGATCTCGGAAACACACTGGAAAAGTAACTCCCCCTGAAAGCCCAGATTGCTCAGGCGCAACCACAGCTTTAGAAGGTATAAGCATGGCGACTGCAAAGAGGTTTTTTTTTTTCTACCATATACAGCATTAGTGAAGCTGACACAGGTCCAAAGTAGAGTTTTGATGCTTATCCTTAATAAAGACTATGAAACTACTGAAGAAGTTTCAGAGAAGAGTCACAGAGTTATTAAATGAATGAGGAAAACACCTGCTGGCAAGAGGTTTGAGAGTACCTGTGATCAAAAGGAAGAGGGAAAGGTGTTTGGAGATGGCAGTGGCAGACAGATGCATGGGGAGAAACACCGGGGAACAAAAAAAGGGTTTCAGTCAATAAGGAGCAAAAGCCTGAGAAATTCACATTAGAAATTAGCCACAATAATTTGACAGCAAAGCTTACAGACAACTGGAACCAAGTGCCCAAGGAAGCGGCAGAGATGGTGTAACTCGCCTTCAAACGTAGCCTGGATGCTTTCATGGAAGACTTCTGAGAAATATACTCTTTTTTCAATCAAGAGCAAGAAAATCCCATGCTGGGCTAGCCCCAGTAGCAACAGCCCATCTGCGTATAAGAACATTTCCAAGTCAGGTTATTAGAAGAAAGCCAAGTATGGAGAAGTCAGTCCAGAATTTAGGATGAAACGAGCAGGACAATGACCACAGAGCCATGATGAAAAGCCTCACTCAGGAATCACAACTAAAGGAGAATTCGATAAATAGCACCACCTTCCCCAAAATAAACCATCCTGAAATGGACTGGATGGAGTAGCCATCCTCCTGAGGCACTGGGTCAACTCCTAAAGCTAGCCTTAGCTGCACTGGAGAACTGGGAACAGAAGCTGCAAACCACTGGAAATAAAAGCTTTTCCCGTGACAATTAATTC
This sequence comes from Himantopus leucocephalus, assembly GCA_003993805.1. NCBI lineage: Eukaryota > Metazoa > Chordata > Aves > Charadriiformes > Recurvirostridae > Himantopus > Himantopus leucocephalus. Next base: position 53,206,215 of record RSEF01000003.1, on the reverse strand, counting down.
ACCCTTTTAAGATTTACCTTACCTGTCTGCCTCTTTGCACTACTTTGGATTGAGAAAAGATGGTACTGAACTAAAATATGAAGACGTAGGAGAGTAAATGAGGATTCATTTACCCAGCTGAACCAGCAGGCATTCTTAAAACACTATTTGAAAATGTCCCTGGAAAGCATTTGGGTCAGGATGAGATTTTTGAGTTTTTAGAACTTTGTTCAGCAAAACCAATGGTGCCTCAGAAACACGCATGTGCTCAAATTCACCACTGAAGGCTTAGCTCACTTCCACTAGAGTTTTTTTTCTGGAAAGTAGATACTGTCCCTTTTTTTTTTTTTTTCAGTTGGAAACAATCATAAGTAAATGCCATGATGCTTTGCTGAATAATCAGAGTGCTTTAAGTGCTGACAGGTTTATAAGCAGGTGCAGGGTGCAAAGGGGAAAAATCCAAGTGATTTGTCATTGCGGCTATTCACATCAGTGATGTTAAACAAAAATCAAGTTTATTTTTCTTACTACTGTTTGGGAAGCTGAGAAGCACCAATAAGCAAGAGCAAAGCAGACCCCCATTTTGCACAACTCTGCTTACATTTTCTCTGTTTCTCTAGTACCATGGTGATAGGCTCTAAACGGCTTAATGCAATCCCTGCAGATCTTGAAAGCACTCAAGCACAGAAGTGCAAGGCAAGTGGAAGAGACTCCTTTTGTCACAACAGTGACCTTACGAGTAGCAAAGATAACGTGCCTTCTATCTCCTACCTGTCTGCCAGCATGGAGGAGAAAGGAGAACAAAGCCTTCCTTATCCTTTGCTGCAAACAAAAGCTTGGTTTCAAAGGTATAAAATGCCGAACAAGAAGCGAGTTTGGTCACTGGACTAACGCCCAGGATGGCTGCCCCTGCAAAAATTCATGATTTCTAGTAACGGCTCTGCTGCAATAGCATGTAGAAAACCTCATCCCTTTCCTTGGGAAGGAGAAAGGGGTTTCACCAAAGTAGGGTTCTTCAATCTTCAAGCTGATCTTTGAGCCTTTCATGGATCTGAAGCTGCCCTAAGCCTGCAGTCAGGAGTCAGTTGTCTCTTACACATCCCTGTGCATCTGTCCCGCTCCCCACTGTGCTGGCTGTCTAAGGTCTTCAGCTGCCAGCCAGAAAACACCACATCAATACTTTGACCCTATTTGTTTTAGCTTCTGCGGTATTGTATGGCTTTTACATTGAGCTGGCAGAAAAGCTGGGGCAAATGAGAAGAGTCATAGTCCATAAACAATTTGAATTCAGCTATCCAGTAGAGATGGTCTATAAAAGAATAGTTGCAAAAAAATCAAGCAAAACTAAAATGCTTTCACAATACTGTAATATTTATAATGTGTATTTAAATCACGTTCTTGAAATTTCTGCAAAATCAGTACTTGACACTCCAGTTCCTAATGAAATTCAGTTTTAAAAAAACACCATAGAACTAAGGGACAGAGAAAATATTCAACATGCGACTTCACTGTTAGGTGTAACACCACCAACAAATTTTGAAACGAAAGACTAAAACTCTCAAAAAGTGTTTAATTTATCAGAAAATACTAGGAAATGCTAAACCAATAGTAAACAATGTTGATGCACTTCAATGATATCATTTAAAAGGCTCACCAGCCTTTTCACAACTCTACAGCTACTAGTTAAACCAAGTGTCCTCTCAATAAAATGAAAAATACATTTTTCAGCTTTGCAAGGAACAGCCAAAAAGGAAGTTGCAAATACTTTTATACTTCTTGTATAATTTTTATACATTTTCACAAATTTGTATTGGAAGAAAAATGTAGAGACATTTCATCTCATGGATACTCTACAGAAGAAACACGTTACCTGTGTCGCAAGGATGTACCATATGCATGGAAAATGGGATCTTGGGGGGAGCAAAAGGTAAACACACTCATCTTTTTCTCATGTACCTAATGTTGTGTACCATTTCTGAAAAATCAGTTTAATCAAGAAACATCGCTTTGACCGTCAGGTGTGGCTACTTGTTTTATCTTGCATTTCAGCAGAGAAAAGAGATCATTTACCAAATATGTGAAATCCTATTCTAATGAGTTTTAGTTTTTAAAAATAATACATTAGAAATTGAACTCTCATGGAATCAGAATAGGGAACAGAGAAGATGGAAATTTTGTTTAACTCTTGTTGTTTTCATGTAATGAAATCATGCCCATAGTTAAGTTATATATCAAGTGAATTTCCAATTGCTCACAATATTTTATTTTCTAAAAAAAACCAAACCAAAACAACAGTCGTCGTCCCATTCCCCCCCCCCCAATTTATAATTTCTTACTACACTTTCGCCCCTTGCCTGAAGCCATGCAGTCAAAGGACATGCACTGGCATTACAACGTAAACAAAATGGTGGGAAATTAGGCAAGCTTTTGTGAAGATCTGCAGAAAATTCACACTTCTATAAAAATAATTTTATCTAAATGAGAGAAGTCTAACCTAGTGGCACAGATGGCATAATTCCTGAATATAATTTTCAAATTAAATTTACAGCCTGGGCAATAACCATCTGCAGTCAGCTTTAACCTCTGTGTCCTGGCTAAATGCTGTCTGGCATCACTCATTCGTGTCCTTCCAAAAATTCCTCAGAAGTTTCATCCAAATTCAATTTTCTTCACATTCCATGCTATAAATGTCTCTAGAGTCTTGCTGCATACTTTTAAATAGCCGTCAGAAGGAACTGTACTCCTATGATACTGAGCATAACCCGTCTGCATGGTTTATAAATGCTTCTGTACCCTGTGGAATGGGGACTATTTTGTCAGAACAAAATTAAATCGATTAAATTGGTGAAGAGTCATTCCAGGTACAAAATTAATGAACCCAGTGGAGTTTTCAGTCTCGTATTAGTATCTGGCTATACAGAAATGAGACATTCACAACAGTGTGCTGCCACTTTTAAAACATGAGTGCACAGTTTAAAGACCAAAGTTACCATGTCATGCATGTTGGCTGGAAATGTTGTAAAACAAGATTATCTCAGACTCAAAGGCATACAATAGCATCTGGCTTTTCACAAACATACTGTACATAACTATTTTGTAGCAAAGAGAGCACAGGAAAAAACCCTTCAACTTCTGAATGTGACTTCCAGTGCCAGAAAGTAGGGGGAAGAAAAAGTACATTGCATTGTTGATAAGTAAAAAAAGAGGGAAAATGTTTTAGGTATTACAATTAACAGAAATCAATGAAAGAGACTTCTAACTGAAAAAATGCCTTACCTTGAGAAGTTGAGGAAATGAACATGTCTAGTGAATAAATAGGGCTGCTCCGCAGTGCTTATGTTTTTAATCAATTCCATCTAAAAAGAATTAACAAATCAAATTTTCCATGTTACATCAATGCATATTATGATACAAATCTAACTCTCAAACAACATATGATGATGTAATTTTCAAGTCTGAATTACTGAGGAACTCCTTTCCTACTATCCCTCCCAAACACTGTCATCAAGATAGCACAACTACTATTTCATGTCTAAGCAAGAAAGGTTAAGCTGCAGACACCACCCTGTTATCATGGAGCTTATGTACTTCCAAAAGTGGGTATCAGTTTAAGGAAAGGCATTAACTAACAGAAAAATCTAAACCCTGCCTAAATCTGCACCCGAGCTTTGGAAGTGGCAGCTGCCCTCTGAAGATGCAGGCTCTATTCACGAGAATGCCAAAATGTAAAATGCCTGAAACTGTAACAGAAAGTGGGAGCCGAACCAACATGACCATTTTCATATAACAATAAAAACTGCCAACATTGCCAAAACACCGACTGATTCACTCGTTCAAATATAGAAATCGGCACTTGTCATTCCTTTTACTATTACAGCGAATTAAAAGTACAAATTAAATGGGCACTTTTAGAAAGATGATGCTAAGTTCTAGTTCTGGCACATTCACACCATTTTTTTTTTAAATAAATTATTTAAATTTTCAGATCATTAAAATGGAATAATGTAACCAGCATATATTGAAGACTGTGCACCATGGATATGAATACCTATGTTGTGTAACTGAGCCCTAGCTAGTATCTAGAGGAAACTGAAAGCATCTAGTGGAGCATCATGCTGGAGAGTCGAGACATCCTCGTCACTTTTGCTTCCTTACTATTAATTTCTTAAGATTTATTTTCAGATTTTCTGTTCTGTTCTCAAATGCAGGCTGTATTGTGGACACTGAATACAAATGCATTTGAAATGATAGGTATGAGTTACTGAACTAAAAGCCTGAAGAGCATGGTAGAAAATGATGTCCGTGCCATAAGAAATATTAAACTGCAGTTAAGGAACAGCAATTGTCAATTGTTTTCCTTTATTTCCCAGTTTTGATATACTGATATTTTACCGTGGTTTTTACACTGTGTGTCACATTTTACTGCTTCTCATCCATCTTTCATTCTCCATTTTTTCCTAGGACACATAACGTGCCTTCTTTCAGACAACACAAGCTATAGCCATTTAACTTCTAGGACCACATTAAAAAGTGCACACACTACTATGCTTTTCCCTACTTTTGCTCTGCCTTCAACAATTTTGTACACATACATATACGATGAGCACTGAAGCAGACAGTTCACTTTGTCTGTCATCTCAGGACAGGCCTTTTCCTGTCAAACTAGTTTGAGTACATCAACGCATATTAGGTATAGACCTTGTATATCAAGGCATATTAGGTCTGAGAAAGTAAATCAAGGTGTATTAGTATATCAAGGTATATTAGGTCTGAGAAAGGCTGTAAACCCAAGGGAATGGAACATAAAGAAGAGGAGAGCACCAAAAGAAAGACAATATGAAAGGAAAAGAGAAACAAGAGAAAACAGAGGGGGGGGGGGGAAGAGGCAANGGGGGGGGAAGAGGCAAGAAGGGAATAGCCTCTCTGCTTTATTTAATCATATCTGGACTCTGGACTGTTTGATTCAAGTACGAACAGGTCTTTATACAGCTCCTTCAGTACAATATAAATGCTATGAGCAAGAAATTAATAAACCTGAAGAGCAGAGCTTGCCCAGACCAGAATTAGAAAGCCCAGAAAACTTTGCAGTAATTGGCACAAAGTAATTGAGTACTGTTTGTTAATGCTCTGAAGAGACAAAGGCTTTCCCAGCAAACCAAACAGTTGACATTTCTTTAGGACTGGTAACTCCCTCTGCCAAAAAATTGTATTCATTCACCTTCCAGAATGAAACAAGGGGAGACCCTAGAGGCTGGGTATCTGATGCCTCAATTGGCTTCTTTTTTGTGACAAGTTACAGGAGAAGTGAAATTCTCAGAACTGTATGAAGCTTTATGTTATATTGGCATTTTACCTGTGTTACTCTATATGCATGAATGATGGAAAGAAGATGGCAGAACAAAGTTACTGATATGGGATTAAAACTCTATTCATGCCACTATGGTCACCACTGTAATTCTGCCTTGGAATAAATGAAATACCATCATTGGAGTATAAATATGGAGATGTAAAGATAGCATACCCATACAAAGTAATCCCACTGAATTTTTTTAGAAAGACAGGCAGTTTTAATATAATATTGCTACACAAACATGTGTGTGTGGGTACATGTGAGTGTTACAAAGTACGATGTAAGCCTCCCTTGCCCCTCAGCTCACCCTGGGGCTGGTACCAATTTGCTAGTGCCAGGAGGGTCCACATTACACCATCACCGTGTTTCTCATTGCACTGATGTCAGTGTCAGGCTCGTGTCAACCTGCTGCTGGACCAGCAGAGGCACTTCTGCCTTAGGAGCAAAGGGAGTCTGGAAAGATGCACAGAGAGCAGGACAGCATCTGGCTCCTGGCTTTTTTTTTAATCTCTTGCTACCAAACTCAATCTCTTGAGCTATGATAATAGGTTACTCCAAAGCAGACACGAAACTTTGTTTTGATTTAAAGTACCTTCATATTTAGACACTTAATGATCAACTGGACTTGTAAGCAGATGTGGATAAAGCTACAATGTGCATATGAACAAACAAGTAAAAAACATTCCTTTAAAAACCCAGCCAAAAGGGTAAGTAAGGCTCAACAGAAACAACACACAGATGTCAGGAGGGAAAAATAAATAACTGTAATGGCTCATGGCCACATGCAAATTGTGGCCGTATTTCCCTTGGGCCTCCCTCTCTCTGATCCCACTGTGCTGAACTGAATTCAGTCTAAAAAGCCAAATGTATTGCTCAGGAATACCTAGTGATCCACCCCTTCTTTTAAGATGATGTTAAAGCAAAAAGAAAAAAAAAGAGAAAAGAAAAGAAAAATCTTCCAATGTCTGTCTCCCAGAAGAGTAAGGTCTCTCTAGTGCAGTTTGGGTTTGTTTGTTTTGTTTTGGGTTTTTTTGTGGGGGGGTGGGGAAATATGGTGGTCGTGTGTTTGGGTTGGGTTTTCTTTGTTTGGGGTTTTTTTTGTTTTGTTCTCTTTTGTTTTCTTACAAGATGATTAGTGTAGAGGACCCACAGAGAGTAACAGTGAGCAGAGGATGAAAGCTGAGGAAAGCAAGTACCTTTGGATGGACTGAGTGATGAAGGAGAGATAGATACATACAAGCACAGATGATCTAGGAGATGGTCATAAACCAACATAAGTTTGAAAGGAGATGAAAAGGCACAAGCAGCAGAAGATAAACTACCCTAGCAAACACCGTCAGAGGAGAGATGAACCAGAACACATCCATGTTTGGAGGGAGACGCTGTAAAAATATCCAGAGGAAGCCTGAAAGGAGCACACGCCTGCTAGGATAAGGGCCCATAAAGAGCCATTCCTCTTTCTCGCTGCTGCCCTGAGCTCTGCTGCGGGAGTTAGGCTGTTTCAGTGAAATAGTGCTGAAAACAAGACAGTAATTTGCTTTTGAAATTAACTAAACTGCAGCAGAGAGTTACTGCTGCTAAACAAGAACCCAGGGAGAGGGAGCTGCCAGGACACAAAGAATGTGTGGGGAGAGGCAGCCGTTGGCACCCGGTGCCCAAGTGCTCCCATCCACCAGCGGAGCCCACCGCACGGCCCAGCTCGACTGCCAGGCAAAAGTGAAACAAAAGCACTGGGTGTGCTGTGCTCCCCAAGCAAAGGGGAGCATGCACACCGCGCGGCAGGAGTCTTCAGAGAGGCTAAACCACAGCAAGCAGTTGCAAACACCTCTATGGTATGGTCAACGCACATTTGCTGTCATTCTACCCCTCTGCCTCAAACACCAATTAATTGTAAGGAATAGAGTCTTTAGCCTAAATGCTGATTTGCTCCCTAGCATAACATCTTTCTACCACTGTGACTCCTTGCTTAAGCTTTTACCCTAAATTTTTCTCCAAAGTTAATTTTCTGCACTGACTTTTAAACAGGATCTTTAAAGATGATCAGATCCGCAAACAAAGGCAAACCTGTAAATCACAAGCTATTTTTGAATAGCCCGTCTAAGCAAGAACACCAAGAGGCAATACTCCAAGGGGAAAGTTTTTTCCTTGTCTACTGTCCTACACTACCACTGTAGGATCTCAGTTGGCCATACTGAAGAAATCAAACGATAATGGCTCAGCATCATGTGTGTATTTGTACTCAGCTGTTGCTGTATTGTAAATAACAATCCAGCAGATGGCACAGTGAAATGACGCTGAGAGAGACTGGATGGGGCCCTCCCTGAAAGTGAAGAAACGTGGAGGATGGCTTTGCTCCAGCCACAGCATTGTTCCTGCACAAAAACTCAACTCAGGCTTGCGAGAGACGACACCTTCTCTCCCTCTTCTGGAAGTGGCCAGCCCCCCGTGCTGGCTGCTCAGAGCAGTCTCGTTTGGGTCGAGATTTGCAACAGGTAAATTCTACTGGGAACAAAAAGAAATAATCAGATAATAATCCTGCCCCGGTAACAGCCAAAGTGTTACTACTTTTTTTAAGGTGCTCTATTCCACTGGAAGAATTCAAGGTCAAAATGTATGGTGAGGCAAATGGGATTTTCCAAGTGAGGTCAGCTGGATGACACTATAGTCTCCACTAACATTGATGCAAATAGGACCAAAAAAAAAATAAATCTGTCCTTCTTGTGAGTTCTTTACCTTCTACTGTTTTCAGTCTCTACTGAAGGTATGTAGGGTCCAGGAGGCACAAGTATCTACAGGTATTTGGTATATCACTTTCATCTCGGTATTCATTTCCATAAACAACTCCCAGGAATGAGGCTACATCTTCATTTTCAGCTCTCAAAAATTTGGAATGGTTTCAAGAATTTCTTCAGCTCCCCAAGCTGCTATGACCAATTTTCTGTCTTTAAAAGCAATTAAGAAGAGCTAGTGATGGATTTTTAGCGTGTTAAACTGGAATTATATATAAAGCTGGCTGCACAGCCAAAAGGATAGGTGGTAGAAGGAAACAGTATGAGAATAAACTATCAACTACTCTTGTATGTGATTGGTATTTGTATATCTACAAGCATACTCATTCTTACTTCTCCGAATGCAAAAAAATGGGGGTGGGGGAAGAAGTCAGCGAAGGGGAAGAATTCATTTTTGCAACAGTTTGTGTGTCATTTTGAAGCCACATCAATTAGATTGACTTTGTATACATTAATACTACCTATTATTTTCTGTATTTAATTTACGTGGAAATTTTATAGCAAATGGTAAGGCACAGATTAACTCATCTGTTTCCAGAACTCGCTCCCTTATGCCCACAGATGTTCAAAGGCTGTGCTTCTAATTACTGGCAGGCACACATGATTTGGGAAAATTTCTTAGTAAGAAGGAGACTGGAAAAGGCAATGAGAACATGGATTCCAGTTATGTGCAATCTTCACAGTCATTAAAAACACCTACGTGCTTAACTTTATTTAACAAGAGCAGACTGCATAAGCTAAATATTTACAGAAAAGTCTTAACTGGATCAGGGTTTTAACCAAACACAGGACAGACAAATGACAGAAGGAAGAGAGCTGTACCATCTCCAGTGAGAAGCCCATGCTCGTGCTGGGAGCCCACAGCCAAGCCATCTTTTCTCTCGTTCCAACGCCTGGAGCCTGAGACCATCCATTCTCTTAACTTCCTCTTGTGTACACCACATTAAAGGTGGGAGAAATAATTTATTTTTTCATATTCTTCTCATAAAAAATGAGAAGACAACTAAAAATACCCCAAACAACAGAACAGTTACTGTCTCCAGGCACGTTTCTTGGCGATTAAAGGCACTTTTCAGCAAAACTACTCATTAAGTTATGAACCTATTATAACTATGTAAATAAGCCATAAATTAAAATAAAGAGACTCAAGTTATAGTAAAGCAATCTATAGAGTAAATCATCAGCTCTGCAGCAATACATCCAGCACCATCTGTGTTCCAGCACATTTGCTGTCTAGTAACCTAACAGCTTCTGGAGTACAAAAAGTAATGTAGATATCTATGCTCTGTCAGCGTACTGCTTGCATCAAAAGTAAGTCTGGGCCTCTCTTGAATCTCCACATGCTGGATTAAAGCACAGAAGACTCTTGAGATGTGATCTTCTACCATGTTTAACAAAGGACAATCCACCTACCACAGAAAGGCAGAACAGAACTGAAACGAAGTAGACGATGCGGGTGAAAGTTGGTGATTATGAATTCCTGAAAGGTTTTTAGGTTTTATGATGCATCTTCCGATCAGCAATGAAACTTGATGCAGGACAGTCAAAACAAAAACCAAACAATCCAAAACACAAAAGCAGTCCCCTACCCCACATCCTACAGTTAAGCACAAAAACTAACCACACAGGCTCTGTAGCACAGGATAGTTTGACCCTGACCTGATGGGACCGTTTTGCAAACTCCCCAGGTGCTGTGGTGCTGCCGGTGGAATAAACAGATGGATGCTACAGCAGCTGCAGCACAGGGCTTTGCCCCTTCCCTTGGCCACAGGCACCCAGCTGTGCACAGAAGCCTTTGGGCTGGTGCTGCAGCCCTGGCAAGCTGGTTCCCACCTTGGGCTGATCTTGAGTGCTATGTGGTTAGATAACCCAGCTGATAGTGGGACCCCAAAGGCCACCTTGGAAGGGAGGAAGGTGCAACCTGCAGGAGCAACACCTGCTCCCAAATTTCCATTTGGAATGAACTGCTGTATCTAAAATAACAAACTTATGCTCATAAACAGGCTACAAATAAATCATCCCCAATCTGATTGTGACGGAGACCGGCTCCAGGGCAGGTAAGACTGCGCTGG
>RSEF01000003.1:53153813-53195925 GCA_003993805.1 Himantopus leucocephalus | reverse complement strand
TGATCTCTAGAGGTCCCCTCCAACTCTGAAAATTCTGTGATTCCGTGATCACAGCACAATGCTACTGGCAGGCCCACATCCGTATTTTGATCATCACACACATCCTTTTGTGGTTTGCAGGTTGTTATTCCTAGCAGTGACGCAGGCAGTTATTGCAGCATTTACCTGATCAGCAGATCAAAATAGCAGCTGTGGGAAGTGCGTGCAACAGTCGTGTGTATGGCATCTGACTACATCTGTACACTTGGGAGTCTGAATTTTTTTGAATTACTTGCATCGATATCTACTGATGGCAGCAATACTCATAGAGGGCACATGGTTACCTTAAATACAAGGGAATTTAAATAACTGGATCTTTTGTGGAATCAAAGCTGCAAAATAACGTCCTCTATAACTTTAAGGGAACATGTAAAGGGGTGTCCGGGTAAAGAAGTTTCATGTGATATCTTCACTAGCCTTAGTGAGGGTTGTGCAATAACATGAAGGAGACACATGAGCAAGAGGCTGAGATAGGATCAAGGATGCGTCAGATTATAGCAACACGGGTCAGCATGGCCCTGGAAAACAACTTTTTGAAGCAAGTGATCACTAGAAGTGAATTAAGAAAGTGAGCAACCCCGTCCCTGTTGGCTATTATTTACTCCTCTGCTTAAGGAGACCCAAGCTAGGTCTGAATAAGCTGGCCCGCTTACATTATAAATGGCTGTACCCTGCAGATACATTAACACAAATCCCAGAAACTGTTATCACCTAACTTCACTTGTACTAACCCTTCTTGCCTCACTGCTGGACTAACTGCTATGCTGACTGAATTCAAGAGTTGGCTCACTGGAAGTTAGCTTTTCTGGTTAGCTTCCACATCATGTTGCTCTTGGCTCTACCATCCATTTCTCCTATTAAGTGAAGCCACTTAGAGGATGATGAATTCTGGCTGATTACTAAGGTCAAAGTAGCAGTACACCTTTTCAATACCATTTCTGCTAGCATATGCCTTTGTTTCTCAATTTCGCAAACATAGTAAGACAACAGGATCTAAGATGAGCAAGAGTAACTTACCTGTTCATTTTTGGTCAGTCTTGTTTTGTTATGGATATCAGATGTAACCAGGTTGAATCCATGTTTCTCTGATAAAATTCTCAAAAGCAAAACCACAGTTCGACTCCCACACTTCCCAACTCTGTTGTAGACCACCTGGCTGGGGAAAGGAAGTACCTAAATAAAGATTGAAAAAAGGGAGTCAGTATTTTTGTTTCTGTGTACCTCTCAATCACAGCATGTTTTGACTGTAAGCCAACAGATATATACAGGAGAATTTCTAGGGCCCTGCCCAGGTCAGAAGCATTCACTTCACCAGCAAACCAGGAGCTCTGTAGAATAGAAACACATGGCTCAGGAGGTGGCAAGCCAGGATTTTCCCCACATGATCCAGTTTAATGTAAAAGTGCAGATTGGTAGCTACTCCAGAAACACTTAGCCACTGCTGATGTGTTCTAGTGAAGATGATGATGGGCTTAAGCTTGCTGCTTTGCAACCTCTCTGCAAATAGTCAGCTTTAGTTGACTACATCCCATACAAAGAACAAGGAGAATTGAACTTGCACAACAGTTTGGCAACTCAAAGTGAAGTTGACATAACACAAGAGGAATGCTGGAATTGCAAAACTTAAGCTTAAGAGGGAAAAAACTCCAACCAACCACCAGTTGTACAGAGCTAAAATTAATCAACTGTTTCAATTTCAAATATAAACATGAATCTTCCAAAGACTCAGAGAACAAATCGTGCCACTGGCTAGGCATGTACTTGTAGAATAAACAATGCTGGGGCCACAGCTGGCCTGGAGGCCAACTGGGACAGTCTGATCACCTCTGTACAGGTAATGTTCACCAAACCTCAAAACAGAACAGCCACATCCAACATTCCCACTGGGAACAGTCTCCAGCCCATGCTAACTCTTGCACCATGCTCTCCTTCTCAGGAAACCAGAGCAAGCTAGTAGTAATTCACTGTCCTGAAGTACATCGGATGAAGGCTTATTTTGTTCCTGGATGATGTTCATGGCCTATTCTTTCAGTAAAAGGCATTCTGAAGTCACACTATTGCACTAGACAATATTTGGTGTATAGCATATAGCAGCAGCATCTGATAATATAGGCCAAGAGGCATCTGTTTTCAAGCCTTTTAAATTGGCTAACACAGTCAGGAGCTCACAGTTTCATCCACAACAGTACATACATGGCACTCACGTATGGAAAGCTCATTTTTCTATTAAGACAATGGCACAAAATGTTTCCCAACGCAGGGCCTGCACCCTGGTTCCAGGCAACACACATTCAGCGCAAGGAATGGCCCATGTGCCAAAGTGATGGTGTGTCTCAAGCTATGGCTACTTATGCTGTTGATTCAATCATGTTCTCCCAGCAGAAGGATTTCTAACATAAAAGCAATCAGATGAGGCATATGGGCTTCTGGCACTTCTCACAGTATTTGAACAGCTAATAGATCTTCATCAGGGAAGCAAAATGATTTCTCAGGCAACCCTTCAGACTACTTTCAAAGAGAACTGCAAAATAGAATAAAAAAATAAAAGGAAAAATCTGGATTGCCTTATATACAATGGGAACATACTGGGACTTTGTATCAATATTATACGTCATGACCAAAAGAATGTAATTATTGTTACTGGCTGCAATGTTAAGGATATACTTCACTGCAACGTAGACATGGAAGCCGTCATTCTCCAAATCACCTGGGGAAGGGGTAGGTATTTGGTAATCATGTCCTTGGTTAAGCTTTCCAAGTTCCAAGACATCACATCTGCTGATTCAGCAAATAAACACGGGCCTCCCAAGGCTCATATAAAACCCACATAACACACCAAACCTTATGGCATGATTTGTAACATTTATATAGTTTTCTATGAAAAACCTAGCCCCCGTATTCCTTAGACGCCTTGCTTCCTACGAAATGCAAAATCCAAGCCTCAATGATTAGGGAACTCCAAAGGTGATGAATTTAACATCTCTCTGTTACAGCTGTAGCTAAACTTTTCTGAAACAACTGTTAATGATGTCTGAAAGGTTAACATCTGAACACATTTTATTACGTTGATTATAACACCAAGGACACCACAATGAAAGTTTCTTATGCAAGAACACACAAGCTGTATTCTGAAGTGTCCCCTTTTTGATTAATTTCTTTGAGTAACAAAACCCAGCATCAGTATTTACCACGTCCCTGCAGCACTATCCATACACCACCACTGTAACTTGTGGAATGGGAGTTTCTCCTCTGCTCAGACATAGGCTTTTGGCATACTTTGCTGTGCAAGTATGTGAAAGTCTTCAAGAGAAATGTTAAGTAAATGCTGACAAGTGCCAGTGAAGGAGCAAGAGCACATACAGCATGTGTTTGCCTAGCATCCTGGAAATGTGATAAGTGATGAGAGTTTGTAGGGCTACAGAAATGTTTAAAAAGGCTTCATAATTATTAACTGCTTTGATTTTCATAGCAGAGTTGCACTTTGCAATATAGCAAGGAAAATTTTTTCTTCATTAGTACTCCACCCATTTCAAGTGCAATTTTGCTGCACCTAGATTACATTCAAGTTCTCATTAAATCCCTGACTTGATTAGCCAGTAACTTTGGGTGAATCTTATTAACATCAATCTTCAAAAGTGAAATACAATTAAAGCAGGCCTTTGTAAAGTCTCTATTCTAAGTGCAAACAACTTTACCAGCTAAAAAAAAAAAAAAAAAAGACAGTTGCTACCAAGTTTGGCCTGTTCTCACCTTTGTTTCTGAAACTCACCTTCCTACGTAGCACAATTCTGTTCTGCACACAGACAATAACCATGGCAACCCCGAAAAGAAAGCATAAGCAAATACTCACTGCATATTGAGAATACTGAAATAAACGGCTATTATTTTCAGACAACTGTTTGGTTTAAAGGAGGCCAATATATCAATGCCTTGATTCAGGGAAAATCTGAATGCACTTAGGTAAAAATCGGACAAGATTAAAGATAAACGCTACAGCTCAAAGCTCACTTCAGAAGAACACAGTCATTAACGGTAATCAAAACTTGACCTGCAGCACTGCTGAATGTAGCCAGCTTTAGGGATTCACTGCTGAAGCTTTGCTCATGTTTCATCTGTTTACGTCACCATTCCACTTACACACCTGAATGCACCAGAGGGTGTGTCCAGTACACAAAGCCATGCAGTACACAGGCTTTCAGTATATAAACAAGGATTTGTTTATTTTGACCAGTTCCCTTGGGACACTGCAAAGCTGCTTTTTGCATTTTAGAAAATGTCTAAGCAATTTCTTAGAAGAAGAAATACTTCTTCCAGAAGCCTGAGTTCTTAGCTGGTAGATCTAGAAATGCAAGAAATTGAAAACTTTTGCAGAGAGGAACTTCCTTCTTTTCCCCCTCGTGATACTCACAACAGACTCAGGCAGTGTAAGAGATGGTGGCAAAGGAGGCACTTGAAAAGAAGGCTCCTATTATATTAGTAGAAACGAGATGGAAAACAGCAGTTGGACGTTTACAAAACGCTAATTGGATTACATTTTATTTTACAATGAGAGTACGTATCACGTAGACTGACTAACTGCTGAGGTGATGCTCTCGCAACATGATACTCATGTAACAATATACACAACTTAAAAATAATTACAGAGTGACTTTATTGAGCACTGCATCAAAGCCCAGAGGCAGTATAAACAATTCAAACATGTAATTCACTTTGGATTTATATTAATTAGTACTTACAGCTACAAAAAAGGAAAACCCACAGTATAATTACAACAGCCCTCTCCAAGGGTTTGGAAAGTTTTATAACAATTTACTTGTCAGTTCAAACTGAATTTTTTTTCTTTTGTTCCACAGTTAAAGAAGATGTCAAGAACCATTGCGAATGAAATCGATGAGAAGAAAAAGCAAGTTTAACTCAAAATGAATTTGCATTACAGATGACGACTGTCAAGCAGCTCTGCAGGGTAGGTCTGGCAGTCTCGGGAGGGGAGCCATTTCTCAGATGGTCTGACAAAAGCCCAGGCTTCCATCTTCAGTAGTGGCTTTGTCTCCAGGTAAGCCTTTGCACCATTTATAAAAAATTAGGCTGGATAATAATTAGCATTGTCAACTATTTAGGGATGCACCCAAAGGCCTAAAGCATTCCACTTTTACCGAGCTAAATCCAACATAATTTTCCTCATTTGCCAAAAATTTCCCAGCCCAGGTACAATTAGCCCAGACAAATAACTCATGTCAGAGATACATGTTCCCAGAAAGCAATCCATTATCTTCACAACTCTGCAAGTAAGTGACCCCTGTCCTTACTCATGAGAGGGGCCAGAAGTGGGGGCCAGAACTGGCTTCTCCTTTCTGAGCAGACACTAACCTGTGGTCAGACAGTGCTCCATGTTTATAAGATGAATGAGGCCAACCAACACAGAAAAAAACTGCTAAGATTGTGAAAGCAACAAAACATCTGGTGATGTCACACATCTCTATACAGCATCACATCTTCCCAGTGCAACCCCTCCATTTTTTTTTCTTGTCCAAATGAGACAGAATTACAAGAATTTAAAAAATGGCTTACTGGGTCAAAGCAATGGCCCATTTGGCTCATTGAGTGCTGGAAGATGCTCGTTAGGCACCTGCAAACCTCAGTGCTGTCAGCAGTCTATTTCCCTCCAGTCTCTCTCCTCCTCCTCCACTGCTCCTGAAGATTGCATATGGGATGTTAGAAGGCACATCCTTGCCTGCTGCCTGAACAATTTCTTACACAACCTGCTATACCAACAAATTCCAGAATTTTGGTATCCATCACACATTTCATTTTTAGCTCATCTTCTACCATTTCCAGAGAATACCCGTTCTCACATTGTGGGTTTCATGAAGACAGATCAGATAATACAGTCACCAGCTTTGAGATGTTCTTAGATCCATCAGATGCCCCTTTTTAATTGAGGTTTGTCACAAGCTTGCCATGGCCTATTTAAAGACAAACTCAAAGGCCACTAAGAGATAACATGTTCCAAACCAAACTTCAGGAACTGCTGCACAAAATCTCATTCTAAACAAATATCAATTTGTTCTTACTTTTAAAGCAACTACAACAAAGAATTGCTAACACAAAAATATGTCAGCAGAAAACATGACTGAAAGATGAAAAAGGGAGAAAAAATAAATTACCAGTTAGCCTCCTTCTTTCCCAGCTAAACCACACAGATCCAGTTATGTCAAGATCCACCTGTAAAGTGTAGTGACGCTGGACAGAGACAAGCTTTTGGAATTAATCAACTCAAAGCAGACCAGACAGCATCATCTTCTCTATGGGTCACTGAAAATACACTAGAAACTACAAGAAAGGTAGGGCTGAAGTTTGTTTGTTTTCGAAGTTTGAAAGTGGAGCTGTAGTGGAGCACTGAAAATAAGGCAGAAGAAACAGAAGATTCTTCTGTTGCATTTTCATTAAGCAACTAATTTAATTGAAAAAGGATGACTCCCCCCCCCCCCGCCAACAACACATTTCATCTGCTTTGCAGCTGACATATTTGGAAGAATAAGTTAAAATGTGTTCTCTAATGATTCAACATCCCTAAGTACCAAAATAAATTGAAAACATAACCATGGAGCACAAGTAGCAAAAGGAGACTGGTTGTAGACATAGTCCTCAAACTTATGAAGACTAAAGAAAAGCGTTACTATTAAGTGTCTGCCAAAGCTAACAGTTCCTGATGTATCCCACAAAACAGATCTGTATAGGCAATATCAAAACCTCCATAAAGTTTTCTATGAAGAAGTACTGCATCCCTACAAACCTAAAAAGAGCTCAGTCCAAAGCATAGTACAATCTTCCTGTCAAGTCTCAGATCACATCCTATTACAAGACACTATGGCTATACATACAGCAAATTGAAACTATGATAATATCAATAGCAATCTGGGAAAATTACAAAAAAAAGGTCAAAGACCAAGTTTTCAAAGTTTTGGCTGCATGCTGTCAACACATTTTGTTTTGCTCATTTTATACCATACACCTGATTTACCTTTCTACCATACACCGGATTTACCTTTCTACAACAGCAGCTCGCATGTGAGCAAAGCCTCTACTTCTGCAATCTGCTGCACAAGATTCCCTGCCAAAGACAGCACAGAACCAAGTTTATTTCAGGTATGTGAAGTTACAGCAATGTTCAAATTCAGCACATGTATACAAAGACTCAAACTGGTTGGTAAAGAGCAGATGCTCTGTTCACAGAACAGTTTCAAGGTGGTCACCGATGTTAGGCAGCCTCTGGAGGTGTGAGCAGGACTCTTGGCTCTAATAATTGAGCAACACTCACTGCATGCAAGTGATGGCAGCTCGTGCTCCTCTCAGGGATGAAGTAGGTGAGAGGGAATCACCCTACCAAACAGATAATTGCTTAGGGAGGGGTACAACCAACACCTGCTAGATTAACCAAATCTTTTCCCCTTGCCCTTTCTTAACATAGCATGTTTTTTAACCTCCTCTTCATTCTTCTTGCTCTTCTCCACAGTTTGCGACTTCACCTCTTCTGGGACCAAAATTAGATATAGTGCTGTATCATCACCCTAGTGCCAAAGAGAACTGAACAGTTATCCTTCATATCCTGCAGACATCCCTTTTTAAAACATCTCAGGATGGCACTTAGAAGAATCAAAGCATATGGGACTGTCACTGGTATAGAGAGGGGTGCAGAACATAAAAGCCATCCCTCTTTTTCTTTTTTACCCTACATGAGTGTACGCAGATTACAACAGGAAAAGAACAAGACGACCCTCATTAGTTTTCTTGTGAAAAGCAGTACTTTCATCTCTTACTTCTAAAGTTCATCACATTGTGGAAGTCGTTTTACTGGTATGCACCCATCCGTAACAAGATAAAGAGAGATAAATGATGTAAGGATGTGGTTCACTGACGCTGGTGTTTGTTGAGGGAACTAGCATGAATTCAAGTAGATTAAGAATTTTGGTGTCACTTTAATTACCCAATTTTCCACTGGAAGGTTTTCCATGTAATATCAAAACCCCTTAAGCTGCAGAATTTGTGCAAGGCAGATTTTAACTCCAGAGCAACTTCACATTATGTGTATATGTATCTTGGAACTGTAAAGTTTAAAACTCCTGGTTTTCCTCCTGAGCCCAGGGTTTTGTACACTCTGTGATGTGCTCAGAACACACTGGCACAGTTATTCTCTGTTTAAGTAATAAATCCTATCACATCCAACCCACAAGTTTATGTTGGATACCTACAAAATGAGAGATATTAAGTAGCTAAGCCTGGTTTTAAAACTTTTTATAATACATCACGGCACTGGTGTTCCCTTAAGTAACCTAACTACCTTACAGTAGTTTCTATCCTTCCAATGCAATTATTCATGAATTCACCCCGGGAGCCAATAATATTGGATTTGAATGTGGTGAGTGGTAGACTAAATAATTTTCTCCTCTGTATGCACTTGTCTTTCTTCACATTAAGGTTTAACCCTTTTGTACCTATTGTGGTTGACTATCTATCTATTAGGCTGCAGCTAGTGCAACAACTTCTGGTTTCACCATTGCCAAGGATCTGTCATACTGTGTTTCAGTTTGCCCTCCTGCACTTTAACTTTAGGCCCCCTTCAGCAGTTTCACACTTTATTTTAATGTCTCCAGTGTGCTTGTCTTTTCCACTGCACTTTGTGCAGGCACTTTATAAGTCAATTGCAGTATGAAATTAAGGTTGTTTATAGCTGTAACTTGATTTTAACTTGTAAAACAGGCCAGTTCTTCTGGACTGTAACCCAGACGCTTGTTACTGATGAGCTGTCTCCAAGATGCTCTCGCTCTGCATGCTCAGAGGAACTCAAAGGGATTGAATTTCCAACGCAGCTTCTACAGGTAACAGATTCAAATCTAGTTCATCACAACGTGTCGCCACCTGGAAGGAGCAAAACTGAGAAGCATCTACAGGAAGGACAACGTGCTGCTGGCCAACTCTTCCAGCAGAGCCAGAACATAGCAGAAATGCCAGTGTCATCTAAAATTACTCAAAGGCCCAGAACACCTTCCCCAACTGACCACGGTCCACATCTGAGTCACAAGTGGATCCTGTGGTGTTGGAGATGCCACATGTTGGAGGCAATAACGGACAAGGCCCAGCATCAAGTGCTCCCATTTCACCCTTCTGCAATCTGAAGTGACTGATCTGGCCTGCTCAAGCAAATCAAACCTCATTTCGGCTGATCAAGGCAGGACTCCCTTCCGTTTCAATAAAGGGAGCTTCTCCCTGCATCTACTCAAAATCCCCAACGGTGCCAGCAGCAAAGGCCTACACATTCCCCCACGAAGCCAGGGTGTCGTGGATGCTGTCCTGAGAATTACCTATTCATACCCGCACTGCCGTGTCCTTAAATTACTCACCCAAACTCCTCCCCCTGAATTACCATGATACCACCACTCTCACACAGACCCCTTTAGCCCAGGCAAAACACCCTGTCCTCTTTGCCTGATGTCTTCACTCTACTGCTGACCACTCATAGGCGAGTTCACAATCTCATTTTTGATTAAAGCTCATGGCCCTTATTAGAATACTTTACCACTATTTACTGTTTCCTAAACTACACTTTATAGTTTTGTAAAGTGCCAGTATAAGACTGCCAGGACCTACCAGCTCGTCTTCAAAATCATGAGGCTTTCAAAATAATACTAGAATTCTTATTTGGGGTTTTTTTTTTTTTTTTTTTTTTTTTNGTTTTTTTTTTTTTTTTTTTTTAGTTTTGGAAGCCTCCACAGCATCCCAAGTTCCAGGTTTTCAAGTGTTTTTTTCTTCAAACATCGTAGCTAGAGAAAAACCTCTTTTTTTCAGGTCAATAGAGATTCTTTCAGAACTGTTTAATGGTAACTGTTCAGGATTTAAGAACAGCATCAACAAATATAAGACTCCTGGTAAAATCACGAGTGTTACTCAACTGAGTCACAAGGCTTAGCAACACCAACCAAATCAGTTTGTCACTTTCAAAATGTACCCTGTCATGCTACCTCTATCCAGAATGGCAGATTTTTGGTTTTCCACTGAAGGTTTAAGTCTTTCAGACCCAGCTGTAATTGGACTTCAGTATTATAATCCAGCACTTCCTAATAAAAAGATAATGAAGGTGGCCATGATCGATGGATACGAATGAGTGTCTGTGACCTCCTCCTATGCTATGTTAGTTTATGAATACTTTCCTATCATGGAAAGAAGGGGAAGAAGAGGGGAATGTATTGGACAGTTGGCAATTTAAAACTGTAATCTATAAGGATATTCATATGCTGTGAAACAATCTGCATGGACGCTTTGCAGGTGAACAAAAATCAATTCAGAATGGATTACGTGCTAAATTTCAGGGAAAACACAGAGCTCTCCTAGCTTCAGAAGTGGAGTCGCTAATGCCTTGGGTAGTTTTTTAGCTACGGTATGTGATGTAGAACAAAAGCCACAGGTTGGAAAAAATCAGTGATATCAGAATTTTTCTGGTTTGTGTAACAGTGGGGAGGCTGCTGTGTTAATGCCAGAGGCAAGCAAAATTCACCTGTAACTGTGCAGGCAGCCTGGAAAGTAAAGTAGAAACCAAAAGATGAAATACTTCCCAAGAATCTTTGAAATTAGATGGATGAAAACTACAGACTACTGTCATTCACAAAACCTGCATCCCTGTTGTCTTTCAAAGTCTTTCAAAATTGAGAGGCTGAAAATGTCAGGTTTAGTAAAAAGCCAATTCACTACCGTTGAAACTTTTGCAGGATGTCAGCAGGCATAGTATCCCTCGTGGATTTATCTTCTTGTGACAGGCGATCTGGCTTTCATTTCCCCAGTCTCTTTGTACTGTCCATTTACTACCAGTCAGCCTCCTCATATCAACGCCTTTCTGATATACTATAAACTGAAGTATTCAAAAATAAGTAATCATCTTCTCTATTTTCTATTTCTCTCTAAATAACAGAATAAAATCCTGAAGACTCTTTACCAATAAATTAATATGAACAAAACAAATAGAAATTAGTACTCCAGTACTATTCAAATATTTTTATGACCCAATTCACACTTAATAGTACAGATACAATTCTAGCTTTTGGCAATATCTCCATAATACTAGTGTCCTATACCATTCACCACCTGTAACTTCAGCATGATTCCGACTGATTATAAACAACAGATAATGGGGAAAACTGGAAAAATCAGATTTTTCTTCCCTCGGGATATTGTCATTTATAAGGAAGGAGAACAAAATTAAAAAGAACATAAAATAATTACTCCAAATATTTCTACAATTATTTTACACAGCCTTTCATAAACTGAGGGAAGTGAAGAATATTTTATATTTTTGAAAATCGCAGTATTCTATTTACCGTACTAGGCTCAAAAGCTCAGTTATACGGTAAAACAGTACTTCAAACTATAAAGGGGATCTTTGTGGTAAAGGCATTTACTGAATTCTCTTTTAATATTTTGATTTTATCAGCCAGGTATTGAGTCTGGTAACCACAGAAAGTTAATTACTCTATTTTAGCATTTCTAAATCTGACAATTTTTGCTAGCTGAAAATTTTCACACTGCATGATCATCTCATAAACAAGTCTTCATTTCACAAGCAGGACAGGGCTTTTTTAATCACTGAAATCTCCTCCCACCCTGTCCTGCATAGATTGCTCCAAAGATTATCCACCATTTGTTTTAGGGCAGCTAAACAGAGAATTTTAACACACCTGCTACTATCCATGCTCTTAAAATCCCTAATAAGCATGTACCGAAAAGGAAACAAGTCTTGATTGTTTGGTGTTTGTTTTTTAAATCAAGCACTTCATCCCTAACAAATCAATCACTTAAGACTGTAGAACACTGAAGGAGTATAACCATGTTCACAAAAAAGATGGCTAGAACTAAAACACAAGTTCAAATGAAACAGGAAATATCCAAAAAAAAAAAAAAAACACTAAAAGAAAAATGCACAGCTCTTGGCTGTTATCTTAGTACTGTTATCAAAAGAATTGGAAAAAATAAAAAATCTGATGAACAAAAAAATTCAATGTAATGAGGGCAATGATGACATTAACATTTAGTAAGAATTAAAGTCCAATAAAATAAGAATAAAATCTACTTGACACCGAAGGGTGACAAGTACTGCGTACAGTACATACATACCAAAGGCCACTCAAGGTTTCTGCTATCTTTTCCCATAGTCTTGATCCATAAGGAAAACATGAATAATTATCACATAAGTAATAGGTAAGAACTGAAAGAATGGTGAAAAGGGTATTTATCCACTTTCCAGCTTCAAACCAACAAAATCAGATCAAACTTATTCTGTGTATGCATTTTATTTCTTTTCATTTTGACCTTATCCTGACCCACATCCATTTTTGTATTCACTTAAAGCTTTGAAGCACTGTCACACACGTGCTAAGCGTAGGGCTTTGCTGACACCTAAACAGCTGCCAAAAGACATTGGGTCCATGACAGGCATCCCATGGGAAAACCATCAAGAAAAGGAGAATAGAGTATTTGAATGTAATTTATCTGTCATCTCCGTGCACAGCTCCTTTACACCATATATATCAGTTGCACCAAAAGAGGGACATATCCTGATGCTCTCGCCAAGTTCTCAGGGGAAAAGCTTTCAATCAATAACAACAGTAGGTTTGATAAAGATGGCACCATTTGTCCTCAAAGGTCAGCTTCACCATCTTGGATGGAGGAAAAAAAAAACCAGGAAGTTTTGCTAAGGAAATAGCTAGCCCAAATACTGGAACAAAATACACGTTTTATTTGCTGAAGTGCTCGACATGAAATATATCAACTGAACACCATCAGTCACTAATGAACACCAATTTCACCGTCTTTTTTTTTTTTAAAAAAAACAGGCTAGCATCATCTGTAGGCATCACTTAGACTCCAACCTATAGAGAAAGGATTAACAAAAGATCACTTTGCAAAAACCTTAAAATTGGTATTTTCAGATGTATATAAAAAAACCCAGGAGGTAGCGAGATAGAGATTTGAACTAGGAAATTCAAGTGCTTTAAGTTGAAGAGTTAATTTTTACTGACAGACTAGGAGGTTACATTTGGCTCAACTATATTCCCTTTTTATCTGCCAGCAACTAACACCAGCAAGACCAGAGGTGTGCTAGGATTACCGGAGTTTGCATCTACCTGCACAGAAGCACACACAGATCTATCTTAGAATACGTGAAAAACTAGGATTAGTCAACCTCTGGTAAAAATCTTTGGTGTCTAAGGACCAGAGAAGTGGCCTATGCCAGACACATTACCTTCATACCACTGACATGGTAACCTTCATACCACTGGCAAGGGTAACCACTGCCAATCTTTAACAGTCAAGTAAACCCTTTACTGGGGGAAGACTTGAAAAGTTGGCTGAACGGGCCTTAAAGGGAGAACAAGAACCACACCAGCAGTGTTCATGAACAGCAGTGAGCAAAGCTTTCCTTCTCTGCTTGCACCGAGAAAATTGTTGCTGCCATCTTTATTTATAAAACAGCCCAGTACCCCGATGTCATGAAACGTGATGATGCTATTTCTTTTTCAGAGAACATGTGCTATTTTCAGTTCTTCCACAGGGGAAAAAAAACCCCACATAGTATTTAAAAAACCCCAAACTTTTGGCACCTAGCCATGACGACAAGCCAAAACTAATACAATTTCCAACAAAACACTGGAATGTACTCTGCAAAAGCGCTACAGTCCGGTGCATATCAACTGTTGGTGGCCTTCCACTACAGCTAACTACATACCGCCGATATTAGCTATCAGTCATTTCAACCACCGGCAATGGACTGTTGTTCATTATCTCAATAGCTAGTTTTTAAGCATTTTGAATCAGACACACAAAATTAGAATCCTTTTGACTCTAAAAATTACTTCCTAAACCTACCAAATCCTGCTCTCATGTTTTCATTTCATTCAGGGCATGCTGTAATTCCCTCTGATGAATACAGCGAGCATTAGGAAAATGCTGGAGAGCTTCACTTAATAGTGCCATGTAGGACTGATCACAGTTGAGTGCAGCAGGGCACAGGTATGCTTTCCAGGGTAAGTGACTGCCAAACAAATCGAGGGCTTTTTCATCTGTGCATTATACGTACTACTAAAGAAAGGTGCATCATGTCATCTGTGCTTTGTGAGGATCACAACTGAAAATACTATTTGTAATTAAACATTTTAAATGTTGGGTTCAGGATTAATTTCTTCTGACACCTTTTTACATGTCGAATTAAACCATTCATTGACCTTAACCATCTATGAGTTTAAACGTAGACAGTTATCTAGACATATGAATAGAGGCCACCTGAAAGACAATGACAGTTACAGTGAATTTAGTTTCACTCACACAGGCAGAGTTCACAGCTCAGAGCTGAAGCTGTAGGACTATGTAGGTAAATAACTGCACTTGCCAATAATGCAATGCTTGAGACTTACAAAGCAAGAGCATCTTCGTGCAAAACATGACCCTAAGCAAATACCAGGAATTATCTGCCTTTTTACCAATCCCCACCCATGTTTTGAATAGAAGAATGAAAAACAAAACAAAAAAGTCCACCCAAGAACAAGAAAACTTTCCCACATGTTGTCCAAGGGATGATCAAAATGTGTCCATCCATCAATGTTTCTAAGCACAGGCAAGTACTTCAAAAAGCAAAATACCTGTAACTCATAGAAGGCTATAGCCTGTTATTCCACCGAACTATTCACCAAGCTTTCAGGAGTGAGGACAATTACAGAGGAAGCTCAAAAACTTTATTGACTGCAAGTAGCTAATGAAAGAGCACCTACACAACCAATCCATTGTGTAGGTATCCAATCAGCTGGCCTTTCTACAGACAGCTTAACTGCAGCTGGATAAAGCTGTGTCAACACAGCCCAAAATTACATGTTTAGATAGGCAAAAGTAATTTTCATAATGTAAACAGGAAAGTGTGTGGCTTGGATAAATCTGTCCAACTGCTACTGCCCATTGGAGTATAGTTCCCACCCACAGCACCATTAATCGGTAATGCAAAATTCCTGAAGTAAAATGACCAAAATCTGAATGAAGTTTTCAAGGTTAAAAACTTTTATCTGGATTACAGCCTTCTCCTTACTGGCACAGCTAGGTTTTTCTGAATGCTAATGCAAGCATGAAAAACACAGGTCTAGAATAAGTACTGCTTTACCCTTCCGAGCTGAGTGCTCACTGTGGAGACCTGACACACACAATGCTTTACCCAATGCAAGCTGCTGTACTTCTGGGCAAGGGGAGCAGATCGTACCCAAATAACAAAAGCACAAGAGGGTACTAAACAAATTTTAAGGTGTAAAACATTTGTTTAGCCTTATATTCCCCCTGTCCCATCTCAGTAATAAAGAACTTAACAGGTTGATTTTGTCACTTCCGTCTACATCCAGTAGACATACACTCTACAGATGTCCAGTAGACATCCAGTACATACAGTTTTTGTAACTGTGCATGCAGAAAAAGAGTAATTTGTGTTGAAAGGAAGAAAATCAGATGTACATCATTCCTCTATGTGAGCAGTCTGAACTTTAAGAGAGTAACACATTTCCACATATCAGCTGAAAACTACAGATCTCGTGCCCACGGAGTTTGCAGCAAAAGGGTGAAGAAACCCAGATTATTGTAGCTTGCTTTCACTGATAACTAAGCTAAGTCAAATTGCTTTCCGCGTTACCTTCCTTCCACTGACCAAAAGCCAACTGTTTCACCACACTGATGCACACACATGGCTGAGCATTTAATCTCAAGGCCTGGTGGCTCCGGATGTGATTTCATGCTCAGTTTGAACAGAGATGAGTGAGGACTACCATTCGAGATGTGGCTCTTCACCTCCACCCCATCTCTAACTACTCACTCTTACCTGCTGCACCAGCATTCACAGTGGGCCACATCAATGAAATAATCTGTCTGAAAACTAAAGTAGAAGACAGACACGTTTTCAGGTAACTGCTCTAGCTGAGCCACATCAGCCTGGTGGGAATCCTGCACTGCTGAGGAGAAAACCATCCTTTCATCAGCACACTACACTCTTTGGCTAGACGTGACAACGGAATCTCACCCTTTCTTGGGAAGTTCTTAAAACAGGTAAAATTTCTACTTAAATATCAATAGGGCTTACAAAAGCATCCGGGCATTTAAGTTCCATTAAAACAATACTACTTGAAAAGTTTAATATTAAAGAATGCTGTAGGCTATATTGTATAAATTAGCCTATGGCTAATTATTATTATACACATAATTACAGTATCTCCACCTCCCTTTCTGCTTTGGTGTTTTACAAGTAACAGTGAGAATTCTGCATAATTCGGAAAGGAAACTTTCAGTAAAGCTGCAACTTCCACGTATTGCAACTGCACAGCACGAAGACTTCAAAACCACAGTTAGTTCTACCCAAATACCTCAATAAGATAATACACTATACCTACAGAAATAAAATAAGTCGAGAGAAATTAGAACTTGGCAAGAGAACTGCTGTCTTTTTTTTAAAATAGCTACTATAGAAAAGGAGTTATAATAGCCGTCTTGCTTGGAAAGGCAGACACAGAATAGTACCAAAACGTGTTTTAGACAATAAACCAACACAGGGTAAGACAAAAGAAAACAAAACAAGAGACCCTAAATGCCCACTTCCGCTTTTTCCTCTTGAAGAAACCATCACAATGCTGATCCTTACCTGAAAAGTCATGAGGTGCCACGATGATGGTGAGGGAAAAGCCAATGCTGCACAGTCATATGTGATGGGAACAGCGTACCCTATCCTTATAAAAGGACTCATTACACACATTCACTACATATATCCTACTGCTCTGCTTGAAAGCACTGCACCTGCAGCAGAGCCCATGTTCTAGGAACTGCTGCCAGCAGAAAGGCCATCGTCACTTGCCTTATTAGCTCCAACTGCAGTGTCTTGTTTTTGCATGAATGTGCTGACAGGCAAAACATCACTAAAATTCTGCCTCCCCTTGACTCAGTGACAAAAATTCCGTTAGTTTAACCACACAGAGATTTAACCCAAGTTAATTACAAATGCCTGAAAACACTTGGGGGAAAAAAGTCAGAAGGGCCAAGGTGCTGTTGATGTAAACTCAGCAGAGTTGCTTTGCACACAAGTAAACATACAATTAGTTAAAAACCAAAAAAGCAAGAAGAAAGCAAGCAAAAAATAACAGCAGCTCACCTTTTGAGGGGGTGGTCCGTGGTCATCCAAATAAGTGGAATTTCCTATAAAAGAAGAAGGATAGAGATAAGCAAAAGTCGTCCAATGCCACTTCAAAACTTGCCAATTCATGGAACCAGTGTATCTCTATCCCATTGGTTCTGTAATGGCAAATAATTCAAGGAAAACACATACCCTCTGCTTTAATTTTTGATTAACAAGAGGAAAACAAAACTCATTTCTTTTGGCTACATTTGTGATAAAAGATTAGATGTAACACTGCCATTTTAGGAAAAAAACTAAATGGGCCAAGGCAGCTTTAATTAAATAATCACTGCATTCAATTATTTGCATGACAAAAAACTGTCAGATGCATCCTTGTACATTCTAAGCAAGTGACCACAGTTAACCTCAAAAAGATTTCTTAAATAATACAGTATCAAAAGCCTTCATCAGACTTTGGTCTGATGGAGCTGACAAGCATTCACTTACCTCTCTTCTAACAGGGATTTTCCCCAACCTCCAAGCTACTTTTTTGTTCCTGAACAGTATCAACAGGAGCTGTATTCTGATGTAATTACACCTGCCCTTTCAAGATGCTCTTTTAATTCAGACAAAAAGCTTCAGAAAAAAACCCCTCAACTTCTAGAATTTAAGTCCTCCCTTCTTGGTTAGCTACAATAAAAAAGGCAACAATTTCAGACCTTTTACCCATTACTTAGAAACACACAGTGATATATAAAATACACCCTCCCACACACACCCATAGACAAGAAGACGTTTGTGTGTGTGTGATGAATTTCCATGTACGATAAAAAGTCGGGATTACTTTGCAGAAGTATTTTGCTTCCTGTTTTTTCTATGCTTTCCTAGCATAGGTTAAGAAGTGATGAAAACTTGAGTGAAAAAACTTCCAACTCATCTAAAGGTAAGTCCCAATACCCCAAACTCTTTCTTTTAAGAGATTTCTGTACCTTGATCTTGCAAGAGTTCACACAACTACAAAAGCCTGAACAGTAACTTTTTGATGGTCATCTGAAATCATGAATTATCTTCTGAAGCATACCAGAAACTCATCTTTCTATACATGTCACACAAATGCCCATCTTCCAAGCAACCTAGTTGATTGCTTCAGTGCCATAGATAATATGGCTGATTCCCTATATTCAGGATCATTTCTATTATCCATTCCTCGGATATGATTCTAACTGCCAGGGAAGTAATTCAGTTCCCAGACTGCTAACAGAGTTGTGTATGACTTTCCAATAGAATAACTACTCCATACACAATGATATGGATGTGAAAAGAAGTATTTCAGGAAAATCCAGAGTTACCCCTGGAAGGGGAGCAAACAAAGCTCTATTAGTGCCTCTCCTTTCACACTCATTCAGGATTTAACTTTCCTGTAGGATCAGGCTGTTACTACGTAGTTCGTGGCAACTTTCTCCTCTTTGAAACTAATTAAGATGAAAGACTGCCACTGTTGTTGATAAAAATAACTCTTACGGTTTTGTCATTGTGTCAGGAAAATAGTTTCATTTTGAACCATGCTAAAACAAGTCATGTTTACTAAGAAGTATTTTTGTCGTCTGAATAAATTAACAAATTAGAAATGCCATAAACATTACATGAAAATTACTAATTTGTTAAAAAGAGCAACAAAACTTTGAGTTTTATAATTGATATTAAGGATACATCAACAGACATATATATTTCTTGTCTCCCCAAAACACAGGCAGTTTATGCTTACCCAAATAAAAAGAAACATTAACTGCATATATGTTAACTCTATCTTTAGCAATCACCTATCACAGCCCATTTTACTGTAGAGAAGGATTTGAATTACCACCTTTTCTTGAGAAAACCGATCATTACAGTCATAGTTTATACAGTATCTTACAGAATAGCATCAAGAGTGTCTGAGCTACATTACAGAAATCTTTTTGATATATTATTTAAAATTAAGGACCCAGTAACAAACAACTTCACTTTCCTGTGTCAGTAATCTATGTTCTTAGTATGCATGCTGCACCTTCCTTCCTTTGTAATTTTTTAATGATTAAAATTACATCAAAATATCCCTAGCTTTGAACATGCATCCTGTAGGTTTGATTTGTGCTCTCAAAGTGTTTTTGGTTTGTTGGGTGGGTTTTTTTGTTTGGTTGGTTGGGTTTTTTTACAGCACAGTCTAGTTACTACTATATGCACTTAAAAGACAAGAGCACAATTTTGGCCCATTTCATAAAGGTCTTTTTCATGGCAGTTGCTTGCTCAAATCCAGAAGCAACTAACGGTGACAGAAACTAATTGCCAGACAGACACAAGTGATTAAAAAAATTAGGAGTACTGATTTGAAACCTAGTCAGAACAGCTTACAAATGAAGAGCAGAGGAAGGAAAGCTGCAGACGTTCCCCGCTCCCTTACGCCGCCCCATGTGCCATGTGCTGAGCTAGTTTCCTTCCCCTGCCCGATCTCCTACTTCTGCTCCTCAGGCATATGAACCAGAGCCAATCTCAGCATCCACAGCATTCCACATCAATTCAATAGCCCAAATTCTTTTGGGTTCAAGTTTAAAATGAGTATTTGTTTTCAGTAATAAAAGCGAAACCTTTTGCTGTATGAGTCATACCATACCCTAAGTAAAAAACACTAAAATAACGCCACAAATCCAGCTGCAACAGAGTGAAGCGGGCAGGCTCTGGGGTACACCAGCCAGTTTGTTAACCCTGCAAAGCCCTGCATGTGCTCTCATTGATCATCTTATCTTAGAATTAGGCTTGCTTCCATTCTGCTTGCCATACAGGGGACACACTACAGCAGCCTTAACGCACACAGAAATATCCTGAAAAATGTGGACCTAGGTCAGAATATTTCTGCAGAAAACCTGCAGGAAAGATGACGGCTTTCTCACATAAGAAGAGGCCATCAAAAGCATATTAAGCATGACTCCAGAGTTGAATAATTACAAGTGTTATGAACTTAAGACAGGATGCCATTTTCACATATGGCCACTTTTCAGAGTTTAAAAATAAAAGAAGAATTCAGCATTATAAATATTGCAACAATGGAGAAATACCAAGTAAAGCTAATCTGTGAGCTACTGTCTACTAAGAGATGACAAAGTAGTACAAAAAGGAGAGCTGCACAGTAAAAATCAGGGACTTAGGAACAAATATGATAAACACTGAAACCACTGTTCATAATCTCAACTGCTTACTGTAACTACATCAACACAACCAGCTTATCTAAGACGGAGAACATTATTATGCAGCTTTTACACGCTCTGGCACAGACAGCATGTGTTTGACATCACTAAGTGCAACAAGAAGAGAAGAGGCTTTCTGTGGTGGAAATGACAGAGCGATAGGAGGTCATCTTTCCTCATTAAGAATCTAGTCCATTGCCCCAAAACAACCCATGTCATTAAATTATTAGAATGATTTCTCTGAAGTACTTTATTAAAGCTTTACTAAAGACAACATTGCTTTTGTCTGTTGCCCAACAAGACACTTCTAGATTATTTTTTTTTCTGGAGAAAAGTATTTGTTCTTTAAAAACAAATTTTTCTGCCTTATAACATATTCTGCCTTCCTGTAATAGTGTGAAAGTATAAGCCATTAGAAACAAGTCAGACAGAATAATCAAGTCTCAAAACAGTGGGATTATGCATTCCACAAACATGCTCAACAGCCCACTTGAGCTGATGGAACACAGTCTCCTCCAGTCCCTGTCAGGAAAAAAAATAATATAAAATTCAGCTTTATTACAGAACATGGTGAATACGTGGAAGCAGTCCAAATTTCTCCATAATTTATTATCTTTGAGGTTAAGTGAATCAGCTGTATGCAAAATCTTTGGGGAAACCTTGTGGTTATGTTCCTTTTTTCTTGGAATCACTGAAGTGTGGGGGTTTTGCTTGAAGCGAGCCAAGTTTATACAGAGAACGATGGTCAGTCACCAGGATTAAGGACAAATATTACTGTGTCCAGTTCTGAACAACAGAAAACAAGAATAACTGCAATCCTGGAAAAAACCTTTCCAAAAGATGACCGGGGAGTATAGGAAGAGGTGGTAAATGGGCTTATGTATGAACTGAAGACCCTTTGATAGCAACCGAAACAGGATCACTCCATTTGAACAATTCAGATATCATGCGGAAAGAATTGAGTAGAGATGAAGGGAGAAAGCCAACATGGAAAACATGGAGTTTTGACTATTTTCCTGGAGCAGGGTTTTCCCTTGGTGGGAATCACAAGCAGCAGTCTAAGGGAGCTGGGATCCAGCTACTGCCAAATCTAATGTGTCTTGTGAAAATCCTGCTTTGTTCTCTTCACTCGGTCACCTTCTCAAAATTCCAGGCGCGACTACAACCTTTACTGGCATACCATCCATTAGATCATCTGACGTCTAAAAGGAACAGAACTGTTTAACAGTTGTCTGATGAGTCTTCTGGTCTGGAAATCAAGGCTTTGAAGAACAACTTCCCCACCAAGCACTCTGAATCATTAAGAACTGCACCTTCAAAATAAATGAAAGTGCCAGTGAGTAACTGCCCACTGCCAGTTATCATTTTATTCAATGCAATTTTCTCACTTCTTTCTTTCCGCTACAAAAAATTTCCCACTACAGAAAACACTGGGGAGGCTCTACCGGTAGGAGCATTAACTCGAACAGCCCGTGGCTAGCAGCACATACCCAGGCCAGACAGGACTGCAGGAAACAATAGACTGGGGGTGGTTTCTGCAGTTTATTCGCAGCCTCCTGCACTTTATAGGCATCTTTTTTCTTATTTTTTTTCCTCCCAGTGGAGCAGTGGACATCCTTAGAAATTTCATAGATTTTTACACATCTGAAATAATAAGATATTCTTAGTCATCATATCATGGAGCCCTTGAAGGAAGGGGGCTCGGGACTACAACTTGAAAACCAGCAGCTTAGCAGAATGACGTTGCCCAGGTCAAATCCAACCTAAAAGAAAAACTCTGCTATTGCTGAGGTCAGCAGAGTCACACCAGCTTTAACAGAGGCAACTTTTTCAGAGGTGTGCGGAAAGATTAGCATAGCAAAACATACCAAAACCCCACTGACCAGTCTGCACAGGAACACAAAACAACTTACTGCCATTTCTTCCATCATATGTAAAAGGCTCTGTACCTACAATTGGTTTCCTCTGTGCAAGACTAACATCCTGTCAAAATCTTCATTTTGACCGTGGAAAAAAATGTAGAGTAAGTATTATTTTTGGGAAAAAAAAACCCCACACTGAAATGGATTTTTCTGCTTCCTTTCTTGCCTTTCAAAGTATTTTGGTTATTCCTTATTTTTAAAATCATAAATACCAAAAAAACCCCAACCCCAAACCTCTACGTTTAATTCACTTTACATCATTGCATGCAATGAAGCAAAGAAGCTGGAACATGATAAAAACACTTATTTGGCTTTATTAGCCAGTCAACTGAACCCTGGAAACTTCATTAAGATATAATTCAGAATTTTTTACCTACCAGTTTTATACTTCTAACACAGTTAAGAGAGAAACTGGCACACATAAGCAGTTTTTGAAAACTTACTGTTAATTCTGTGTATGTAATATATATATATATAAAAGTACCACTGGAATACAGATACAGGTTTGGATAACGGTAGGTTCTAAACCAATGCAGAATATACATCAGAGAAAGATTCTAAATGAAGATAATTACCTTTATGAAAACAAAGAATACTGGCTTTCTGTATACTTACCAGTTTCTCCAAATCTGTTAGTGTTTATACTTATATGCTTGCCTTTGAACATACTCAAGACCAGAGTGTTAACTTGTTCCATAGATCGAGTTCTTAGGAAAGATGTCCACCTTAACTGTATTTGTTACATTCAAACACACTGAAATGTATAATTATAAATAATAAATAAAAGATTAAAAACTTTCAGTGGTTATTATTATAAAACAATAATAAAAGTTCTGATATGACCCCATCTATCCAAATTATGTGATCTACAGCAAGCACTATGATGGAAACATTGCAGACATTGGGTTTATCGGTAATATTCCTGGTGCTTTTTGCTTTTGCTTCTACCTTCTAATGACAGACTTTCCAGACCATAATTCTACAAGATGAAAGACCCATTTCAATGAAAGTTTAGAAATGTTGGCTAGATGAAACTGAATCTGAACATTCTATAACAAAAATTCTTGGCTAAAACTGCTCATAAATAAGGAGAAAAATCCTTCCTAAGATGGAAGATCCTTGATCTTCCTAAAATCAAACTCACAAAGACAGACCCAGGTGGTCTGACATCAGAAAGTTCATAATCTTCCTGCTACAAGCACCCACATTGTCTATTTGTCCTATATGCACATCAAGCAGTTGAATATTTTGCTCCGAAACTCTTGCTGGGAGACTTTTCCTAACCCCCAACTGTCAGACACTTGCATCTAATCTACACTCTGGAAGTCTTCCATGACTAGTTCACACCAACTTTTTTCTTGTACTGGCCTTTAACACTCAGAATTCTTCATAGCCCATTATATACATTATTACTTATATAAAGAGCACTGGTATTAAATTTGGTAACAATGCCAAATGAAGGGATTTGACCTCTGCTGAAACTCCATGGCAAACACAGAAAGATACTGATCAGTTAAAGAAATGGTCTGAAAACACAAGATGCAACTCAGTAAAAACAAGCATAAAAATTTCTACTTGGATAAGAGCAACATCTTCATAAAAGCACAATGGAAACAAAGTGGAAATTGCAGAAAAGAGTGTGGGTAGAGATAATAGGAGGTGAATACAAATTCTCTTCCTTTGGTTCTCTTTGACCGCTCCGTGAAAGCTTCTCAGAAGATCTTTCCACTCCAGCTGAGTGCACAGTGATAGTTTCACTAGCTTGGCAAGAAGTCTGTTTTAATTGACTGTCATATGAAGAAATTTTTAAGGCTTAAAGTTACTCCATTTCCCCCTTTTCCTCCCGAGTGACAGATAGGTGCAAGAATGTTTGCAGGCCATCTGCCTTCAAAGTAAACTTTTTTACTTTGAATGCATGACACATAGGAAGAAACTCTTGTGGGACAAGAGATGGTGGCAGGGCCGTGGCACTTGCCCTCTCAATGCGCATGCTCTTCCCTGCATGAAGGGCAACACACCAAACGGAGGAGACTTCCCCTTGCATATCTGAAGTACAGGACTGCAACTCCTCAGATAAACCTCTCTACAAGGCTCTCCTTACTGAAGTGATGACAATTTAAAGGTGGGGTTGAGGGCTGGACAAAGGACATAATGATGATACTTCAATGAAGATCCTGTCACGTGCGAGGCCTCTTAGTCTCGCTTCACTCTGCCATTCAGGCTACAAGCTCCAGGGAATCTGTATCTGACCAGACACCTTCTCAGATGATACCAGTCTCAAAAGTTTCCTGTTACATGAATACCAGACATCAGCTCTGCTCTTTTGCATGATGTTTTTCCAGAGACAAGGATTTTATTATTTCAACTTAACCCAACTTGCAAGCTTTACTCCTGTCCATTACATTTATGCAGATATTTTCAGATACACCTCTTTTCTGCCTGCACAGGCAATCTTGGAAAACAGCAAGTCAATGAATTTTGGAAAACACCCAGCTGGCAAGTCACCAGCTATTCAAGGAAGACTTTTATTACTATTATTAGTATTATTAAGTACTACGCTGCAAATGCTGTCCAGAATGGGTTGTTTGTTGGGCGTTTGGTTTGAAGTTCATGTCCCTGGAGGCACATTTCCGAGAAGCTGCCTAGGTCTGTGGTCTGACCCCAGCAGCACCTTCCTAGTGGAGAAGGAATGAACACGCTTCACAGACAATTGGTCACATAAAGCTCTAAAGAATTATTCATATTTTTATCGAGTTAAAGCCAAATGAGTTTTCCTTGCATGTGCTTTTCACAACATCTCTCAAGTCATATGGTTGCTATGATTTTGTCATGCTTCTTTACAGAGGCAGCCGCATTTAGGATAATAGACCCCCCCCGTATGAGGTAGCCTGCAGGATCAAGCTTTATGCCTACGTTTTTCCACTTTCTTCACAGTTCAGGTTCTCTTTCTATCTGATATCAAAAAGTACAACTAAAAATAAAAAGAGCCTTTTTACAAGCCTGTCTCCTTTTCCTCCCCTCTACCATTTTTTGTGCCACGAGAGAATCACTGTAAAACTCTTCCCTATACTTATATACCTCTTGAAAAGTAAGAGCACTGTATGTAAGTAGTGGCTATCTTTGTATTGCTTTTTTCTCTGAACATGAAGTTTTAAAAGAATTACAAATTGTTTAACCATTATTAGCTTCCCATCCTCAAAAGGCTTAGCAGCCACAAAATTGGAAGTAGCATGTCTTGCCAAGCTCTGTTAGAAGCCTATAACTGCAAAACAGAACACATATAGGTCAGATAAGGAACATAGTGTACCCAGAAGAGCTATTTCTTCCTTATGACACATTAGCATAAAGTTTTATTAATATCTATTACAAAAAATACTGAAGCTTGAGATGGTTTTCTAGACTTCAAAATGATTTAATACAAATATTTTCCATTACTATAAATGCTCTGGCCAAACTGCTCAATTTTCACACTATCCAGCTACTGGCTTCTGTTCATGAACTCTTCTTAACTCCTTTCTACCCCTGTCTTAAACAGATGCATCTGAGTGATGAAAAGACTTACCAGTGCAACTGTTTTGTATTTTAGGAAATTCTATATAGAACTCGTATGGTTAAAAATAAGAGGCAAGATTTAGCAACCACAGATCGTTGGACTTGCCTTTCCATTTCAGCACCCTTTTATCTCCTGCAACTGTAAAAGGATGGGATTAACCCCATTCCTGTCATTCCAACCCCTTGCAATACATACCTTCTACTTCAGATTTCCGCATTTACTGAGAAAAGAGTCATTTTAGTACATGGAATAGATAACTTAAAACTCAGTGTTTCTGAAAGAATTTTCTTCTTCTACAAAGCACTGCAGGTGCCCAGCATAAACATCATGACTTCTAGAAAGATGACTTTTCCTGCCTTCTGCCTCATTTCTCATGATCTTAAATAAGGTTCATACCTTTTTTTTTTTTAGTGAGCACATGATTTGTTAGATTGGTCAATAAACTTTCTGAAGGATGCCCTATGAAAAAAATAATTGAATGTATTTTTATAAAAACATTTGCTCTTCATATTCTAATGCTGTCCTTATTACTGAAGCCTAAGACCCACAACACATACACAAGGATTACCTGTATGAGACAACACAACCCTCATGACTTTCATCAACTCATAAATGTATCCAGCAGTAAATATAAATATGTACTGATGGTTTTGCCCAGACTGTAAACAGCAAAGACTTGGCTACGAATTATCAAGCATTTGGTATGCTTTCAATTTTCAAAAGTTTGAGTGAAAACATTTGGAAGACAACAGACACATGAAGAGTTTTCAGAGGTACCGATTAATTCTTGCAGCTTTAAGCTCTCCAATGGCTAAAACCGTGTCACAAAAATGTCAGTGACAGGTGTTGCATTAACATCTTTATGTTAAAAAGGTAACTACACTGGATGCAGCATCATAAAACCACACCAGCAGTCTAGATTTCACCAACTTCAGCAGAAGTCTTCAAATTGGCATTATTTCTCTCATGCTCTCTACCTGTCCCAGAAAGATGTGCACTTTCTAAATACACTACTAACCTAATTGGTGAGGAGTTCAACTCGATGAAGGTACTAAAAAGGTCTAAAATGCATTTTGACTCACTTGGATAACTGTTTACTTAAGATGGCTCTTGGGTGCTTTGACCGCGCTTACGAACTCTGAAATGCAAACATTCATTACTGGTAACAATTACCTAGGCGTGCTCTTTCTTTTTATATCATTTTCCTGTGTTTTATTTAGCTTGGAGAACCACATCAGGATGTCACCACTCAGATGTGGCAGTTTAATAGATCTCTAACTGCCACTCACCAGCCTTCCTGCAGACTGTGTCTCTTATAAGAGACATCTTAAAATATATGAAAAACATCTGTGCCATATAGACTATCACAATATAGTACCCATTATCTAAATTCAGCTTCTCAGTGTACACATGCATTGAGATAATTTTTTTACTCTATCTACATATAACCATATAAATATATCTCAGCAACAATCTCTGCTTTGCTTGAGTGGCTGGGAAACTTCTAACCAATATGAAGTAAGTTGTTTAAAAAAGTTAAAACAAAGGTATTCATATTAGCACATACTACAGGACAGTATAACTAAGATGTATTATTGCATTATATTACTAGGTGGTTTATTATTTATAGGACATGCCTGTCAGCCTTCTTTGTAAGAGTAATAATGTTTTTTTTAATGCCAGAGCTTTATGGCAATACTTTTTAAACTTTTGCTGAAAGGTGAGAATAGGCTTTTTGTTCTAATCATATAGCAGGCAGCATGGTGTAATTCTACATTTCACAGGGTCATTTCAGCCACAGTATTTCATTTCTACAAATTTCCATTAAGTTTGGCTGAGATACAGAGTAAAGAAATTGCAGCATACTGAAATTAACATTCAGATACATGAAAAATGCAATTCTTCATCCTTTATTCTGTATTAGACTCTACGTGTCTCAGAAAGATGGCTTTTGGTCACCAATCACGATAGAGAAATCTACCTAGAGAAATCTAATCTAGACAATTATTTATTGGTTTACATAAAAGAAAGCTTGAAGACTCTCTAGAGCTAAGCCAGGCTACTGTTTAATGTTACCTAACTGCCAACAGCAGCACTTGTTAACAGCATTTTATGAAAAGTTCCTAATTAGCTACTAAACATTGGTTCTTCTCATTTTCTTATACCTGAGAAAGCAAGAAGTATAACATGATTTTTTTTGTGTTAAAGTGTTATACATAAGAAGTATCTTCTCCCCTATTAAAATGTTTATAGAGTTATGGTTTTCTGTGTATTAGAAGCTTAAATACTAACTTACATACAATTGCAACTCAGTTTACTCTTACGCCCTATATGTTTCCTTAATTAAAAACATTCTTACAAGGCAAGATCACACAGAACTCACTCATTAATTCTCTTACAGCTTTGTCTTTCTTCACATTGGATTTCTGTCCCTTTACAGCAGAGGTTCTCGAAGTACAGTAATTCTGAAGTTAAATTATTGAGTTCCCCTGTCAGCAACATATTGCAAAACACACTAAGTGAGCCCCCATTTAGCATGAGTGGCAGTCTTTACTCAGGAGATGTATAAAGGATATTTGTTCACCCAAGCACCACAGAAACAAAACCAAATCTCATTGCACGTATCGAAGTGTTTGCTGCTCATGGGTTTTGTTTTGGGTTTGGTGTGGTGGTTTTTTTTTTAATGCTTATGTTTTAAAGCCATCTAACAGATTGGATACCTTGCATCTTGAAAGAGGCCATTTTCAGAGGGTAAATGCTCAGATTTTTCTGAAGCCAGGTTCCTAAAAATTAAGGAACGTAGCATCTCCAGACATAGAAACAATGGCCTGCAGTGTAAAAATCACCAAGACAGACAGCTATATGGATGGCGCCTGCAGTACCGCTATTAGTTACTCACGGAGAATTTAACACTTCTGTGGATTGTCCTGACCTCTGATCCAAAGACAGAAGGGTACTTTCTGATGAATACTGAACCCTCCTTCGAACGGACTCTTGGGGGAAAGGGATTCTATTTCAAACAACACCCCAAAAATCAGTATAATGCCAACATCAAATTTGTTTAAATCTGAATGCAGCCTTCACGCTTTAAAGGAGTGCATTCAACTGAACTGTGCTGCCACAGCAGCAGGCATGCTCAATTTGCCACCCTGCTATGAAGGTGAAATAACATTTCAGCAACGGTTGTAGCAGAGTGCTCAGGGCTTCAGTGTCTTTGGCCTGACAATGCTCTAGACTTTGGGACACGTGTCAGGACTTTTGTGGTGTTATTTTCCTCTTCAGCCCTCAAAAATTCATCTCAGACTTCCTACCACAAGTCATTTTGTTCCAGGTCTTGACATCCTTATGGATCCACTATCAGCAGCTCTCATGCGATGGTCAGCCAGAGTGTCAGCTCCTTAGTTCCCCTAACTCCAAACAAAATACAGCTGTGAAAACACCTCCTCTCTGCTGCCGCTGCAACTTCACACAAGCTGTTTAAGAGGTCTCCACTGTTTTCTTCTTGTTTCCCACAGCAGTTTCCACTGTATTACATTATTTACCAATCAAGAGCCCTCCAGAACTTATTTTTGTCAAACACTAAGAAACAATCTAATTCCCCTAGCTGCCTTCTCAAAAATAGTACTTTTTTTTCCCCCCCACTCAAACCAAATAGTTAAGGGGGTGGGGGGGAATCAGCCTGAGACATACTTCTGGCTCTGAAAATACACCAGCCCAACCTGTTGAAAATTAGGAAGCTGAAAATGGGACCTTAAGGAGGTAAAACTAGAGTAGAAACCTTGACAAAATACCGTGGCACTGGGATTACCAATACTCGTATTTCAGAAGACACCAGTGTATTTACTCAGGCTGAAATGTGAGTTCGCAGCCAAGGCACAAGCAATAAAGTGCTTCAAATGACTCACTGGGCCCAGAGCTCCTACTGCCATGCCAGGCAGTTTTCCTCCCTTTTTTGCAATCCTTTCCTAAAATAAGACAAAACAATGTCACCTCAAACATCACTAACAGCAATTTTTTCTTCAGGGTCATCTTAAAATCCAGATCATTGTTTGACATATTTTGTAAGTCATTACAGAAGTAAACAGATCTAAAAGCCCTGCAAAGGGTTATTTTAATACGGTAGTTATTAGAAAGCCATGAGAGCAACTAAAGAAGTAAATTTTACACCAGTAACGCTTGCAGGATTGAGCCTTCAGATTAGCACCTCTTTGGAAAGACGACACAGCCTTCTGGCATGCTCATGTAGGGCCCAGCATTCACTAACTTCACAATTAACTAAAACACATCGTTTCCAACATCCCTAAGAGTTTATTATTCATTTATTTAAGTTCAGGACTTTACATACTCTTACGCTTTGTAGTCTTTCTTTGGGATGTAAACAAGCATTGCATTTAGCTCCTAAGAAACCCTGAAATACGCTGCCATTTTAGTTCATGGAAACTTAAAGGAAGATGCATAAATATGGTGCCGTCAGCTGGAACATGTGGCCAGTGAGCACAAACAGGATTGTGCACAGGCAGCTATACGAGGTTTATATAAAACTACAAAATTTTACATGAAGACGGAGACTCCCACATACCACCCTGACTGGAAACCAGGGTAGTTGAATTGCTTTTGTTTTCTTTTTAAAACAAATGGCCTGACGCATGAATCACAGCAGGAAACCAGTGCACCCATCCCTTCACCCCCCAAAATAAAACCAAAAAACCTAAAGCTCAACAGCAGAGCCACGAAGGCCAGCTTTGCCCCCATACATCGTTTTTGGGTTTGATTTATTCATTGCTTCTCTCCTTCCCCTCACCCGCTATTTTAGAAGTGTGTCTTTATTGTAATGGAATCATAGATTATTCTACATGTAATCTCCATGGGAAGAGAAGCAAATTTGTACTCGATTTATCATGTCATATTAAGCTACTATATTTCTGCTTGGGCTGGGAAGGATGCCAGCAGGCTCAGCATACCCTCCTCTACCCCCTTCAGTTAAGGAAAAGATTTCAGGGCCTTCCGCTTCTTTCTAGTATTCAACAAACCACAGCTCTGACGATATTCTCCCTTTTTATAATGCAGCTGAATGACAGGATACGTTTTCACCATGTATTCTCATGGCATTTGCTGAATGTTTAGCCAAATATTAAGTACCATAACTGAAAGCTATTAACTAAGAGAAGTCATCCCTTATGAATTCGCTGGCAGAAGAAAAAACAAACAAACAGAAACATGGATATCAGCACCTCATCAGTGACACTGCAAAGTCTCAGCCCTACGCTGCAGCCTCCTGGGCTACTCTGGCAGCTGGGCTGCCACAGGTACACGGAACCCAAGGAAAAGCCCAGATCCCATGCAAAATGCCAGCCTTGCTTCAAGGCATTGGGCCACATCCTCAACCTCTTCCACCACCACTGATGAATCTGGAAGCGCTACCAGCAACAGCAGGACCACTTCTTTTAAGTTAAACGTCTAC
The DNA here is from genome assembly GCA_003993805.1 of Himantopus leucocephalus. Taxonomy (NCBI): domain Eukaryota; kingdom Metazoa; phylum Chordata; class Aves; order Charadriiformes; family Recurvirostridae; genus Himantopus; species Himantopus leucocephalus. The sequence goes on along the minus strand of RSEF01000003.1, from coordinate 53,164,556 downwards.
AGAGTCTGAGAGCCAACTGTTCACAACTGCCAACGCCCACAGCTCCCGGGAATCACAAGCCTTGGTTTTGACTGTAGAATCATTTAGGTTGGAAAAGATCTTTAAGATCATCGAGTCCAACCATTAACCTAGCACTGCCAAGTCCACCACTAAACCATGTTCCTAAATGCCACATCTACCCGTCTTTTAAAAACCTCCAGGGATGGTGACTCAACCACTTCCCTGGGCAGCCTGTTCTAACGCTTGACAACCCTTTCTGTGAAGAAGTTTTTCCTAATATCCAATCTAAACCTCCCTTGGCATAACCTGAGGCTGTTTCCTCTTGTCCTATCACTTGTTACTTGGGAGAAGAAACTGACCCCCACCTCTCTACAGCCTCCTTTCAGGTAGGTGTAGAGAGCGATAAGGTCTCCCCTGAGCCTCCCTTTTCCAGGCTAAACAACCCCAGTTCCTTCAGACACTCCTCGTAAGACTTGTGCTCTAGACCCCTCACCAGCTTCATTGGTCTTCTTTGGACATGTAATTTGGATACATTTGAATGTAAACACATTCAAAGTTACTGCGGTAACTAACACAGAAAAAGGACAGCATGGATGAGTCCCAAGAAATGTGGAGTGAAACATTACAGTAACAACCTCTCCTCTTTTACAAAAAATGAACTGAAAAACAATTATTAGTAAGCTGAACAGTTGTTAGGGAGTTTTTGGACTTATGTAGTTGTTTCTCCAACTTGTGGATCCAAGAGAGCCGACCCAATACATTGACTGACATCAGTACCGTTGCTGGGGCTAAGGCAGATGATGCATGAGAAGCAAACAGGTTATATCATCACATTAGATAATGGTGCTCTAGCCACAAATGGCAATAAAAAAACCCACACAAAAGACAAAATAAAACCACCATTTACCTGGGGACTCCTGATGTTAATTTCTCAACCATTCTGCAGAACAGATACTTGGGTCATCAGAACCCAAATGAACTTTTAAAATAATTTCTGCTGGAAGCCAGTGGAAACTTCCAGCTACTTAAGTTTTGGTTACACAGAATAGTTTCTCCTCTGAAGGAAAGAGGGATTTCCTGCACAGACCTGAGCTGTTATAAGGTGGACGTTTCTGACACTTCACTTTCCATGCAATATTCCGACAATATTAACAAAAAAATACCAGACAGTCAAGGCAGCCTTTCCAAAGCATGCATGCATCTGGAAGTACACAACATGCAAATAAAAAGGGACTCTGAAGCTTCAAGAACTTTAATGTATTTATATTACACTATATATGACATTGCTAGTCAGCAAGGGCTTCACCCAGACAGAATAGGACAGCAATGTATGTCAGAAGTAGTTAGGGTCGGTTGGGAAATGTGATTTCATAGTATAACTAAGATCTAGGAATAATTTAGTCACTGAAAGATCACAAAGGGGAAAGCAGTTTTACTTCTCCCAGCTGCTGACCAATATCCTGGAGGAGCTACGGTTTCTGTTAAAACGATCAGGGAGAAACAGGCATTTTACAGTTTCAAAATTTGTTTTCAGTACAGAAATAAGTGAAGGCAATTCACACTTTTCAGGAAACTCATAAAGGCAGCACAGAAATGTCAGAAACCCAGTTATGATGTCTTCAGTGACTAGAAAATTTCTGCCATTACAAATGGAAGAATATCTTCACATCTAACATAACACTGTTTTCACACAGCTGAAATTACAGTCTTTTTTTTATTTCTTTGCAATCTGGCACGCAACCTGTTTTTGACTTGACTTCCGTTGTTAGTATGCTATTTAGTACTCAGAACATTATGCAATTTTGGCATTTTAACTATTTTCTGCAATTATGCCAGTTCTATATTTTTCCACAACTGACCTGCTATTTACTGTCAACATCATTTTTCTAGATTGTTCTGAAATATATCTCTGCCCATACTGACTTTTACAATATCTGTGTTTCAGAATCATCTGCAAATATAATCAAAGTGTTACCTCTCCACTTTCTAGGCATTAAAGCAGACATTGCACAAAACCAGAGTACTGATCCTTAATAGACACCTTCCTTGAACATGCACATGTGCCATTATAGCTTAGCACCATGGTATATGAAATATATTATACTCATTACTACTATTGTCATCAATAAAGAATATGTGCTAATGGAGAGTGCAGGTTAAATGGAGTATTTGCTTCTATAAAACATTATCAGGTTTCTGTTTATAATTGCAGTGTTGCACTCTAGCACACCCTAAATGACACACAACCACATCCAGCAAACAAATCCTATACCAAACCAGCAGCGTCCTCAGCACCGCAAGAGACCATGGCAACCAGCACATGGTCATCCTTTTGCCTTCTGCAAACGAGCTCTGAGCTGTACCTGGGTGCAAAGGTGGCACCTGCATCACTGAGCCCCCAGTGCCACCTCACAGCGCCCAGGCTGACACCCTGACAGCAGCCTCCCTCCACCGCACCCCACAGTAGCAGCCAGACCTGAGCTGAACCTCAGCGGTGCCGCTTTCCCTTCCAAGCAGAACTGGGAAGCGTCGAACCACCCGCTCCATGAGCGGCTTTCAACACGACCTCTGAGCGCTGAACCACTGCAGCAAGACTGTTGTTCCCTGCATGCAGCAGTGGCCCTCTGGCTTCTCCATGCATTCTGTAAAGCACTTGAACAGTAACATTTTCATAGCTGATAGGAAACTGTGTGACACTACACATGATGGTGGTTTTAAATTTGAACTAGTTTATGACTGAATCAGCAGATGCAGCTTTGAATGCTCCAAAACCACACTGTGGCACACATGAAATTATTCATTGAGATACAATTCTTTACACTATTTTCATTTCTAGCAGCCCTGAATTGAAACCACGGATTTTGGAAGTAGGAGCCCCAACACACTGGTTACTTTGGAGACTTCTGTTTCAGCGTTAAAGCGACAAAAGAGACACAGGAATTACAAGCTGTTTTGAGGTATTCTTTTTTCTGTCTTTGTTTCTATGGAAACTGAAACCTGTTTGCTTTCTCTTCCTACTGCTGCTTTTAGAAAAACTCAAGTACATTCACACTTCCATTTAACCTCTTGCTTTTACTTTATATTGCAGAAATGCCCATTCTGCAAAATACTTGAAAAAAATAAAAATAGTAATACTCCTGGTGTGATGACAGCATCCTGTACCAAACGGTGGGAGAGCTGTGATACTGCTGCTGATCCGCTTCTCCCTAACCTGATTCGGTCATTCACCTGATCAGCAACAAGAGGGAAAAACAATATGGAGAGAAAACATTCAAAGCCACAGTTGAATAACCCGCTACCACTCAATGATATTTGAAATTTTGCCAAATTAAACAGAAGGTCAGCTAAATTGCTCTTCCAGTATACTCCATCATATGTTTACATTTCCTGTAAACACTTTAACCATGACAATCCTGCACCTTCTTCAACTGTCATGAATGCCATTTTAATGCAAAACAACAACAACAAAGAAAAGCCTGGAACCACAACCCCAACCATACAATATTTAAGAATGACGGCTTTTGCTCAAGCACTACAGATACACTTCACTTGCAATACAAACCAAACAAAACCTCCTGACAGCCTCTTGTCGTGGTAAGTGTACAATGCAAGCCAGGTGGGCATCGATTCAGCCTTACAGTCCCACCAGCACTTCAGCTGCCACCCTACTCAACACGGAAACTGAAGTCCCCAGCTGAGCAGAGCCATCACGCCCTCCTCCAAAGGGCCTGTTACAGCTTCCCCACCAGCTCCTGTGCGAGCCAAACCCCATGGGGCCCCATCTGGCAGCCCCACAGCAGCATTTTGCAAGCCTGGCCACGAGGGACCCTTGTGTAAGGCCACCATGGAAAACCGCATGTTCCCCACGCCCACAGGCACCCAGCAGGAATTTCTGCCTCACACGAAGGCACCACGGTCCTACAGTAACTCTCAGACCTGCAGCCATGGTGAGTTTGCCACAGCCACACAAGCAACCACAGGAGTAATTAATCCAATGAAGACTCTTTAGGGCAACAAGCCCTCTTGCTAATAGGGCAGGCCAAGGTACACATGCCACCAAAGAGCATTTGCAAGCATGCAACAGTTGTACACGCATACACAGCAGCTGCTGGAGTTATGGAGCAGTCCATAAAACAATCTCGCCACGCACAGGGCAGACGAGCATCCTGCCTGAAACGCTGCTGGTGCCTTTTGAGCACCTAAAGCTACCAGAAATCTGACCGAAACATTTTCCTTTCAGTGTCCAGAAGACAAGGAATACTCAGTTTGCAATCACCTGCAAAGATGTTGACCTAACTGAGCTGCCCACTGGAGCACCCGCTGAAGAGGCAAGAACGAATGCCAGCCTCCAGCAGGAGGCTTTCCTCTCCCACCCCGCCGCTTTTCTGCCTCATTTGGGACCAGTCTTACACTGGCATCTGAGAAAGCCTCCCTGCATCACTGATGCAACACAGAGTCTTGCTCCTGTTCTCCAGCTTCTCTACTCATGCTCCTTGGCATCTATCACTGACACTTTCAACATATGCCGTCTCCTGATTTTCCTTCCTTGGTCCTTGGCAGTGGTCCTGATGGCACATCATGCTGCCCAGTGACTGCCTGGTGGACACAGGAGATCTCCTGCTCTTGTTGAAAGGTTTTGTTGAAAGGTGACTACTTTTCATGAAAATGGTGAGGGAAACATCACCAATATTTTAGCTATCAGATGTCTGTGGCTTCACACGGTCCTATTACAACTAAACACATGCACTTTTACTCACCTCCTCCTCCCAGCCAAAACATTATTTTCATAATGTGATATCATTTCTGGCATCAAGTCATGTTAAAAACAAGGTTAATGTGAATTTTTATAAATGACATTATTTTCTGCAATCTCAAGACCGCAGAATGTGTGAACAACTTTGAGCAATTTCCTTCCAAAGTCTTATAATTTACAAAGACTCATAAAAACAGTGAACATCCATTTGAAAACAGACTCTCAAGCTAGACATAGAAGTTACAGCTGGAAACACCACCTCTTTTTTTGCTGAGCAGAAAAAAAGGAAAGCAAGACAAAAGCTTGATACTGCAATATCCAGGCAGTTTTCAGTACACGTAAGAAACAAGATTATACAACAAGAAACAAAGAAATTAAAAGTAAAATAAAAAAACCTTTTTGCTGAACCAAAAAGTATCCTATTTTTGTTTAACTGAATGTTGTCCAGACAAGACATCTGAATTCAATTAACAGAAGTTCTGTTTTGGGGTTTGCATTTTTTTTTCCAGTGGTTTTGTTTTGTTATTTTAAGTGCTGAAAATTTAACTATGTGAACTCATTATTGCTGAATGTCAGGATCATGGGATGATAAAAGCATAATCCAAGTTTTAAACAGCTCCTTAGGAAAAGTTGTGTGCAGAATAAACGTGAAATGTGTTCATATCGAAATATTGCAGTGAGATGCGCAACGGTCATGCCATTACTAAATCATACATTCTGAATTTCGGTAGTTGTTTATCCTCAAAGCCTTGAGCATACAGATGATGTGCTAATTTGTTCCTAACTGTCTCGTTTTAATGACTTTTCTTCAGAAGATAGATTAAGGGTCTTTTTATTCCTGGTAATATAAAGGCCATTCAAATAAATCAATAAACTTGAGAAATGCATGTAATTAAGAATTCTTTTTTGCCTAATATTTCCAGATACTGTTTTGCACCTGATATGAGGAGATTGATACACAGAAAGTTCTGGTGCAACAACACAAAAATAGTGAGTAGCTTTTTTCTGCTGTCACTGATGACAATTTGGGTTTCTCCGAAAGCACAGCGCTCATGTCAACTTTTCAATTTTTATTTGAAGTATGTCTCATAGGTAACCTATAGGCTGGACTTGACCTACAGGAGGCTTCCTTTGCTTTCCTTTAAGAGGTGTGAATGACAACCCAAACTTACACAACTCCCCCTCCAAAACCTGCCATGATCTTGAGGGATCCCAATCCTGATTACACCTGGGACAGAGTGCTGCCATTGCAAGACACTAAGGAGCAGAGCGGTCTATTAGGCAGTGCAAGAACATGCAATGAAAGCCATGAAATCCTGAGCACCCACAAAAACCCCACAGCTGTATTAGATGCAGCACATGGAAGGAAGACAGAACACTCTTCCTAAAAGATATTAAAATGGAGGCAGGCTGCTACTACCAATGAGAGAGAGAAGCAGTTTGGGGGGGTGTGGGGTGTGGTGGATTTTAGCTGCTGATACAGTCAAGCCATTCAATACAGATAAAATACCAATTTCAGGTATTTTCAGACACTGATTAGTTTTTTAACAGATCACAACAGACTCTTCTCCCAGCCCCTTTAGGGGTGCTACTCTGGCTGACGTGTGCTATATAATATTCTGCTTCATGAGATGCATCCTCTTCCAGAGGCTGTACGTACAGAGATTTCTCAGGCTGTTAGGCCTTGCACAGGAGCACAGGAGCCATGGCCATTCTCTTAGAAAAAGAAAAAAAAAAAAAATCACCATTCTCCTTTCTAATGTCTAACAAAAATATACAAAAATATTTGTTTGCACCAGATCTGCCTTCTTTTCCAGAAGTATTTGTTCAAAAAACAAGAGCTGAGACAGAAGTACAGATCTCAGCAAGCAGAGGATGAGAGCAAGAAGCCTTCCAGCACCGTCCACGTGAATACTTTCCTTCGCACAGCTTGAGCCCATTAGCTTCTTTTGTTGTTTCTACACTGTCCAATAAAAGTAACTAAATCCAGCCTCATTTGTAGCACCCATTATTTAAATGCAGGCATTTATGCCTCTCTTTCCTCCAGCTTTAACATGGCAAGCTTCCTTGGATTAATAAAGTGGTCATCCTATTAAATCTCCAGCTTTATGGGAATAAAAGGCTGGGTTATTACAAGGGTGGGGATGTGCATCTTGTGACCTGTGAATCCTCTGTGAAAATGTAAATAGATCACAAAGTCCACAACAAAATACTCAAACTGCACGACAATATCACAATACCCATCAGCCATGATAAACCCAACCCTAATTTTAAGGCATTATTTTTTCTCCAAAGTAGCGAATGTCAGTTTCAAAATAAACAGGTTCAAAATTTGTGAAACTAGTTCATGGTCTGTAACCAAAGCACACACATTCGAATGAGACGATCAAGCACTACAGAACCTCACTAACTTCCATGTAAAGCTGGGAAGAGACACTATACCATGTCTTTCAGGGTGTTTGCGTGAGAAGCAACGGCATCTCTTAGTTCAGAAAAAACATTTCTGTGACTCAGGTCACACAGTTTCAAATGATAAAACATTTCTTTCCAAATTCTTACTTATCACATTGGACTTAACAGCACATTCACAAGAACAAGTATGTTTGGTTTTCTAAAACCATTCTATATATAAAATTAGCTTGTTTAGTGACATTCTGGTGGTGATCCCAAGCAAAAGCACTCTTCTAGTCTATCTTCGTGCAAATTACCAGCTTACAGCTCACACTGGTAGTGCTGGGCATATGCATGTTACTGCAGAGGTGTCAAAGCCTAGCACTAACTGCAGTATTGAGGAAGAGCCGCTGGGATTATTCAGTCAGGACAGAGGGCTAGTCTCCTACTTTTCCTGCTATGTTACACTAAGGAACATAGGCAGAAAGACTCATCACTCAGCATTTTCAGTCCTGTTGTTCAAAACATTACGAACAGCAGTATAAAAGGCTCTGCTACCATCAGGAGAAAAGACTGACTGCCATCCATTTGAAGAGAGCATTGCAAGGCCAATGCAGATACAAGGCACTAACACTGAAGTTGGTATTTGGCACTGGTTTAGAACTGTCTGGAAATATGCAGTGTTCTGGGGAGGTATATAATATTAAACTGGATATCTGCTCTTAAACCACAAGAATTCACATGCTTTGCTTTTTGATTTCCAACTTCCGTTTTTCAGGAGGTCAAACTCCAAATTCAATCTGATGCTAACCCTCTTGCTGTTTTCTACGAAAAGCTCAAGACAGAGATCCAAGAAAAGCACAAGCAAAGCTTTCTCCTGGCATGTAGGAAAATTTCCCAGGAGCAGCTACGATTGTTTCGCTGGTCGCTTGGCTCTGCTTCTGGGACAGTCCTGCTCCACCGCCGCTGTCAGCTGCAAGACCTGGCTGGCTGGTGTGGCCAAAGGCAGCCCTCGCTTGCTGGCCGTGCTCTGCAGCGCCTCTGCCAGCCTCCCTGGCTCTAGCTGCCACCTCCCCAGCCTGCTTCCCCTCTCGGCCTGTATCTGCAAAACATAACTCGGCTCCATCAGGTTCGGGCTGAAGCCTCCTCCCTTGCTCCTGTGTCTCCCAAATCATGTTGCACCCGCAATCTTTCTTCCTCCCTTGCAGTCAAAAAGGGATGATGATCTTGAAGGGGGATCATGTGGCAGAAAAAACAGATAGGAAACCATTCTTGTTGAAAAATGTGCTCAGTGAAAATTCACACAGCTTGTTCAGAGGGCTCAAGGCGAACTCCTTATCACGACAGCTTTGTAGGTCTGCTGGCGACAAAGTCTCTAGAGCTCAGGAGCTCTCCTCTCTCTGGCTCCCACACAACCTACTTGTTCAAGGCCATGTCACGAGTAAACTATTATCCGCAGTTGTTTATACTCCCAAGTCTCACAGCACCTGTATTTTGTAAAGGAACAAGTATCCAGCCCAAGCACACAGTGTTTAACCCTTGGGCAAAGTATGTAGAGTGAACACACACAGCCAAAAATGCCAAATAAAGTTCAGATTCTTTCCTGAAATCAGAAAGCATCTCCCTTCTCTCCCCTCCCAAAGGCCAGAAGAGGTTATTCTCACATCACCGTCCTGTACAACAGGTTACAAATTTTTACCCCTCAATTACTGCCCAGTTCTTCCACCCGTAGAGTATTTACAAAGCATCTACAGAGTCTGCCTGCTTTCAGTGACAGCTGCCATTTTTTAAGGCAGAAGCAAAGCAGTTACTATTGCTCAAAACAGCTCAAGTCCATTTTGACAAAGACTTTTACAGCCAGTTTTATTTCAAAACTGAAGTGCCACGATGAGGTTGTAAAAAACTGACTTATTTTTGGAGTGCTAAGTACTACAACTGTAGCATTCACTGAAGTAATCAGAACATTTTCCTTTTTTTTTTTTTTTCCTAGAAAAGACATATCTTTGAGTCCTTGCCACAAGAAATGCTTTTGTCCTACATTTTTATAACCTCCCAGAACATTTCTCTCCTCCCTTAATTAAAAAATGTGGGTTTTTTCCACAGCTTCTACACAAACAGCATAGGCAAGCCAAAATGTTTCTCATGATACAACTTTTAACGAAGAACTTGCTACTGATACTGACCTTGTTACAGACAGATTCTCCACAACAGATTTTTCTCTTCACATATCTTGTGGTTGTCCCCAGTTCTCCACATAATCTCATTACCGTTGCTATTTCCAGTTCAAATTTATCTGACTGCAGCTTCCAGCTATTGCTTCCTGTTATGACTTTCTCACGTACTGTAATCTCCTTGGTATTTTCTCCCTGCAAAGGTACTTGACCGCTATGATCAAACTAATGTCCCAGTCCTCTTTATGCTAAACCAATACCAAGTTTCACATTGCAAGGTATTTTTTCCAGCCCTGAAATAATTTTTGCAATTGTTTTTTCCTGGTACTCTCCCCAATTTGTTTTTTCCTCCTAAAAACTGTGGCTGTTCAAAACTATACTACGCACAGAGATAAATGTCATCTCACTGTTATCATGTTCACATGTATCAGGAGCAAAGCATTCCTTTATTACCACAGCATCAGTGTGAAGGGCATGCTGATACATAGCAAACAGAAAATTATATATAACACAAGCTTAAACTTGAATACTGATCTACACCTTTGAGTAATTTAATGTATTTAAGTATTTGCAGGGATTCTAAATCTGGATGGCACAAACATTATACTAGTGATGTAGTGACTGCTGCTTAAGCAAAAATTAACAGATATTTAAATATATAAAATACCAGTCTGTCTCTGCAAGACAGAGGATTTTTCAGATTTTAACAACCAAAACAATTTTACTCCTTAAATGACTATACTTGATATCGGCAACATTAATAGCCAAGAAAAGCTGAACAGGACAATGCTGTTTATTAAACAGAGTTTACAAGTATTGCTTATTCAACTCATTTTCAGGATTAGTCTTTAAAAATTCTGCCTCTGAATTATGGATTAGGATTAATTTCCATTTGGTCACAGACACAATACTTAACATGAAATATTTTAGTCAAAAAGACAGCAGGTACTGACTGATTCTAAACAGACACCAGCAACATACCTCTGCAGCAAGTTAATAATAGCCATAATTTAAAACTGCTATTTTGTCAATAGCCATTGAATCATACCTCATGTCGGTCACTGTAATTAAGTGTTTCTGAAGTGAATGCACATCTGCATTCCAAGAGTTAAGTCTATAGCAGAAGTCAAAGTGCAACTTGTAACGAAATCTGTTATCATCTTTGGTCATGCTTTGTATGAAAACTATGTTTTACAGAAGGACTGGATATGCCTTCCTCCCACATATATATATTTATATATATTTGCAGAATTTCTCTTCATGATTTTTGAAGACACTTCCTTTCTGTTGTGGTTTGGGCCAAACCGGCCACTGGGTGAAACAACAGATGCTTTCCCCTACCTCTCTTCAAAGAGCGGCAGGAGACAGAGAGAGACTTACGAGTCTAGAAGGAACTAAACTACTTTAATGAAATATTAGTAATAAAAT
>RSEF01000003.1:53122061-53153713 GCA_003993805.1 Himantopus leucocephalus | reverse complement strand
TGATCTCCAGAGGTCCCTTCCAACCCCTATCATTCTGTGACTCCGTGATTCTGCAAAATTAAGCGATTGGTTTTGCTCATTACTAGTGAGGCACTGTAGAGAGCTCTTAGAGAAAGAAGCAGTTACTACTCCAGCTTTCATTTAATCACGTTTTGGAGAATCACTACTTCACGTGTAAGAGTGGTAATATTATCCAGTTCTTAACCTGAACTTCCATCAGCTCAAAAGTGATTTAAGAAACAAATCTGCAATAAAAAGACCTCCAAAGAAGCCTCTACTTTGCAAAGTGCTTCCCTCTCACATACTCAAATCATGTTCCCTTGTCCAGAAGGTGAGGCCACACCTGGAGTACTCTGTGTACTGAGGAGCTCAGAACTGGACAAAAGACATGAGCATACTGAAGAGAGTCCAGCAAAGGGCCGCAAAGATGATGAAGGGCACGTCATATATCAGGAAAGGCTGAGAGAGGTGGGACTGTTCAGCCTGGAGATGAGAAGGCTCAGACGGATCTTATCAATGTACATAAATACCTGAAGGGAGAAGACGATGGAGCCTGGCTCTTTTCAGTGGTGCCCACTGACAGGACCAGAGGCAATGGGCACAAACTGAAACATAGGAGGTTCCCTCTGAACATTAGGAAACACTTTTTTTACTGTGAGGGTGACCAAGCACTGGCACAGGTTGCCCAGGGAGGTTGTGGAATCTCCACCCTTGGAGATATTCAAAAGCCACTTGGACATGGTCCTGGGCAACCAGCCCTAGGTGGCCCTGCCTGAGCACAGGGGGTTGGACCAGATGACCTCCAAAGGTCCCTTCCAAGCTCAACCACTCTGATTCTGTGAGGATATCTGAAAATCATTTAGTTCTGCCAGAAAATTAAATTGGTTTGGAAATACTCAACAATCAGGGGATATGTATCTACAGCAGCTACTCCTTGACTTTCATAAAACATCAAACTTCTCCTTCCTCCCAAATTGCCTCCGGTTTCAACATTTCCTCATCCAGTAAGTAGCAACACATCATCAGATTGCGGCTAACTCTCAGTCGCTCCTGCCTCCATGCCTGCTCCTAATGGTAGCCCATACACTTGCTACGATTCACTTATATATATACAGCTACCTCTATTTGCCTGTTGCACAAATACAGTGATGACCAAAATGACACAACTGGGGGGAAAAAAAAAAAAGAAAAACCAAAACAAAACACTCAGAACCCCCTCCCCCCCAAAAAACTCAAACAACCACAGGTGGTAAGGCTTAGGCCCCGCTATTTTGTTATTCATCTTAATTTACTTATTGTGATATCTCCCAACGGGGAACACAAAAGAAATTTGTACATTTGTATGGGGAGTTCTGCTCAGAAAGAACAATCAGCTGCACATATGAAAGGAACTGAGAAATCAGCAATTTCACAGCCTTTGCCTTACAATATCTGCTGCAAAATTTCAGATTATATCAAAGCTGTTGTAGCACACCCTTCTCATGGAACTGCAAGACTTAGGGAGAAACAAACATGGCATCAAACCCACTCATCAAGCACGGATAGATATCCCCTGCAGTGGTATTTTTCCAGCACTTTACATAGTCTTTATTTTTAGGTATCCTAAGCACTCACGTTTCAATGACCCACTGACGTGAAGTGACCTATTTCTCTAAAAATCTTGCTAGTATAACTTCCAGGCTCCTCTCCCCCTTCCTCCTCCTCCTCTTTGGAAGCCTTCCACTGGTCATCAACCAACGTTTCTAAGAATAAATACCACAATGACCCAGATTCTTCCCACCAAACTTCAAGCATTTCTCTGTGCACAAGTTACGGGCTCAGCTGTCATAAAGACACAGGTAGCCTGAATTGCTCTTTGGAGATACCTCTGCCTCTCCCTGTTGACTTCAGAGAGAACCATAGACAGTCTAGATCTCGTGTAACTTTTTATGATCATCAAGACACCTGCCCATCCCCTCTTCCCCCCACTAGTTCTCTCCCACTTAAAAATCTCTTCTTGGCACTATACTGCCCAATCTAAATGCAATTTTTACCTGTAGTCTCATCAAACTTGCACGAACTTGGTCTACCAACATCTCAGCTCCAAGATCTTTCTGTGTATTTCAAAGTACCTCATGGGCATTTTTCCTTACCTTTTAAGAATGCTATTCATGGGACACTTCTAAAATCCCACTTCTGATTTTCAATGCACAGATTCAGATAGCTTTTCTCTAGATGTAAATCAGACAAAAGAGGCAAGAGTATTTGCTTTATAATGCAAGCCACTGAGGAAAGACAGCCTGGCTGAAGGAAGTGGGACCACCAGCAAGACATGATTTGGAAACCACCAGCTGCTAAGCATGGTCTGGTGTTGTATAGGAACAAATTAACAAGAGGACTGGGCAGCTACCTGTGGAAGGAAAAGGATGTGCTCACATCTTGGAAGGCAATAAGAAAACAGATGAGAGAAAATGAGACTGAAGAAACAGACAACACCAGTACTGTATTTAACTCCTTTCTGATACAAAAAAAAAAAAGAAGAAAGAAAAAAGTGGCCATACTGCGTGTTATCTCCTGCAATTGCTATAAAATAAATAAAGTCAAAAATAACACTAATCAATTACCGTAGGCATTCAGAAAATTATTGTGTCATCTGAAATTGAAGCTGAAACTGGTATATTGTGAGACAAATTCTCAAACGCTTTCTGAAACAGCATCATAAGGCTTGGTTTCTTCTCACATCTCTCCATCGGCCCCAACCCCTTCAGGTCTCATATCCATTTCAACGCAAGTCACTGCCATGGAGCAAAAGAGTACAACTTCAGATTCTGAATAGACAATTAAAAAAAAAAAATCTATTCAGAAAAACAATGCAAGTCCTAATCTTCATAAGAATTCCCAAACAAAGTTTAGGATATCTTAGAAGGTAAAAAGACAAAGAGCTGGAATTTAGAGTTAATGAGCAAAATTTCAATTTTGGGCTGAAATATCATGTAAAAATCTTTGAGATGATCAGAGTTTCCTCCAAAACAACCAGCCATTCTGATCCAATGCTTAACACCAACAGAGACTTCACGATAGTTCCTAGTAGCAATGAGGCAAAAGGTATGAAAAATTCACTTCTTGGGTACAAAATTGTTGTATGTATTTTAGAAACACCTAACATTAAACTACAAGGACAGTTGTAAGGAGCACCTTTTCGCCTCAAAAGTCCAGGACCTCCCAAATTGAAAAAAAATGGAAACCATGAGTCAAATCCCCTTGACTAGCAGCTTTTAATCCAGCCACTGGCAGCTCATCTCACACATTTGTCGCTTGCTAGCGGTTTGATGACCTTGTATGAGTACAATGTTACGTTGGCAACCTCCCTCCGAGGCAGATACATTAAACTGAACCAATCATCCACTTGACCAGTAGAGACTTTTAAAAGAAACATTCTCGGGGGTGCTAAAACATACTGTTTACATATGGCAGAGATGCACTCCTTTACTCAAACCGCCATGGGCTCCATGATCTCCATCCCAGCCTCCTGATGACTTCTACCCTGAATCATAAAGTGTGATAAGAAAAAAAGCTTTGGCAAGCATCCAAACGTCTGTTTCTAAAGCATTAGTACTCAGAAACCATAATACAAACCTAATCATTGTGCTTCCACCCTTAAAAACAAAACCATACATCTATTTTCCACACAAGAGGGTCTGCTTCCCTCAGTGCAACCCTGAAGAGCAAGAGAGTAAAGTAAATTTCAGTCAAATAATTGCTCTCCACTTCCTATCCACCCCTCCAGTCTCCAAACATCCTCTAACCCAGATTCTAAAACAAAGAAAAATAAATGCCTCATTATATAAACATAAGTTATGTTTGAAAATCTACTTGCCTGCTCACCAATAATGATCGGGAAACTTTCCTTGCTGAAAAGTCATGTGTCATCATTTTCCACTGCTTCCACTTGAAAGGAAAAAACATAAAAAAATAATAAAAAAACCCCAACCCACAAGCTTTTAGCTTATGGTTTTGAGCCACTGCTGCACCAGTCAGATTAGGTCTTAGAGGCAAGCACCTCCACTGCCCAGGGAAAAGTCAGCAGTGGCTAAGGCAGCAGCAGCAGCATACTCAAGCCTGGTGTTCCCTTCCAAGTTAATGGCAACAGGCTACAGATGACTGACATCTCTGAAAAAGGCTGATCCCACTTGCATCATATGTCTACCATAAACTGTAATGACCTGGAAGTGGCTCTCTCCCCTCAGTGAAAAGACAGGAAATCCAGATAAATAGCAGACAGTGATATGAATCTTACAGCAAGATCCAAAGAGCAACCTAATTCTCACGAATTTCGAAAGGATTCTCATCCCTTTCTTGCCCCCACGGTAAAAATAAGCAGTCCCTGGACATTTGCAAGCCCTGGCTCCAAAACTTACTGCTCCAAAAGCACAACAGGACAGAAGCAGGGCAGGGGGACCTCCCCCATCCACTCAGTTCTTCAGGAAAGACAATCCAATTTGAAAGGGCTATAAATGCATCCTTAAAAAACTATCTGCCCTGAATAACAGTGCGGTAGTTTATTTTGGTAAGTGTGTTCATACACACTCTCATGAGCACACAGAGTGGCTATTCACCCCCTTGGCTGTACTCGTAACAGCGGAAGCACAGAGGGCTTCCTTTCACAGCGCTGCAATTTAAAACAGCGCTCGCAGGGGGTCAGCAGCAGGTGCAAAGTCACAACTTCCAAAAGAAACCTATAAACAGACTTTTTTCTCCAGTCCAAGATGAAAAAGTAAACTCTTACATCTCACCTGCAAATTTGTCTTTGCACAGAGGGAGAGCTATGAGACTAAAATAACCTGCAGTGCTCTTCTTGAATGGGTTACAGGAACCAGAAGCTAACAACATGCAAGTACTTTCACACGAGGCTAAGACGACAACCCAAGAAAGAAGAGCTCTCTTAAGTGCCCAAAATTTATGTCCCAAAAAGTGAGGTGATTATCATACAAAACACACTCGAGCAACTTCAGTAATTCTAGTTACTTGCTAGACACAAAAGACATTAGAAACTCTCTTGTTATATATGCATTTAAATTATGGGATCAGAAGAGGAGGATGGGGGAGAAAGAATCTATTACCAGCTGGAAACAAGGGGTGGAAGAGGATACTGGAAAAATATATGAAAGATAAATGCATTATTATTGTTCTTTTTATCCCATTGTATTTACTGTTTCAAGCTTTTGTGTCAGAACAGTCCTAGGATCTTATTTGAACTGTTCAACCATTTTACAGAGTGTTCCCACCAAAAATCACATCAAAATCAAGTCCCTCTGTTATACCTTCATCATATGTTCTACAAATTTTGATGATATAGACCTATACTTAAATAACAAATGAAAAACTTCCACTTACTGTCACTGCTGATTTTGACGTGCACTACTGATTTCAAAGTAGTTTTATCAGGAATCAATACAGTAGAGCTAGCACAGATGTTAATCTCAGATCTTTTACTAGAGTTAAGGAAAAGAAAAATTAGACAGCCTTTATTTTCCTCACAGCGGATTAAGTGTTTCAGCTTTTGTATGAGTTACTTTTGCTAGACAGTCCCCTTTCTGGCAGCCTTTAAATGCTCATCATTCTTTGTCAAACCCTAAGCAAAAGCAATCTAACTCCTCTCTAATTTCGTATGAAAATACGAGAACCACTGCATCAACCACTTTTTTCCTCCCATGACAGCCATGGTTCATTTTGGCCGAGTATCCTCTGATAGAGCACAAAGCGTTTGCCATTCACTTTGGGTAAATGACGCTTCAATAAACTGTATTTTTACTTTCACTTTTGCAAATCAAGTCTAAGCAGCACCAATGGAAACAAGAAATAAGTGATCCGGTTACATTCTCCTGGACATGAACTTTCCTATATGAGGACACATATAAAAACTGATGCCCTTTGATGAGACTCTGGAAACCAGTTATAGCAATATCTCCAGAAGTAAAACCAGACAGAGACTATGTTAATGACCAGTGGTGATACTCTTGAAAGAAAAGTAGCTGGACCACTGACTTTGTCTCAGCCTACACAGGAGCTCCCTTCTAACACTCTTATCTCTTTGACATGGCCAAAAACCCTCCAAGACAATAGGATTTTCTCAAAAGTATCTTTTTTGCTGTAAGTATTTCTATGGCTACAATCACTGTAATATCTGAGAATATTATATTCTGTTACACATTTATCTTCAAAATGTCCTTTGGACTAAAGGGGACTAAAAGCAGACAGAATTAACACACAACTTGTTCAAAGTCACATCAAGTCTGTCATGGCAGGGAACTGAAGCCTCCTTTACGTCCCCAAGCCCAAGTGGAGCACCCCATTTAACCAGTAGACTTGTCCTCTCAAAGGTCTGTATACCCCACTGTCATATAACCTGGAATTAAACCAAAACATTCTTGAAAAAGCTGTAGGAATATTCCCTCTTATCAGAAACCGAATTAATCCTGTAAATCCCTTGTCAACAGACAAAGCTGACAATACGAAACAGAAAAATGTACACATTGCATATATGCAAAACCTGATTCCCAGACTGGAGGCTGATTTTGAAAGCAGAAAATACATCTCTGAATAAATGCTGTCCAATTTTCCAAATATATTTAGAATATCATCACAACACATTCACACAGTCTTAAACATTTTTTGCTGTGACTTCACTGTACACAGTGTTTTATGGCCAGCCAGGATAATGTAGTCCAGTGACCACCTCATCTTTTTGAAAGGAAAATGCTCGAGTCGGTCATAAAATGAGGTGCATTCTGGTTTTCCATAGAGTGTTCCCTGACAGCATCATGCGTTAGGTAGAGCTTTGTTAATCCTACCATCTGACAAGCTGTGAATGATGAGCAAGTCATGCAGCCTTTTAACAGAAGCTTCTTGGAGATGAGGCACATCTTTTGCCTTCCAAAAAAGCTCACTTATAACTTGTGAGCTTAGCAACATAAGTAGTCCAAACATATTTTATCTAAAAGATAATACGCATCACATTCACAATAGCAAATTGAAAAGTCCAAAGAGGACAGAAAAGTTAATTAAGAAAAATATAGCTACAGTCTTGTCATTTTGATTCAGACCATTTCTTTTCAAGGCTTTAGAAAGCAGCTTCTAAACTGACCTTTCAGTTCCTTACAATGTTAATGAATTTTAAAATGTAATAAATTCTAAGTGCAATGGAATTAAAGAATCCACTGAAAAGCCAGAGAAAAATCAAAATGCTTCAAAGTACAGAAGAGCTCTTTTGAGAACATTACACGTTCTTGAAAACAATATGAAAAAAAATTGTCAGTAAGAACATAACCAGGGCCTCGTTAAAAGCATATTCATTTCAAACCGAGGTACTGTGTCACCACACAGTAAATCTCATCCATAGACCTGACTGTTTTTCCTTGAGTGTGTTTTTCCCACTCACACACCTGAAGGGCCTTCAAAACTGTAAAGGATTCATGAGCCACGTGCAAAAATAAAACTGGATGAGACAACTCTCTTTGGCCATAAAAAAGCAGCCTAGTGTCTACCTACACTGCAGCATGCTAAGTGCTTTTATTGCTTAGAAAAGCTTGCCCTTAAGAATCCTGTGCTTTCCATCATTTTACATATAAATGCAGTATTACCAGAATAAAAAGCCCAAAACAACCCCCCCAAAACCTCCAACTGTTGTCCCCCCCTCCACACTTCTACAACTTAGGAATGAAATCTGTATACAAAACACCATAGGTCACTTTCATCTGACTGCTTTTGACAGTCAGTTCTTCTTTTATGTCCCTCTCTTAACATGTTAACAGGAAAAAGCCAGACACTTCAGGGGAGAGGAAAAAAACCAAAACCACTACCCTGAAACACCCTACTGAAAGCAAGCCAGCTCATACGACCTCAGTTAAAAAAAAGTTTCACTTTGTGTTTGGTTTTAAATATTTTGGAGATTTTTGTTACGACCTCCCCAAATACTCAAATCTCTTTTTGCTTCTCCTATTTGACAAAATTATGGTTATGTTCCCCCACGTGTCTAAAATAAACATAACTGTTGTTGTGACAACTTTAAGCCTACCTAGCACATCTGGCCAAAATACCTAAGAGCTTCCAGTGACATGAAGAGTGAGAGTAGGGAGCAACTTAGGGATTGTTTGAAGAACACAACTGGCCACTTAAGTCTTTTGTGTTGCATAGGAAGCCACAGCACAGGCAACTTCCACATGCAATCAAACCAGCATACTTTTTGGCAGGCTCCTGGGGAGTTCAACAGGGGAAATGCTTTAATTGACATGAACAACAAGTTTGTACTGCAAATACTGAAGATCAAAAGTTGGGTTTTTTTTTTCCTATTTTATTGGCCACTAAAGAGGATTGCTACCAGCCCTTGGAAATACGCATTTCTGTATTTTGAAGCATGTATATATCACAAGCCAAAGCAGGGAAGAATAAAACAATGAATGCAAAACCACCGCAGTTGCAGGGGAATGGAGTCCCCAGTGCATTCCCCAAAAGCCACAGGGCTGTCCAAGATTTACGATTTCTGTCTTACTCATCTAAAGGAAGACTCTTCTCACTTCCTCCCACTGCTGGAGTTGTTTTTTGATTAGTGATCCAGGATTACCTTGGCAGAATCAACAAGCAAGACCTCATAGATATTGTGCAAGTCCCAATACTCCAGTTTATTACTGAAAAGCCCGGCAGTTTTTAAACTTTCGTGCTTTTTGGAGCTCACAGATGGCCCAGGACTGGTATGCACCCCCATATAGCAAATTTAAGCCTACTGGCAACAGCTTCTTTAGAAATAACCCACTAACGTCCACATCCCCACCGACTACATGCTGAAAACCAGGGCTCTAGCTCTATCCTGATGGGACAACTACAGTGTGGAACTTGAGCCGTGTTCCTGTGAATCATGGCCAGAACAGACAGCAGAAACCATTAGCTTTCCACAGACCTTTCTGTCCTCTGCACTATTATGAGCTTGAAGTCAGAATGGGATAAAAACCAAAGCACAGCCTCGTATCTACTAATCTACTCTCATTTGTTCCATGTGACGCCATTAGAGTTTTACAAGAGAAGAGGAGGCAATGCAAACTGGAAATACTAAATATAGCTAGCGCCTTCCCTATGAGCTGCCATAAAGTTTTTCCAACAAATTATCCCCCATCAGTATGCAATCAAACAAAAAGGGAGATGTATATGGACAAGACACCAGAGAAGTTAGTCCAGGAGGAAAAAAAACCAATTACTAACAGTCCAAATATTCTGAAAATACAGTCATCCCCACCATCACAGGAAAGTTCATAGAACTAGCAAATCTTCACACTTAAATCCCTTGAAAATAAACTTATTCCTCCCCCTCCTCCACAGTGTATGATGCAGGCCTAAGAACAAAATGAAAGCTTCTCAGCCCCAGTGTTTTCACACTGCCTAGATTTTCTTTTATGCACACACCTGCCTGATGCAGGTGTGATTTCTATCCTGATCGCTATTGAAGTTTTGTGTTGTTACTTAGGAACATCCTTTCAAGTTCTGAGGTAAAAAACATCCAAGCATTCCCTCCAGAGTAACGTAACTATCCATGAGCAAAACACTGAAACTTGCAATGCAAATAAAAAACCCAAAGCCAGACAAGATAACCCCTCCCCACGTTGTGGAGGCTACAAAGTACTGAAACAGAGAAATCAACTTTCCCTTTGGTCTAGTCCTTCTTGGTTCTCGTAGATTTAAATGCAATAAGGGCAATTGCAAAATTCACACACTGCAAACGTGATTTGCAAATGAACTGCTCCTTTCTGCTTTGGGATTTAAATTTTAACACCATAAATTGTGGGTTGGAAGGACTGGAAGGAAACAGTTGCTTGTACACTGGATCTGTGGCTTCAGGGGAAAAAAAAAAGTTCATTTTTTTATAATGTCATGAGACTTGACTAGTCCAACTGTTGTATGAAACACACATGCAAATATGTAGGGCTTTGGTAGTTAGCTGGACTGGATGCCCAGTATCTATTCCTCCAAATACTTCTGTTAGTCCCCTGGAAAACAAGCAGACTACCTGCTTACAAAAAACTTGTTCAGAATTTGCAAACCTTGACAGTTGGGTACCCCAAGGAGTATGCACCATTCTTGCAAAACCTACACAGTACAAAAAAGAAAAAGCCTTTAGCAATGTCATCCACATGGATCCCCTTTGACAGCTCAAGTGAAATAGTACACCAAGGAAATGTAAAATAACTTTAGAAAGTAGCGTGCAAGCATGCAGCTTAGCATCCAGGCGAAATGTGTTCCACTTCTCTGCAGAGGCAGCCGCACAGCTTGCTTAGTGGGTACTAGGACTCCAGCCACAAGGACTCTGCTTCCCTCTCAGCCACTGGCCCGCTGCAGGATGCTAAGACAAGTTCTTGTCTTCTCAACATCCCAGGTGACCCAGGCACAGAGAGGAAATTCCTATACTAATTGATATAACAAGTGCAGAATTTCGTTAATGGACAGATATTAATAGATCTGTCTACTTTCTCCTGACAGGAGCCAACACTTCAAAAAAACCCCAAACCATTTCAAAGACAAATGCACTCCTTCCCCAGAGGCTCATCACGTTCAGGCACACACAATAAAGGCTTTTCTGCACTTGCACAGAAATGATCACAACCCATTCACCAAGACGCAGTGGTTTCCAAGCCTTTCATCTGCAGGTCTCAGAAGCTTTTCCAGCAGACACACAACTACTGGCTAGAGTGGTTAATGTAGCAGATCCTAGTTTTATTTCTCGGATGCCTCAAAAGCAGTCAAAAGGCCACAAAGAGAGAAGCTGCGTAACCCAGTGTTTCTCACAGTCTATTCCCACACAAGCCAAGCAATGTTCACCCCTAATGAAGATTAAAATAAATAAAAAAAAATTGACATCAATTTTGCTTTGAAAAATAGACACCTGTGCTTAATCCAGTTAAAGAGTCAATCAATTGTAACAAAACTTGCTTCCACCTTGGTGGAAAATCTGTCCTTTACCTCTTCAATGGAGAAATTTCTTCCTAATTGTAACATTAAATGAAAAAAAAAGTCATTAAAATCCAAGGCTAAAAGGCAGTATGTTTTCCTGTTCTCATTTGAATTTTCACTTGCATTTTACTCCAGTTACAGCAGAATCACAGAATAACATGAACTGGAAGGAAATTTTGTTCACCTGGTCCTATCCCCACCCCCTCCCCCAAAGCAGGGAAAAATTGAATTGGGTTGCTCAGGGCCATGTCCAGCTAAGTGCTGACTATCTGCAAGCACATCCCAACCTCCCTGGGTAGCCTGTTCCAACATTTGACCACCCTTACATTGAAAATTTTTTTCCTAGTATCTCATCGGAATTTCCCTTGTTGCAACTTGTGTCTGTTGCCCCTTGTCCTACCGCCGTGCACCTCCCAGAAGAGCCTGGCTGTGTCCTCTCCATACCCTCTGATCTGTTAACTGAAGACATGGGATAGTTTTCCCTTAAAGAAAAGCAACACGCATACACACAGAGTTGTATTTCCAAGATGTTCATAAAATATGTACACACAGATATGGATTTTGGCTTATTTTTCTGAAATACAAGTACTGTACTTTTGTTCGCAACTTAACACTGTCTCTTATGGATTGCCCTTCTGCAGCGTGTACCACCAAAGGCTTACCTTCGCAGACAAGCAATACTGAGTAGCTAATGTGGTAAAAACTCACCCCGCAAATTGTTCTACAGTAATCCTCCCATATGGAGAAACCCTTAGTTTTCGTTCCCTATTTGAACAGTCCTGCCAGTCTGAGGTAGCTACATGACCTCACAATACGCTCCGCTTTTCACAACTTCTCTGTTAAGCAGGGACGTGACATTTAGCCATGTCAGAACTGGGCACAAAGCAAAACCACGTGCAAACTTGCGGTCAACATGAGGATGAGGACTACAAGCCACAGTGTGGGGGGCTCGTACCTGCTCCGCCGGGGCACCTCCTTTTGGGGTCACGCAGGCTGTGGCAAAGCAGCGGAGCGAGCTCAATCGAGTGTTTGAGCGCTGCTGCTCTGCGCCCGCTAGCACACCTTTCTCTACAGACGCAAATCAGCTGCACATGGATGGACGCTTGGTTCACGAAGTGTATGTGTTTGGGTTTGCTGTTTGGTTGTGGGGGGGGCGGGTGTTTGGGGTTTTTTTTGTTCGTTTGTTTTACAACAGCATCTTCTGCCATGAGCCACCGGTAATCCCGTTTCTCCCCACCGGGCACAGCACTCTCCCTCCCGGGCGGGGGGCGCTGACAGGACCGCTGCGCCAGAGCTCCCCCGGGGCGCTGCACCTCCCCGGTCCCCCCTTCTTCCCCTTCGCCGGTCCCCTCCCCGCCGCCGCCCCCTCGGACCCCACCTGCCGGCAAGGGGCAGCCGGCAGACCGCGCTCTGCCACGGTCACCGGGCAGACAAAGAGCCGCCCCCGGCTACCGATGTGTCTCGGGTCTGAGGAAACGTCCCAAGGGGACTCCCACCTTTCACCAAAATTAACTTTCGCGCCCCCGCCGCCCCGCTCCCCGGCCGCCGCCGGCCCTTCCCGCCTCCCTGTCACACCTCACCGCCCCCCGCCTGCCCACCCCTGCCGGGCAGCCCCGGCCTCCCGCCGCCCCCGGCACCGCTCCCGCCGCCTGGGAAGCCGAGGGGGGGGCCCGCGGCCGCCCCCCCCGGCGCCGGAGGGAGGCCCCAGCCCAGCCGCCACGGGGGGCGAGGAGGAGCCGCAACAAGTCGCCGCCGCCGCCGGCCGCCCTTACCCAGATAGTGCCGCAGGTTCAGCAGAAAGTGCGGGGGCCCCCCGTTGAGCTGGTAGAAGAGGGAGCCCAGGCAGAAGAGCAGCAGGGCGGCCATGCAGAAGCCGTAGTCGCGCAGCGAGAGGAAGGGCAGCAGCGAGAGGGGCCGCCGCCTCTTCCAGCCCCCGCCCTGGCCCGGGCCCGGGCCCCCTCCCGCCGCCGCCGTCGCGGGGGGCCGGGGCGCCGGGCAGTCCCCGCCGCCGGGCTGCTGCTTCTTCTTCATCCTCCCCTTCGCCGCCTCCGGGTCACGCAGCCCTCCACGGAAAGCGCATCCTCCATCCGCCTGCTCGGCTCCGGTTGCCCGCGGCGGGGAAAGTTCCCGGCAGCTCAGGGGACCCGTCCCGTCCCCATCGCCGGCTGCCCCCGGCCCCGCGGCAGGCGAGAGTCCCCGGCGCTGCGGCGGCTGCTGCTGCTGCTGCGGAGCGCCGCTAAGGGGAGGGGAAGGAGGTGGTCACCATCCCGCTCCCTGGGGCTCCTCTCCTCCTCCCTCCGCCGCCGCTCTCGCTCCCTCTCTCCGCTCGGCCTCTCACTCCGGTGTCAAGTTACAGCCAGCGCTCCGCCGCCGACCGCCTGCAACTCGCGGCCGACTTGTGCGCGCCGCCCGGCCCCGTCGCCGCCGCCGCCCCCCGCCCGCTCCGGCCCCGCCGCCCCCGGCCCGCCCCTGCCCGCCCCTGCCCGCCCCGGCCCACGGTCCCCGCGACGCGCCCGTTGCCTCCGCGCCAGCGACCCCTGCGGGCGCCGCCGGGCGACGCCACCCACCCCACCGGCCTGGCTGCGGCGGGGCCGGGCCGGGCCCGCCCCGGCCGAGCGAACCCACCTGCCCCGGCCGCCCCGCGGGGCTCCACGGTACCCGTGGGGCAGGGGCTGGGACTGGGCGCCTCGCTGTCCCCGGCCGCAGGGGGCTGCCCTCGCAGGCGGCCCCGCGGGGAGCAGCGGTCGGGCCTGACTTGCCCCAAACGCTGCCGTGGTGCCGGGGCAGGCCTCGGGACACCCCCCCCCACCGCGGCCTGGGCCGGGGGGCTCCTCTCGCCAGGGCCCCTATGGCCCACACACGCTGCCATTGCTTTCCTTACAGTGATGACAGCAGTAGAAAGGTTTAGTATTATGGTGATTTAGACAAGTCTTAACGCAGCATTAAGGTCCTGCACCTTTATACTCATTCATGGGGGAAGAGAGGGCTCCCTCTTCTCATGGCGGCTTAGCTGGGATGATTAAAGTGGGGCTGTTGTCTACTGGGGACAAGGCTTTAGACAAGGACGGAAATTACAAAATTAAGATTGCTCATGCAACCTTAATCTGACCCCCTTGCACATATGGTTTATGATACAGTCTCTAATTACTCGATCATGTTATTTTTCCTGGAGAACCACTTCCCCCCATGCATAGGGTGAATGGCGTTCACTCAGCGCTGAGCTGTTTAATAGCTTCATCCTCTTTATACAACATATGTCCCCAATATGTCCTGATGGCTTATTTGGAGCTATTCTTGTCCTTGGGCATTGTCTGAAGTGGAAATACATTTCATTCCCTCGTGCGGCTGCGTTGCCAGCGCAGCAGTGGAGGGCGGAGGGCTTGGGGCGGCACTGCCAGCTCACCGTTCCGTTTTATGGACCCGGCTGGAAAGGGCTTCCCCAAGATCCTGCTCGTGGGATCACACCCGGCTCTTCGTTTCTAAGCAATAGCAAGTTCTATCCACTGTGGTTTGGGAGAAAAGTAGGAAATCATGACCAAAGTGCAACTCGCCAGGTCAGAAATTAAAAAGCAATCACCCTTTTCCTTTTTAGGCTTAAAAAATGCATCCTGATTTAGGGGGCCTGACTCATAATCTTTGCATACTTGCAGCTGGAAATTTTGCTCAGGAGACTGAATTCAAATGGGTTTTGCCACTTACTGAAAGACTTGGGTGAATGCCTGAATCTTACCTACGCTTACTAGCTTCGTTTTGTTGCTGGCATCCAGCAGCAAAGGGCATCTGCTGAAATATGGAAATTAATCTTGCTGGGGTGGACAAGAGCACAAAGCCAGAATCTGACAATAAATAAACAATGCCATTGCATTTCTTGATAAAAATATCCACACACTGGCTGAAAATATCCACACACTTCTTTGGTAGTTCAGNGTGGACAAGAGCACAAAGCCAGAATCTGACAATAAATAAACAATCCCATTGCATTTCTTGATAAAAAGTATCCACACACTGGCTGAAAGAGCAGACCTTCTTTGGTAGTTCGANAAAAATATCCACACACTGGCTGAAAATATCCACACACTTCTTTGGTAGTTCAAAGAGGAATCTCTCGGGTTTTAGTTGCAGAGTTCTACAGCATCACTGCACAGGTCCTTCACAATCTTACACAAAATGTGGAGCAAAGACAAAGTTAGGAATGACACCTCATTTTTGAAAAAAGTAGTATGATACCAAAAATAATTCCACTTTGGGCTAGTGTTTAAGCACCAAAAAAAATGACACTGCAAAAGGTAAACGTTTAGGACTGCAGTTCACTTTAAACAGAAATATCCAACAACTTTCACCAGATGAAGTCCTAACTGGAATTGCACAGTTAAACTACCAGTTCTTAATTCTCATGAATGTTGTTTTGAAACACTTAGGAAGTATCGGGGGCTTATTTAACGTGTACCGCTGCCCTGGATGTTTTGTCTTGCACCGCCGCCATGGATGTTTTACATTGTTTTATATTCTTTTGAATAGTTCCATATCTACTGGCTTGTTCAGAATGACGACATGGCAGATTTGTTTAGTAGTGCTGGTTGCTGTTGCACATGAGAAACAGGTAAGCACTTACGCTGAACATTTGAGAAAAATGAACGCTTTGATGAGAAGACAGACAACACCTGTAAGGTGAATCAATAAATCTTTATTTTTCTGGTTGCAAAGAATGTCTTTGATCTCTAGGAAGAATTTTTTTTTAAAAAAAAGAAAAGATGGAAAAACAGACCAATCAATGGAGTAGAATCTAAGTGAGAAGACTGTACCATTGAGAGAGTTCTTGCCATATTTCTAAGCGTCAACAGGTAAAAAATTCTCTTGGGAGGAAGAAGAAATAGAAATTTTTGTGGCTGGAACATACACTTAAATGTATAAATTAGCTGTAAAATTAATTACTTTCACATATATGAACTATCACACCTACGTTATGCTATCAATTAAAATGCCAAAAATCAAACTAGGACAACAAGCAGGAAAATAAATACTATTTACTTTGTGCTTGATACAGTGCGACTGTTTCCCTATTTTTAATTCCCCCATTACTCATCTACTTTAATGAAAACAGTGTGATTTTGCATGCACAGTATATAGCATTTAAAATATATATACACATCCTTAACTTATTACATTCCCATTCACACACAAAAAAAAATCCCAAAGAATCCAAAACACAAACCCCACATTAAAGGAATATTACAGTTGAAAAGCCAAGTGTTGACACTTTAGGATAATCCAAAGAAGATTTTTCAGATAAACTTGTTTTGACTTGTAGAGGGTATGACTTACAATTTAGCCTTTAACTGGGTGATGATATTGTTTTGCTTGTGCAGTGCATGGGACAGACACTGTTCATTGTATATGTAGCTTTTCAGTTTATTTTTAATCTCTTTGTTCAACATATGTCCTCGGGCTTTGTTTAAAGCTATTTAAATCCTGCTTGCAATGTGGAATTATTAACGTCATAGCAGGCTTTTCTACAGCATTCGTTGTTACAGTACCTTGAGCATATGATGAATGCTTATGAATTATTTTCATGAGGTGTAGCTAATGTCACCATTTCACTGATTGGGAAATGAGACACAGAGAGATTAAGGTTAAACGCGTCAATTAATTTTGGTTGCCAGCCTTGAGATGACTGGGGTTTGCCTTGGTGAAATAGTTAGCATTATGCAGCACTTTGTATGTTCAAAGCATAGCTCCCTTTGACTTCAGACGCAGTTGTGAATGCTAACTACTTCTACAAATCAGACCCCAGGCTCTCAAACCGAACACCAAGCATAAAAAGAGCACTTGGTGGCCACCTGTGGTTCAAGTAATCTGCTTGACATCATATAGGAGTGCCGTGGTGCCAGCAGACACAGAATCAATCATTTTCAGAGCGGCATTCACTGCGGCAGTCCTCATCCTCTGCCTGCCTCGACCTTGTCCTACTCTTTTTTTTTTCCTCCTCTCCTAGATCCAGTCTCAGCTCCAGGATCTTTGCTCAAATCTGTTTCCTTCTATGAAGTCATCCAGTCTAGGTCCAGCTTTTGCTCACACTGAATCCCCCTCCTGTCTGCGATGGTTCCAGCAAGAAGGACATTGTGAGCACAGAGGCACTTCCCCAGGGGTGGAAGAGGATATTCTGTACAATCAAAGGAGCGGAGAACAGAGCTGCTGAAAATTTTGAAGTGGGTCCATAATCATGCTATGGTAGAGATTCATGAGCTGGTTTGTAACTCCAAATGAATGTGTTCAGAAGCAAGTTCAATGAGCAAGATAAAGAGCGCATGGAGGTTGTGTGTCTGGCAGTTCTCGTTAGAGATACTCGTTTGGCCGTGTCATCATGGGTTACCCCCTAGTTAGTTGGCTCTGCTGCTCAGCCAGCCTGGATGTAACGTCTTGCCAACTGGGCACGTGCACTCGTGATTCTGAGTATACATTGCCAGTATTTTGTTTGGGAATGTCTGCACCAGGCTGCTGGGGTGCTGCAGCTCTCTTTTACTGAGCCCACATAAACTGAGTTTACGCAGAGATCTCTAGTGTTCCATGGGAATAGCAAAACCACACGCCTGAAAAACAAAATGCCAGCACTCCAAGGAACAGATGCACTACAATTTCCCTTTTTTGCAGTGGTAGGATTTTGTTTCTAACATAGGCAAAACATCTTTCCCTTATTCCTAGAAACATCTGAACATTATTTGATGAAATTTTCTAAATAAATTCTCTAAATACATTCTCATTAAGCAAAATTTCCTAGCTGGGGTTATTTCAAGATAGCCAGTTTGCAAAGGTATAAGCAACTAGAAAGGGGTAAGATATAGCCTGGGCCCTAATTTTCATAAGACAGTAAGGATAGAGAAAATTTAGATGCAAGGCTTCACTGAGTAAAGGTTCACTTGTATAACAGAATAACATAATGTAATGTCATCTGAGAAGCACCCGTGAAAGATTGCAGCTTTAGATTCCTCCAGCACTCTCTGATTCAGAAAGGGTTGAGAGCATAACAGAGTAATTGATGGCAACTGTGCAGGCTTTATTTTGCTTTATTCAGCAACAGTTGATAATTTGATGGAGATCAAATAGGGGTGGCACCATACCCTTTCATTTCATGCGTATAGAATGCTTGCAAGTTTCATCTGCCTTGACTGAACTGGAATTGCAGCCCTGTGCTGGCTGGTTGTATTCATTTCTGTCCGTTGTGTTCAGGAATATATCCCTGGGAAAAATGTGACAGTAAATATCTGAAGACAGGGAAATGAGCTTGTGTGCCAGATGGATACAACTTAGTGACACCCTGATGGAGCAGGTTCACTTCAGAAGTGGTATTTATAATTTGTAATTGAAACTGCATTTGGAATTACATGAGCACGATATAGGTGTAACAGACTTATCAAAAGGTATTTATATTAATTCCTTGGCATTGCTGGCTACCTCCAGCAAAGTGCTACTCACAGGGCTATCCTAACTCCTGATACCACTGTTTTTATTTGTTTGCTTAATTTTCTCAGAAAATGGGTAACGAGAATTCAACCACACTCAACCAAAAGGAAAGGACACTTTCCTTTTTATTCAGCATGCATATCATTCAGAAGAGGCAATAGGATGTTGTATAATGTATAGTCTTGATGATCAATCCTTTCCTCTCATAAATATCCACTCAGAATCCCCCAACTGAGTTCCCTTTGACTTTGTGTCCTCTTTGCATTGATTTTTCTAATAGCAGTCTAATTCCTGCATTTGTCTGCAGAAACTACTAATAGAAAGGCAGAAGTTGCAATGTGTAAACATGAGTTTTCAGACAGCAGACCCATTAAAAGCTACATTTGTTTAGACAGTCAACAGAGGAACACCATATGATGTACTGGACAGATTTAGACATGTAAAGATGGAGACAGTCACATGGGGAAAATACAGTACTAGTGCTAATTAGGCAATAATTAAAGTAGATAGTTAGGCACTTATGTCTAAATCCAGGAAATGCAAAGATATGGTAGAAACACACAGCTGCCTCCAAAATAGCTTGTGCATGCATGCAACCCCATGCAGAGCTATGCCATTGTAATACCAGGGAGCAGCAGAGCCAGGTTAGCACAGGGCTCTCAGCAGGATTAGCCAGGGTGGGCAGAGAGCCATCCTGGCACAGGTTTGCCTCTTCCAGTCCCAGAGCCATTTTACAGCTCCCCATAGTGCACTGCATTCTGTAACGTAGGGAAAAACTTTGGGGAGAAGTAAGCTAACACACCAAGAGGTGCATTGGTGTTGCAGCTGGGGATAGCACAGGGGGATGAAACAGACTTTGTCAGACAAAGCTACCTAGTGTAGCCCATAAGAAACCTCAATCCACATCTCTGAAAGCACACCTGACATTAATATTTTAACTCCTAATGTTCTACTAATAGTAACACCACCACTGCTGTCTTACCAAATAAGGCAGACCTACAACTGACGTCTCTCCCACAGGTGAGGGCTCCAACCAGTGGGAGAAGACTCTCCAACTTGTTTGGTTTATGGGCTTAGGGTTTTTGCGGGGGGAAAGATGAGAGAGAAGGAAGGCAAAAAGCCAAAGTGACAAGAAGTTGAAAAAAGAAGTGGGAAGCAGATTCATATGAGGGACTGGAAAAGAGTGGTGCACCAAAGGTGAAGGCAGAGAAGATCCTACACATAGTGTGGTGTGCAAGGTGGAGGGGTGATTTGTACTTGCAGCAGAGAAGGACATTCCTTCCTAGTGGGGTGCGGAAAACAGCACCTGATGTGGCGCATTTAATCCTTAGGAGTCTCAGACTCCAGGTGGGATTTTCAAAAGCAGCTGTCTGAACAACTGGGGGTCTAAATCCCTTGGTAAGTTTGTCCCTATGTTTTATCAGCTCATCTCAGACCTTATATATGAAACAATTCCCAAGCTGAAAGTTACTTTACTGAATTATTTGCAGGCAGATTGCATGTAATCAAAGTATTTCAGAAAAAACTGTTTATTCCCATAGCAAAAAGCCAGCAAATGTCAAGCTCTTTAGCATGGATCCCTCACTTGGTAAAGTGGTGTTAACCAAAAATAGAGTTATTGGCTGGCTGCTTTTGTATAATCTGCCACAGGGATGTCATTACATATGTTAGGTCAAATTTTGGAATAAGCAATGTACAAAAAGGGACTGACCCACAAGATAAAGTTTACTGTAAAGTCTGTAAATCAGGTCACTTCAACCTCCCACATGAGTGGTGGCCCCACGGTGCATGTTCTGCACAAAACTGCCTTTGCTCTCCCTGCAGCTACCAATGCCCTGCTGCTTCCAACCCCAAAACAGAATAAACCATATTTCAGATGATACAAACTTTACTTGTGAGCTACAGCACAGGTAATGTCCTTCAGAACTGTTTGTCTTTGCTGTGTAGGTAACTTGGTCTTCTAGGCACTCAGTTTTATCAGCAAACTTTTAACTGTAGAGTGGTGATACATCGCTGAGAACTGAAATGGAAGGTCAAAATTTAAAAACTTCAAGCCAGGGGAGTGATATTCAAATTGCTAGAACAATATCCGACAATTCTCCCCTCGTATGAGGGATTGGAAGAGAGTGGTGCACCAAAGGTGAAGACATTCTCCTGTGTACAAGTATGCACACACACATATATGAGTAGCTATGGGTGTAAGATGCCGATTTACAGTAGTTCAGGCAGCTTATTGCAGCAGCCCGGAGAGTTCTTTTTCTAACTTGGTTTTGAGTCATTTCCCAGACAGTTTCATATATAACCTTGGCTTCCTATCATTTCCTTGACACATGCACATATAAATCTGAAAGTTTTTAAGTTGTATGTAAAGTTTCATTGTGATTCTATAGAGTCAGATTAGGAGTTTTATTCATTGTCGTCTTGCACTGTGGGAAATATGGAACCTTTTAATTTTTTAATTCAGTAAGAATATCTCTCATTTAAATAATTCATTCTTGTTACTGTTGCAGTTTCATGTTGCTATTAAAATGTGAAATACGCAAAGCAGCAAGTAGGTCTGCATATCATAAACTCTTTCCCCCCACTTTAAATTAGATTCTTTAGCAACAGTATTTCTAGAATGCAGTAAGCGTTTCTTTTAAACCTATACAAAATACATCTGGGAGATAATGCCTACGAAAGTGTCTGTTGAAAAAGCAGACTATATAAATCAATTATTTAGGCCTCTACAGTACAGCAATAAAATATATAAAATGAATATAAAAAGATGCAATGCAATTAACATAGTCATGAGCGTTTACACAAAAATAGCAGCCAAGCATTTGCAAGAGGAGAAAGAATGTCATTCATTTATAATGAATTAAGGCAAATAAATTAAGGCTCCTTGCTCAATTTATTGAGTTTTACCCAAGATCAAGGCTTTCTCTGGACCAATTTGATTTTTCTGCAGTCTTTGTCCGGAGCCATGTGACTGGAGCAAAACTATGAATTGCTTTAAGCACTCCCAGATGCTGGGGTTGTCATTCTTAGATCATACTATTTCCAATTCTTGTGGAAAAAGAAAGCATGTATTCTCATTATACTGGGCCTTCAACTGAGTAATCTGATTGAGAGACTTGAGTTTAAAAATCAGAGCAACAATTACGATCAACCGGTCTGATTTCTGTTGCTTGATGAAATAAAAATTGACTCTGTTACTGCTGTTGATATTGTTTTATCTCTGCTATATTTTACTTCCCTGCCTCTTGCTGCAGCAACCTTAGCTGTTTCAGTGGGACTGCATGAGTGCTGCTGATTGAGCTGAGCCAGACTTTAACATCACACCTTGTAAAGGCAGCTCCTATTGCCCTTATGGGAGGCTCTTTCAAAAGATGTCACCTTTTTTTCTCTCTCTTTTTATCTCAAATTAACACAAACAGGCTCAACCATATGTCAGTTGCCTTTAAGAGAACATTACACTGTGTCTTTTGAAGATCTGCTTAAGGTGTTGTTGCCTTTTCATATTCAAACAGCATAAACCAAAAAGCCTGTATGTTTGTAACTTTATGAAAAATGTTTGTTAATTAACTGTAAAAGAAAGGTCATATTGCCTTCTCCCCAGCCTTGCCTTTGTATTTCACAACCACATTTATCCATGGACAGAAGACTGTTGCAGGGGCTGTGTATGACAGTCCCTGCTTACACCCTCAGATGAGTTACAGACCTCTTCCATTTGTACAGTCTTATGTTGGCCGAAGGATGGGAGATGACAGATGTGCATCTGGGTAGGAAATCTCACCCTGAATTGCGTAACAGAAACCCCCAAATATGTACGGAGGTCATGTGGTATGTAAATTCCTCTTTCGTTTAGGGCAGATAACAGGAGAAGGGTGGCAGGACAAGGCTATTGCTCCAAAATCTGCACATTGCACCAGCTGCATCTCCAGTCCTCTGGACCTCAGCCTGGGTTCCTTGTGCCAAGTACGGCGTGATGAAGAATTATTCCTCCTACGATCATCTGTGTCTGATCCCAGGTCAGGAAAAAACTACAGCACTGTGCTGCAAATGTATGAAATGCAAATGCTGTGGAAGAAATTATGATACAGGGTCAAAAGTATGATTCTCTCACTGAATTCAGAGACTTGATTGGCTTGTTGATCTCTGCAAGAGTTGAATTTCACCCCAAGAGGATATTTTAACAATTACTTTAATTGTTATTCGTTTGAGTGTTACACCATCATCATCCATATAATCGTGGATCGTAGCAGTTAGAGGGTAAACTGCACCTTTTATGCTCATTCAAACTCCCCTTCCAAGTGACAGCCTTGTACCTCTGACTCTTCTCAAGATGGAAAGCTTAAATTTTCCCACTCTTCATTACTGCATGTATGGCTCACACAACTGGCCAAAATGTCTCTATTTTCACAAATGTAGCATGTTTGTTCAAGCCAGGGGAGGTAGGGGCAAAACTGAACACTGATGTTTTCAAAATTCTTCTCCTTTTAACCAGAAACGTAAATATTAGATGGAAATAAATCGTGATTAGACCAAGCCCTCAGCCAAAACCAAAGGAGAAAGTTTGTTGTAGTGATGAGATACTATTTTAGAAAAATAGGGACATCAAAAGTTTGGGGGGTTTGGTTTTTTTTTTTGTTTTGTTTTGTTTAGAATTCCTGGTGCTTTAAATCTAAGCATCAGAAATGTGGAAATGGCTTCATTTTTAGCCTTTAGACTTACCCCAGATGTGATCCCCCACAAGGACAAGTGACTGTGTATCGTATATGTATACAATGGACTAACTATTAGACTAATGGGGGGCTGCGGGGGGTTTCTGGGGCCCCTTCATTAAACTAATGACAAACATTCATCTCTTGTTACAGAGGACACATTCTTTCCTGTATCCCTTTTGCAACTCACTGCATTTTCTCTTTTTAAAAAGTCTTTTCACTTGTGTTCTCTGATTTCTTACAGGAATCTAAGATGACTAAAAGACTTTATTACCTATTAATTATCAATCTAATTTTCTAGTACTAATAGGCAGCTGAGGTTCTTGTAACTGCAACTCTTCTAATATTACAGCTGAGACATTTCAACTTCTCTGAGCTTGTGGACACGAAAGTCTAAATCCATTTTCCCTGTGGTTTGGATGCACAGGAACGACAAGCCCAGATATTTCCTATAGTGTTGAAACAGCAGGTTGTATGTTTTATTATTTATATATCACTTTTTATATATCTAAAACTAGAAATACTGAGGATTCAGTGCATGAATTTAGTGTGCCAACTACAGCATGAGACAATTAAACGAGATTTGGTCTGGTGGTCTCCATGCTCTTTAAAGGTCCTTTTTGGAATATTTCCAGCTTACGGTCTCCCTCCCTGCCCCTGTATCTTTTGCCTTCTGAAGCCCAGTTTTATTGCCCTGCGTACTGAAAGTCAGGACTCCTGTTGCCCTCAGATTGTAAGGAAGCAACATGCCTTCCTCTCCTAACAGCCACACCTGTCTCCTGATGATATACAGAAAGCCAAAATGCTGGGTGGCACAATTAATTAATTAATCTTCTCATGTAAATTTCTTTCCAGCCTCTGCAAAAATGAGCTACCAACTGCTCACCTAGTATGAGCCTCCAGGTCTTTGCTTTATTTGCAAATACTCAAAAGGATATGCCCTTCCTACAAGTCTATGGAAAAGTGAAACCTGGCTTACGCGCTTTATAGGCTGCTTTGCCAACCCTTTCCCTTTCCTTGGGGAACCCATTTGCTGTCGGGGCAGAGCCACAACTCACCTGGAGACAGTCCCACATGTTTCCTGTATCTCAACAAGGCCGACGTTTCTTCCACTGGGTTCGTTTGATAAAAGAAAGGTGGCAAAATGAAAATCCAAATCATTCCCCCCCTGCACTACCTGCAACCCCTAGGATGCCTCTACTTCTTATCCCCTAGCTCTGCTTTAAAGGGGTTTTCCATCCAGTAGATAGAATAGGTTTGCTCTAACAAACCTATAACTAAGCAACAAAAAATACAGGGTGGTGGTGGTGGTGGTAGTCATTTTAGTGGAGTCTTATGGCTGGGAAAACTCTGAGAGGCAAAAAAATCAATATTATTTCAGAAGAGTTTGGATAACGTTACTTAATGGTGGGACTTAATAAATGGGAAACGGTGAAGGCACATGAGTACCCCACGTGCTGTTTTTCTGCATAGCTCAAGACTTTTGTAAATTAAAGCAGGGCTGGAAGATCCCAAAGAAGTTTGGCAGAGAGACTGTGAAACATTTTATAACATTTACATCATTGTCTTATGTTTTTCAAGGGAAATTACTCATAGAGTGATTTCTACAGCGAGTAGAAATCTACTCCTTCCTGTGGCACTGCACGCTAACTCGCAGAGGCAAGGATTAGCTGATGATAGCAAGGTGAGAACTCCCAAAGTTTGTCCAGTGTCTCAGAATTTAAACTCTAACTGTCCTTTACTAGGTGAATATGAAAACGTGTTAATGCTTTGGGCATGTCTGTGGCGAGAAGCTGAGATGTGATGCTGAACATACTGCGTATAACTCAGTTCTTTGCATCCCAGAGGCTGCCAGATGTTTGTACTTTGAGCATGCGTTGTAACAGTCTGCAAAAGGAATAATCACATACCTGCTTTGGCAGCACGTCTGACTAGAAGGAATTGTTAAAGAAGTTGCATCAGGGACAGCAATGCCTCAAAGAAAAGTTTTTGAGACATTTAAGATGCAAAAAGTATCAGAAGTCTTGAAGTGTGCAGAACATGTCTGTAACAACAAAATGGGACAAGCTGTGTTCTTGCAAGCAGATATAGTGGTAGTTGAAGAAAGCAAACTATAGGAAGGAGATGCTAAACAGGAAAAGAATGCAAAAGAAAAAAAATACAGTAGGGAAATTTCCAAATTCAGAGCCCAAAAACTTTTCCATTGCTACTATTTTCCAACAGTTTGCATTTTGGTAGATGTTAAATACACATAATATCACTTTATCTTTTAAAGAAGACGTTGCCTATCAGATAAACCTAAACTGCCACTGCAGAATTCAGTTTTGAGCTGTGACTACTCTGTGATGCAACGCGTTCCTTTTGCACTTAAAAACAGTAGTACTACACTTGTCAGGAATGAAAGACTGGATCTTATATTGAAAGTAAGTGGTACATTAAGAGGTAAGGTAAAGCCTATAGGAATTCTGCTGTGTTTTCTTTATGTTACGCTCTAGAAAGTGAGAAGAAACTGCTGTCATTGAAACTGTCAAGTCCTGTTGGGATTTGGCTGGCTGGGAAATGAAGAATGCAAATAACCGAGAGTAGGAGAGTGTTTTAAGAAATTGCAAATGCATCATGTTCAGAATATGTGTGATTTTGGCAAAAGCCAGACACAGACCATCTGACACTGTCCCCAAACATGGCTGGCAGGGTGGTAAATGTGCTGCGAAGGCAGCTGTAGAGTAAGTTCTGATTATAAAAAGGGCCACATATGGAGACCACCTTGCTGTACCTTCGTGCTGCTTATTAATTTTCAGTTGAAACCACTCTTGAAAATAATTTGAACTTTGTATTTGTTATTATGTGAACTTTCCAAGCATGTATTTATTACATTCTGTTATTATGGGGTAGAATCTGCAGCAGTCGCTCATGCTGACATTTTAATCACGAATACTTACTATTGCAAAACTTCTCACAGGCAGAACTGATTTGTAAAATCAAATCTTACATCATTTACAGGGTTTGACATCTTACATAAGTAACTAAATTACTATACATCATAGGTCATTGATTTTTCCATGGAAAAAAAGAGAAGTTAGACTGAAACTTGCATCTATTATTTTCTTCCAATGGATCATTCTGCCCGCTATAAATGTTCCTTTTTTTATCCATTGTCATTTCCTTGAGAGAAATTTTATTACTTAGATAAACGTGTCATGGTCTTGCAGTCCGGTTATCAAGATATTTCTCTTTTTAGGAGTGCAGTTTTTGTTCCTGAATGTGGTTGAAATAGTTAGCCCCCGGAACCTATCCGAAAAAAGGATGCTTTATATCTCCTCATTTCAGCCTTTCCATAAAAAACAATATTCTCTTTCCATATGAATTATAACTATTTTACTAAATAACTTACCTTGTATAACAAGTTTTTCTTCCTTCTTACTGTTATTAGTAATAGAAGCAAAAAGGGGAGAAAAAAAGACAATAGTGTTTTATGTCATCTATTCATTGTATAATATTAATGTAGCTGAATAACGAGATGGATATTTCTACCTCAAGTTGCAGCGTTAGTGTTTTGGAAGCCGTGCAGTTTTATACATGATGGACATATAAATACTATGCATTGCATTTTAATTCCCTCTACACTACAAAAAGGTAGCTATTTTATCCCCTTTTAGTTTATCAGTTCTTCCTTTCAGATAATGCATAGTTAGTTGAATATAATCTTGCCGATTAAAGATATATCATCTTACGGGAGCGCAATTCCTTTGGTGTGTTGATGTTACAGATACACCTCTCATGTAAAAGGTTTCTGAACATAGGAAGAATGAATAAATTAATAGGTGACAAGAAAAACTTGTCTTGTACATTAGTCAGGGAGGCAGATTAAACTGTAATTCTTACCTTTGACATAGGGCCTTTCCTGTGGGGGTTAAAAGTGATTTAGCAACACTAACTGTTCCTTTAAAAGTTTAGAAAACCTAGGTTCTTGCTTACAGAACCGGCAGGCTGCTCTTGGCAAGGTTTCAGATGCCTATTTCCTTAATCCAAACCTGTGTGCAGAACTTCTTCCTCAGTGACCTGTCAGGTGCTGTGGGCTCTGCTCAGTCTGCCCGAAGCCAGGTCCTCCCTGGCTTCCACAACCGTCTGTGGTTCCTTCGTTCAGAGGGACCTTGCTGTCCCCCCCAGCTTTCCATGGGCACTGTTGTTCTCTTCTCCCTCCACGCCGTATTTCTGGGCAATATGAACTATGAACACAAACGCATTTATTGTCAGTTTGTTGTCTTGCAGATTCACTTCAGCTCCATCTC
This sequence comes from Himantopus leucocephalus, assembly GCA_003993805.1. Classification (NCBI taxonomy): domain Eukaryota; kingdom Metazoa; phylum Chordata; class Aves; order Charadriiformes; family Recurvirostridae; genus Himantopus; species Himantopus leucocephalus. Next base: position 53,126,286 of record RSEF01000003.1, on the reverse strand, counting down.
CTGTCCAAGCTAAAGTTGCAGCCCATCCACTTCATGGATCTTTAGCTGTTAACACAGTAGAAATAGAACTCGATCTTTCAATCTTCTTCTACATGTTCTTTTTCTATTTTCTTCATGCATTTGGCCATCCTGCCAATCTCTCCTGACACCTGGGTGTTACCTCTGAGTTCAACAAACCAGGCTATATCTAAACATTACCAATTCACTGTAACCTACTTTGCCTACCCAGTCATTCAGCTTAAACTGCTCTGGGCACTTACTTTGTATCTCACTTTTGGTAATATTTATTTCTCTGTCCTTCTCTGATCACAGCTTAAGCAGAACATGGGATGAGGCATTAACTATGTAGTTGAGTCCACTTTTGTCCCTTTGGAAATATAAGCTAATGGGAGACAAAGAAAGAAATAACTTTTGGAAAGAAGACCAGAAATTAAGTCTGTTAAAACAAAATACTAATTTTTAGACTTTTAGTCATAGGGCAAGTAGGACTCTGCCCCAAGAACCTTCCCTTTGCATGGGCCAGAGCTCTGTGTGAAGACCCAGGATCCCATCAGCCTTCAGCGGTCCTGATGAAACGCTCAGGTGGAGGGCAGCTGGCTCATCTCACAAGCTTCATGGCCCAATTACTGTTTTTAACCCTGGTCAGAGCCCTTGTGCCTAATGCTGTTGATCTTTCCTGGTCACACCTTCCAAGCATAGCATATGGGAGATATATGTCTTTTTGTAGCCAAGAGCTGAGTCAGTACATTTTTAAATGTCCTTTTGCCCTCGGTGTGGGGTTTTCTGATCCTACTGAAGCCTCGAACTTAAGACCCTGGAGAGTATAACAGTGTGAGAAGGTGACTGAAACTGATAAATATTAATGAACAAATTGAACAGCAAAGGCAGAAGTGAAAACCAGCAACAATAACAAAAGTAAAAAGGATGCTTATCTGCAGACTTCTTGCAGAATAGACATTTCAAGGGACAGAAGCAAGCTGTGCATATGATACGGACTAAGACAGAGAGGATATTTAAAAGCTTTGATCTTAATCTAAGATGATCTGAAATGAGAAGGAATCATAGAATCAAAGAGGACAATCAAGGACACCAAAATTAAGCAGGGATGGCAGAGGAGATGATGTGCTGAATGATGAACTGAAAGTCACCAGTGGTTAATAGATCTTCAAAAGTAAATGACTGAGTCAGCTGGACCAGGCAGCCTGCAATAAGCAGAGCAGGACTAGAAAGAGAAAAGAGTGTAGATTACAGGTATATAAGTAGATTGGAAGAAAATAAACCTGCTATTCTCTGTACTGTGCATTTTCACTTTTTTTCCACATTTAGGAGGTATTCTAGTTCTGTCAGGGAGCAGTATGCTGCTCAGCTCTGTAGTTAGGAACCAATGATATCGCAGTTGTGATCCAGCAAGGTCCATCCTTGAGTGTGTTCAGGTATCAAGAACTAAATGGATTCCAAAAAAACATGTACACATTTTACTGAATAGATATCCATCTCATTACTTTAAAAACGTCTCTCACATATAGTTTAACATAAAAAGCCAATAGGCTTTAATTATAGAGGTAGGAGAAGTTTTTGTCCCTTTGAGTAAGCTTAAAGGTGGCATGGACTGACTCCAGAAACAATCCCAGCCAATTATGGAATCCAAAGTACATAACAGAAAAAGACTATGCTGTAGTTGTGGTTTCTGCCATTACCTTCAGTGAAAAACAACTTCATGCAACGGGTACAGCTATATATCATTCACTTTTTGCGTCTGTGGCCAAGATCATAAATGTGAAAAACACTTTCCAAAAAGGAAGGCATGTTTTTGCTCATGTAAAACACCTTTCTTTCCAAGTTACTGTGGTGAAGATTGAGCGTCAAGAGATTTTCTTTTTCCCCCTCAAATATAAAGCAATTTTCTAGGACTATGTAGAGGGTGGGAAGGGGTAGACAGCATTTGGCTAAACCATTGCTCGGAAGTCTTACAGCATGAGGATCTCTATATCATTTGTGACCTCAGGGGAGAACAGCATTAGAAAACAAAAAAGAGATTTTTAATTTTTTTTACACATACTGTAGCTAAAGAGTGCTGTCTTTTAAGAGCAGTAGAATGATGTGAGTAGGTCCACAAGGGACCTTGGTAGGTCATTTTGCACATCCACCTCTCCCAAGGTAGAACTGGCTGTGCCTCGACTACCCTGACAGATGTTTGTGCTTAAACGTTTGAAGAGGTGTTCTTAAAACCTCCAACAGCAAAGAGCCTACCACCTCACTGGACTCCAGTCCTTTGCTATTCTGACTGATGATACCTCAGCTACATCTCACTTGATGCAGTTTGAAAATATTTTTTGTCCTATTCACAGAGGCCAGGGACAACAGTTTTATTCCTTTTTTTTTTTTTCCTGGTGGCCTCTAGCATTTCTGGGGATTGTTATTACCATTTTTCTAAGTCACCTTTTCTCCAAGCTAAACAAAACAAATTCCTGTGACTTTTTTTCCTCGAGCTCCACTCACTGCTGTTGCTGTCCATGACTCTTCAGTTGTTCAATACCCTTTTTATCTGTACCCCGTTTATACATAGTGCTGAAAAGTAAGGGCAGTGCTGTGGTTTGCTCTCTGACCAGGGCAGGCAGTTCTACCTTTTGCCATTTAAGTCTGCTCTCTGGGACCCAAACTTCTCATTTTCACAGACAATGGGAATGACGAAGTGATGAAGCAGGAGTCCTAATTAAGAGAATTATCTTTGAAAGTTGGACACCAACCAATAATCTTCCAACTAGCATTTTCCCTGAAACGTAACAAAAGAATTCTAAATTCTTTTCTCTTAAAGATACAGGGTTATTAATCATAGTTCTCACTTCTTAGGGAACCTTTCTTATTCCCTACAACAAATGACAGACTATGCAAACCTTCAATTTAAGCTATTCTTTAACTAAGCTATTCTTTTCTAAGAATGTTAATTAGTTAATTCGAAAATGGGAGGGGGGTATTACTTTCTGCAACGTCTGAATGATCTAGGAGCTTAATTATCTATGAAGAAATTAGATTAGTTTTTTGAAATCTGCTTTTGAAAATGTGGCCCAGACCTAAATGGCAATGTAAAAGCAGAAATAAAATATTTATGTTTAATGTATGTTTACATTATGTTTAATGTATGTTTACCTATTTTATGTATGTTTACCTCCTAATCCTTCTTTGTATGTCCTGCTCCAGTTTCAATTTGGTTTGATTTTATTAATTGATTTTTTTTTAGAGACAGATATTCCCCAGATGTATTTTATTCCTCTTGACCATTAAAGCCATATTACATGTACGTATTTTTTAAAAGTTGCAAAAGTCATCTCTATTTCTTTTTTCCTAAGTCAATGGTATCTTATGGCTTGAATAAACAGCCCTAACATAAGCTGGGAAGCAAAATTCCTCATGCAGTCTGTTTTCCCTCATTACAGTCTACCTTTACAAGGACAGAAATTGTAGCTCCTGGCCTCTGCTGAGATTCATCAAGCACACCCCTACAGCTAAATTAAAAAAAAAAAAAGGCCATGCAGCGAGCCTCAGCATGATGGCTCAGATGAGTTGTATTGTTTAGTTGCAAGCGAGCTCCTTGTTGTGGGATACACCTGATAACCTTCTCCAGGAGAAAGACTGGGTGCATTTTTGGAAATATTTCACTCCATGGATTGTTACTGAAGGGCAATATGGACACAGATTGATTCAGATGCTCTGAAATGGGGGAAAAAAAAAAAAGCCCAAATCCAATACTCCCAAAAACCTAACTGTCACCTCCTAGGGCCTCAGTGCAGCAAATGTGGCCCCAAGGAGGCGCAGGGCAGAGCACTCTGTCATTGGGAGGACCTCCCGATCGGGAGTTCCATTGGGAGGACCAACAGGACCCAACTTGCACCACTCAGCCAGGTACTGCTTCCTGCCATGGTGTCTTTAGCAATACAGACATACGCCATGAGGCTTGCTCAGAAGCAGCTGAGAAGAGTTACTTAATTTTAAATACAATTTCACACACATAATCCTCTCAGTACATCTAGGGGAAAAGTATGTCACAGTATGCACAGTTTGTGGGTGTAGTTTAAATTGGATTGTAATAAAGGGCGGTCATTTTCCCCCTCTGCTCTGCACTGGTGAGGCCACAACTGGAATACTAGGTCCAGTTCTGGGCTCCCCAGTTCAAGAGAGACAGGGAAGAGTCCAGCGTAGGGCAACAAAGATGATTGAGGGATTGGAG
>RSEF01000003.1:53090386-53121961 GCA_003993805.1 Himantopus leucocephalus | reverse complement strand
CCTCATCCTGTCACTGGGAACCACTGAAAAGAGTCTGGCTCCAAATGTTATATGTCTTCTGTATTCTTAGAAAAGCATTTTTTCACAGTACAGAAAATTAATAAAATATTCTTTCATAGAAATAACTGAATGAAAGCTGTTGTGTGTTGGCTTATTGAGTGTGTAATGTCTGAAATACTCAGTGAGCGATACAGAAAATTCACTAGGTCTGTTCCTCATTCCATAAAAAGAGGTGCTTGAAATGTCATAAAGTTAATGAAACATGATGATAAGTGGCCTTTGATACTCTTGGCTTTTTTGACCAGATTATANTCTTGGTAGTTTTCAGTAGAGATTGCACTCTCCTGAAGTGGGAAAGAAACCTTTGATACTCTTGGCTTTTCTGACCAGATTATACACCAAACAAGTCTGTTATAGTAGAAAGTGAGGGGAGAAGAGAGCATCATTTTTACACAGTTCTTTACTCAGCAGGCCCATATGGGAGAAGGGACTTTTTTTTTAAAAAAAACCCAAAACCCACAAACAAACAAACAAGGAAACCTGCTTTCCTTTCTATTTTTAAAACTATCTTCTTAAAACACGTTAAATAGGTTCCCAGCACTGAGGCTGTTGAGCACGTCCTGAAGAGTGCTGGCAGGCAGGATGGGGCGTGTGGTACTGTATGAGAGGGGGTGTCACTGGGGCAGTGGAAGTGCTGTCTGCCCAGGTAGATGGCAGCACATGTGAGGTTTGACATTTGGTGGGGATGGCATCTGTGGGTGCTGGCAGAAGTCAAATCTGGATGGAGCTCCATCCCCAGAGGACTGTACCGCCTCCAGAGAGCATTCTGCCTCTACTGGACCAATCCTTTGATATCCTAGACGGGGTCTTGTCAGGCAGCGTATTCTGGTTTTAATCACACCCTGACAGATGCTCTTGTAAAAAGGTAAATGTAGATGGCACTGAAGGAGTGTATTTGCTGGAGAGTTTCGAAGGTACAGTCGTTGTTGCAGAGGGGAACAGAGTGAGCATGTGACACTGATACTTCTGCATAGGAGNTGCAGAGGGGAACAGAATGAGCATGTGACACTGATACTTCTGCATAGGAGAAAGCTACAGTTCCCCTCCCTCTTTTCATTCCCTTCTTATGTCCCAGCCTCTTGTTTCAGCAAGCGTGGTGTTTAATCGTATCGCTGAATGGGTGATGCAAACAGCACATGTTTACTATGCTATCCCCAAAGCTGTCCTACCAAAAGTCAAGCTGTTACAGGGCAGGAAGAATGGGATGAAGATTAGTCTCTCTGGTCCCTCTGCTCTTGCTGGATTCCTGCAGCTGGCTGCTACCAGGCAGATATTACCCTCCAACAGCACTATATGTAGGAGGAATAATTCCCACAGGTCGTTCATCATCATCTGTTTACTAGTGCTGTCACTTCTGTGCAGTGACTTAGAGATATGATGCTCTAGTAAATCTTCTTAAGATAAGGGATGGCAGAAATTACAACCACCAATGGCTCAGGTTAGGCTGAAGTCAATGATCTTGTGCTCCCTGGAGCCATGACAGTCATAAACTAAAACCAACGAGTACTGTAGTCTTCGTCCATTTCATGACATTCTTTTCCCCCCTCTCCTTTGAAAAAACCCTCCCTCCAATTTCCACAGCAAGGAGAGAATGAGCTGCTGGCAGTCAGTGGGAACTAAACCTCTTCTCCCCTTGTGCCGTTGGTGAGGGTAAACGAGAGGCTGGTCCCCCCACACTTCACAGCCGCAAGCTTTATCCTCATTAGAAGGCATTATCTTTTCCTTAGTGGTGCAAACTATCCTAGTCTCTCTTGCCTTCTGCCATCATTGCCAAAATTATTTTTATTGTTGTAAACATAACTCTGTTTACTGAGATTTAAGTGAACTGGAAACAATATACATATTTGTGTATTCCTTAGACCCATGATAAAGATTCAGTTGCCTCTAAGCCTCAAAAGAAAAATGAAATAACTCCCAACAGGTTCAGCATTGTGCAAAAAGTGTGCTTACATCACCATAGACCATTTGAACTCTTACACCCTGAAGCTGAAGCGGTTGATAAATGATACCTTCCTTCCTACGGGAGGAGGGAATGCTTTAGTTTGTATAGCTTAAAGATGATAATGCATTTGTTAGTCACACAGCAATTCTTTACATTGGCTGTGCCTCTTAAAAACTATCTGTGGCAACACTCTGATGGCCTATACTAGGCAGATTTCGCCCCCTCCAATAAAATAATTCACCAATTTAAAAGCATAACTGCACTGACATTGATTTAATAAATGAACTGTCTGCCAAGCTTTTTCCTCTTTAAAGTGGACTGCTTGAAAATAGATGGGCAGTTACTCAGCAAAATAGTTTCTTATCATTCTCTAAGTGAGAGCACAGATCAAACTGGTTCAAAAAAGGAACATTTATGCATGTTTGTAATGCAAGGAAAATTACCTTGTGTTTCAAAGCATTGAACCCTATCATTAGTATATGCAGAGTCACACATATATAAATGAGAGAGAAAAACTGCCACTGAAGGGGAAAAGCAGATCTGGAAGGTAGAAACTTTGTAGGAGAGAGCCATTCAAAGGAAGAGGTCATTCAAAGAATTACACAAGATAAGTATAAACAAGTTGCAAAGGGCGAGGAAAACATGCTAAGAGCTCTCTACTACTGCTTGGACAACCAGGAGTTAAATTGCAATGAAAGCTTTTAGCTAAAGCTAAAAAACTTTAAAGCTGAATGGTAATGCATTAGCCTAAAAAGTCAAAGGACAGGGTGGGAGGGAAACCTATAAAAATAAGAAAGGGAGAAAAAGGCAAAGGGTGATCCTTCTGGAGACACAAGTTGAGGACTCACCCGCAGGGAAGAGGGCCAGCAATCCTTTGCAGCACACCTTGCATTAAGCACATTAAGACAACTACAGCCCACACACTCCCTCAGCTCACCCTTTACCTCCTGACAAAACACAATTTCATTTTTTCAAGGGTAAAATACAAAAGTTTCTCCAAGAAATACAACTGAGCACAGATAACCATTGCTCCTGTGGCCACAGCAGCTGACGAACACCTGGGGAACACTTGACTGGGGAAAGAAGATTTAGCATGACCCAGACCTGGCTGCTTTTGAGTCCCATCACACACCTCTCCCCCTTACGGTGCTCCCCCTGCCTCCAGGCAGAGACCCCCATCGCGCAGCCTCTGCACTGGGCTAGGCTGCAGGTCGCAACACTGCTGCAGAGCTTACCTTGGCAAAACCAGCTCAGGGCTCCCTCCCTACTTCTGACAGAACCTCTGAGTTCCCTGCAAGCAAGAGCTAATTAGCAATTATCAGATGAGCCATCGCCTTTTTTCTTTTTCCTTTTCTTCTCTCTCGCTCTCTTTTTTTTTTTTTTTAATAAACTGAGCCCAGCCTAGCTACAGGTGCAGCTGCACTTGTGCCCCTCTGCTTGGCTCCTGGGGCTTGCTTCAGCCATTGCCCTCTCTGCTCCATGCTCCCGCCTCTGCATCCAGCAGGGGCTTGGCGTTCCCCACGGATGTTTTAGTGTCTCCCCAGCCCCAACCTCTCTGGCAGCACAGCCCGAGCGTTTCCTGCAGATATGTCCGGTGGTTGGCGGCATTCGGGCTGGGCTGGTGGCTCCCTCGATAGCACATCCTCCCTCCACATGGATGCGGCCACCGGCTCAGCAGTTCCCCTGGGATCCATGCTGCCCTGCTGGGTCCTTGTGTTTTCCTGGTGCTCTAGAAAGCTATGAGGAATTTGTCTGCTGAGATGACTTCCAATTATAAGTTTATGAAACCACGTTAAAAAAAAATAAAATACAGTCACTTAAATTACCCATGCAGACCATTTCTTCCCTCCGGTAGGATTTTGCGGTTCATGTAATATAACTGCACCGTCCCTCCCGGAAGGTGTGTTGGAGAGAAAGCCAGAGATGTTGTGAGGAAGCCGGCTCACATTATTAAAGGAAGAATAGTGACCTTTTCTGTTAACTACATGATGAACATGCACCGCCTCTCACCTCTGCTTTCGGGGTATTCTGCACAACCTCAGGTGATTTCTGGAACGCTTCAGCTGACCAGCAAATTGAATGCATTTAGCTTGTAAGTAAAAGACGATGTTTTATAAGGCTGCCAGCCCCGCACACCCTCTCAGGGCTGTGAAAGACAAGTTGTGTTCTTCCTGGCACCAAACGCCTCGTCTGCAACCCCAGCCCAGCGAGATGCCTCGCAGGCGCGGTTAAGGTGCAGCTGAAGTCTGTGAGAGATGATTTGTGAGCCAGGTGCAGCTTAAGCACTGGCAGCAAGAAAAAACATCTTTTTTATTTTTAAATGAGCAGATCTGAGGTTTGAGTGACTGAGAACCAATAAATATGGACGTGGTTTTTTTACAGAGTATCTTTTCAGAGCAGAGCTGGAGTTGGAGCCCTTAACCTCAGAAGCTGGGACGGAGCCGTACCATATATGTTTATGTGGCAGTAGAGGAAGAAAGCTTATCATGTTTTAGTTAGCTAAAAGAAGTTTAGTCTGAAATGTTAACTTACTGCTAAAACCAAGCCTCGGCTCCCTCCCCTGCCCTTAGATCATAAAACAATTTCACAGCATAAAAGTGAATTTTGAAAACACAGCTGCTTGCCCTGACTCCCTGATCAGAGTAAAACTGAGCAAAAATAAATCCGGAGGAATTTAAACATTATCTTTCTTCTTATTGAAAATTTCACTGGGTAATATACCAGAGTCCTAACTGACCTCCAGAGCCAGCGTCTGCGTGTGGCCATCCGTTTGTCCCTCTCGCTCTCTGTGTCACCAGAGGCACCATTTTCATAATCATCTCCTTTGGCTCATGGGGATCACTGGTAATGCTGCTCTAGGAGCCCCGCGTTTCTGGCAGCAAATCCAGCAATGTCCTTTATCTGGACACAGATATCTTCCTCCCCAGCTATTTACAGAATCCCGAGAAGTGTTAATCGGAAAGTTTCAAATAGTAAAGTATTTCCAGCTAAAAGCAGCCTTGCCCTGAGGAGTAACTATTCCGCCTTTGGGAGCATCAGCCTGCGAACTCAGTGTTGGAGTGCGCACAAATAACCCGTTAGCACATCATCTTTGTTGTCGTCAAAACTCAGTGGTGTGGGCTCTTTTAAAAAGAATAGATTGCTAAATTCTACCAAGATCTTGTGAGATAAACATTATTCAAACAGAGATCTGATTCTTGTGGTAGCTTGTTATGATTCAAGTGTTGTGGGCTATCAAGTTTATGGTTCTTCTGGAGGTCTTTCAAATTCCGTAGGGTATGGATTTCGATAATATCAGGTATCATACAATAAATTTCATATATTTCATCCTTATTTCTGTATGACTTGTCTGTTAGTATCACAGTTTCACAGATTATTTGGTGCAAAATTCCTCCTAGCTTTTCTCGTCTTTCTGAACCTGCCACGCAGAAGTAATCCAGCTGGTGAGGGGAGTTGAAGGCAAATTGTGCTATGGTTCCTTATGTACAAATTCTCGTGTCAGCTCAGCTTTGAGAAGTGCTTTGCTGAAAGCTGAAAAGTGCAGGACTCCAAGACACAAGTGCGTTGTTCAGACAGCAATGAGCGAGATATCGCTGCTGCGGAACCAAGTTTGTCTGGCATCTGTCCTGTCACTGGCAATTTGAGCAATAATTTCCTCCCCAGATGCTGTACAGTGTGAAAGAGTTTGGCTCAAGAGGTTAAAAAAATAATGGTCTGGCAGTAAACAGCTTTTTAGAAATATTATTTGGAGACTTACTTAAACTTGTGCAATGCTTTGTCTACAGTAATAGGAATTGCAGCCAGTAACAGTATTATATATATACAATATGTATCTTTAAATGATCTACCTGAAAGAGGGAGCCTCGCTGGACTTTGAAAACTTTCTCTTAGGCCATAACTTTTTCAGCTTCTTTCTTTTTCTCCAGCTTCAATCAGTGGATAACATGATTCGAACACTCACAAACTTTGGGAAAACTTGAGTCTGGGTCTAAATGTCAGGTTTTGGTTCCGTTCTACAGATTTGTGAATTTATTTGCCTATAAAGAAATCCCACAGCTAATAAATAAAAGAAAGAAACGTTTAATGATCCTCAGAGCAATAAACAGCAGCCGGCTCCATTTCCTTCTTTCCCACCGAATTCAGTCACTATTTAAAAACTGGTTTCTTTACAGTCAATCAGTAAGAGACAGGCTTTTGCCCCATGAAGATGAACCATTACTCAGCTTGTGCATCCTGATATTTAGCCTAACGCTTGGCCCTAGCCACTCTGCGTTTCAGAGGCGACAGCGGGGGGGACGAAGCATTCTTTAGCTCCTCGAGGGGTCCGGACCACTGAAAAGGTCAAACAAACAAAGTTAAAATAACCATGAGCCTTGCTGGCCAGCCAGCGCTCTGGGTCCAAGATCAGCGGTACTGCTGCTGGTGACTAATGCAGTTAAATCAGCTCTCGGTCCCGTCCTGCAGAAACAAATCTTATAGCGTTGTGTACTGCTGCCAGATGGATTGCTCAAGCTTGGAAAGCTCCCTCACGCGCACATACTTAATCACGACAGGCCCTATTCGTGGAAAAACATGGCACCGACGGAGGGGTTTTAGCCACTTTCCTGTAGAAAAACAATGGCAGGGAGCAGATTTCACCGCGTGGGCGGCAGGTGGTGGGTCGCAAAGAGCCATTTATTTGCTGGGAGCGGCAGTGAAGTGGAGCCCGGAGGAGCATGTGCTGGGAGGAGTTGCTGGAGCGCAGGCCAGCGAGCACTGCGGGGTGGTTGCCAGCGCCAGGGATGCCCTGCCAGGCACCCCCCGGCTGTGGCAGCCCCCAGCCTCTCCCAGAGACAGGCGCTGGAGGTCTGGCGGTGGCTGCCGCAGTTGTTTCTCTGGTTTGTGCGGTCACTTTGACCCTGAAAAATTAGTAATTGGAATAACAGTGAGAAAGTAGATGTCTGGAATTTGTCTGGATTAAATGGGATGGATAGCTTCTCTGCTTCCCACTTTGTGAGGCATTAGTGGAAAGCTGGAAGGAAAGGACGAGAGGGCAAAGACAGTGTCAAAGTCACATTTATGTCACCCACTGCACAGCTGCTTAATTCACCAAAGTCTCCCCGTGGTGACCCTTGCAATGAAAACACTTCTGCTGCCTTTCCCTCTCATCAGGTACTCCCGGCTTCGTCACAAGCTTCACTGTTACGTGGAAGGAGAAAAGCAGCATCTGTTTAGAGCTGTATATCATCACTAAGCTCCATAAATTGTGTATGAAAATGGAGTGTCAGCCAGGAGAGATCATTCCTCTGCTGCTGCTGTTGACATCAGTTGAAGTTTGAGAAGTCCTATGGAGTAACACAGTAGTGAGCTACTCATTTTTTAATGGGAAGGCCCTTTCCTATTTCATTTGAATTCTCACAGGCTTCTGGGCAATTAAACTGGGGGCTGAGGTACTGCAGATTGCCCTTAGCCAAAAGAAAAAAGCTGTCTCATACTTGACCACTGTGGCTAAATCCATGTTGTTTCTGCTAGTCCAGACTATGGAAAAAATGAGATACAAAGGAGGAAAGCACAAGCTGCATCTTGCAGTCTACCAGTAAGTCTCCCAAATGTGTTAATATAGGAACAGTTGTGTTTGGTCAGACTAAGGGTTTGTTCATCTTGGTATCTTTCCTTCAGATGCATCCTAAACTATATTTGTGGAAAGGGTATGAGACCTTTTCCCCTGCACACTCTCTCAGCTGTCTGTGGTTTAAGTGTGCTCTGCGCTCACACCATAATCTTTTTAGCAGCCATAAATGAAGCCATATTCCACAAACTCTCCAGTTCCTTAATTCTTGTGGCCTCTGAAGCAGCTTGCTGTAAGGAATGCCACAATTTAACTACATGGTCATGAACAATTATTTCCTCTTACTGATTTGGTATCAGTTGTTCACTATGTTGTGAAGACCCTGCGCAAACTGTTCTCCATGCATATTTTCCCTGACCATCGCCATTTCACTGGCCTTCATCCTATCCTGCCTCAGTCTCTCCCTTCAGACCTCAGAGCTATTTAGTCTCTCTTCATATGAGAGCTGTGCCTCACTGAACATCCCTGTCCTCATCCTGTACCACATATAATTCTAACACATCATTTTCTGAGCTAGCAGTGACCTTAATGACATCCAGTAGGTAAGATAAAGATAAACATGCAAACTCCACAGCTATTAAGTCAGGAAGGAAGTTATTAAATTAAGTATTACTAACTCAGATAACTGCACTGAAAGAACTGAGTTCCACCCCCGCTTCACTGGAACCCACGTTTGCCTGACTGCAAGTCCAGAAGTGTCCTCTTGGACTCCTCCGATTGTGCCAAGGCACACCTAGACTTGCCCTAGCCCCGAGTGAGGTTTGCCCAGAACACGTGCCACCCTAAAGGGGTGCCCCTCCAACGGTGCGAGGCAGGCAGGGGCAGCACGCTTGGTAGGACTGGGGCTACGGAGGGGGAAGAACAGGGACAGTTACCAGGGACACGAAATTCATGTGGTCAATTTTTGAGTGGAGTGGAGTCTAAAATAGGGTTAATATTGTGAAGCGAAAGTACTGAGGGAGGGGGGTAATGATAGTAGCAGAAAAGAAGTTGCTAGGGTCATTGGAGCCCCTGGAAGAATTAGGTGGGGACAGCATACAGGGAAGTGCCGTGTTTATGGATAAGGAAGGCTGAACATGCATATTTTGGGCTGGAAAAGTATGGTTTTTGTCCTCAAGACACACCGCTGAAGGCAAGGGCTGCACAGAATAAATAAATAAATACACAAAACCATGCTTGGGTGATTATATCAAGCTATATGCTAGACTTCATTATGGCACCGGTGCCAGCAACAGGTTGGTTTATCATTTTGGTGAATCAAGATAGGCAGAACTAAGGACCTTAGTTCAGGGCAGCCCATGGGAGTATATAGCAGAATATCATGGACTATTTTTTGTTGTTGTAAAGTGAAAGAAACAAAACTTAAAAACATAACATGTAAGGTTGGCTCTAGCCTCTGAATAAGATTATTAAAAGGTTTTGCAAAAAATAGTTCGTAGAATTTTCATTCTTCCACTGCCTCTCCAAAACACTTCAGCTTCTACAAGACGTAGCGGGCTATCCAGGCTAATTGCTTTGCTGTCTGTACCACAGATGGAGGCATGAGCTGACTTAGGATGAGGCAAGGGAAACAGGAACACTCATTTTCAAGCAAATATAAAGTAGCCACTGGCAGCAAGACGCAAAATTTGCCCAGATTTCTAGATCCGAGGACAGGGAAATGATCAAGCAGACAGAGGATTTTCCCCAATTCTGCTTCTGCACATCAAGCCTGGTGCTGGCTGTTCTCCGGCTGAGCCACAAACACCGGTGGGCAGGGGGAGAGCTGCCGGCTGTGGCACTCCCTTTGCATGGACACCTGGCTGGAAGGGGGTTGTGGTGGCACCCAGATGGCACAGGTGGTGGGACCATGGGGGTGCACGGCTGGCTAACACGGGGTATCGGTTCTAGGAGCTACAGGATGCAAATTAAAAGGCATGGCATGGAGTGACATGAAATGTTAGTGAAAGACAGTGAATCACAGTGCTTTTCTCTTTTGATGTCACTCAGAAAATTTATTGGACAAAGGATATATAGTATTATTTCTGAAGTTTCTTTCTCTTGCACACCATCTCTCAGAGTGCTGCTTGGAAACTTCCCCAGCTCCCCACCCTTGTTGGCTTCTGCTCTTTGTTTTCAAGAAATACAGTCTCATCAAAATGGAAAAATATCCAAACTGCTGCTCAGAAAACTGAACCAATAGCCTGATCTCCTGACTTGGAGCCTGGAGGATTACTGTACCAATAGCAAAGTGATTCTTTTTTCCTCCTGGTCATACATTGCTTAGCACTGAGATTTGCCTCTGTCTTAAGGGTTGCTACAAAGTGGAAAATGGTCAGAGTCAAATGGTGTGATAGATTTTCTTCAGAGAGATACAGCATGCCCTGTATGAAAGGCAGAGAAAAACCAATGCGCTTTGTTTTCAGGACAAATGAGATTAGCAGATATGTACTTTCTTCTGAAAAGGGAAACTTAAGTTAATGTGATAAACACTATTCTAATAAGTGTTAGTGCCCAGCTCTGGGAGGCTGGGCTCCCCTGGCTACGCTGCAGGCTGATTTGTTTTCTCCTCTAAGAAAAATAGTTTAAGCATTTAAGAAAAGAAAAAAAAAGTGAAAAAAAAGTAATAATAATAATAATAATATAAAAACAACACCTCAGCTGTACTTATTCCTCTCTTGTTATTGACCACTTGCTGCCTCATTGATTTAGGATCACAGATATTGGTAAAGTCTGGGTCTCATACCGCCTCTGTGATTTTTGTTTACTTGCTAGTATGTAACAGTTAAATGATGAGAAGATTTTTTTTTTTTTTATTTTGCACTGAAAATGGCCCAGCTTAAAGCGAGTCTTAATGCTGGCTGCAGCCGCTGTGCACCATGCCAATCTGTTCAGCAGCTTTGCCATAACGCTGCAGGATCTGAACGGGACGTTCCGCGAAATGCCTTTCTGCTGCTGCACCAGCTGAGCCTCGGCAGCAGTGAGTGAGTAAGTTGCCTTGAGTGACATACTCGTGGCTGTGGCAGTCAGCAGCGAGGAATGGGCTAGAACAAGCACCCCAATAGATGATCTAATGTCAAAGTAAGAGAGGAGAGGTGATGAGGAGAAAATGGGGAGTGAAAATACAGGACTGGCACAGGGCAGGCGTAAAGAAAGATGGGGAGGAGGCAGGGGTGCAGGTGGGCAGAAGGACTCAGAAAAGCTGTGGTGACTGAAGCACGTTCTTCTTGAAACACAGCCAACCTTTCCTTAATCTTCATCTGCCTTTTTAAAGAAAGTATCTGGGTTTTTTTCATATTTTCTATGTTACAGGTATGACTCAAATCAGCCTCAGCTGACACAGCCACAAACCCATTCTTTCTGTTACTGTAGATACCTGCCTCATTTGATACCTGCCCCAACCTTCCTCAGTAATGCAGTCCACAGTCCTATAGATTTATTCTTTTTCCCTTGATTTTAAATCTGCCACCTGGACAGTCTCTTAATGCAGAGTCAGGTTCTGTAGCGATTGAGAGGAGCATCCTGTAGGAAACAAGTTTAGCTCATCAAAGGCAGTTGTAGAGCTCTTGGTAGGGTAAGCTCAGGCTGCACCACCAATTTTAATTCTTCTACTTCCTATCTTATAAGAACATTTGACTTTAAGGTCTTTTTTAAAAGAAAATAAATTAGAAGGCAGCAAGAGATTACTGTATATTAATAGACTTAAATACACTGATTCATTACACAGGCAAAAGGAGATGGGCAGAGGGAGAAAGCTTTAGATATTTCGTTTTAATTTGCCATTGGCATAAATTCGGCTAGTAGTAATTTTGTCATTCAATAGTAATACTATTTAGCTACCCAGTACCCATTCTTACAACTCTTAGACCACAAAGGTCACACAAATTCAGCAGTCCAGGATTATGAAGGCTTTAATCTTTAGCGACACTTTTTTCTGGCTGCTTATCTAGTAATTCCAGCTCTAAATGGACCATACATGCTCATTTTGAAGAAACATTTTTTTTAAGTTTTTGAAGTGTCTCACTCTAAAAGTAACATTTTTGTGGTCTATGAAGACAGTGAAGACCAGAATTTGTTTACCATAACAGAGGAACAATTTTATAGGCCATCACAGACTTGGATTAATTGTATAGAAGCAGGGAATGTTAAAAACAAAAACGCACAGGCAACATAGTTCCCTTACTATGAAATACCTGTTTATTGGATTTTATTTCTTTACTCTCCAGTAGATGGCAACCCAGTACTTGGCCAGTAAAACAATCCTGTGAAGAGACTTTTTATACAAATCCATGGAGGCTTTAGTTACATATTCTAAGTATGAATTTGGACTGCGAACGTTATCCAAGTGAATAATTTGACTGGTGTTTTATTATATCGCTGGCCAGCATGAGACAATGCCAGAACAAATAAGACTTGAGGAGTGTGTGTGGAAATGGCAGTGCCTTTCAGCAAAGGGGAAGATTTTTACATCTTTAAAGGCTGCTGGTTGTTTTAGTGAAGACGGTCTCTTACACTGACGTTTTTAGAAGACTTGGGAGGTAAAAACCTAAGTTTTGGTGTCTACTCGTTTGGAATTTTGCTTGCTCTTCAAATGCCGTAAAGCCATTTCTTGTGTTTAAGAAAGAAACTACACAGAACTTCCTGAATCCTCTCTCTTCTGTTTGACCTTCTCTCCACACCGTGTCTGTGTGCCGTACACACAGGCACGTCTGTGCCTCCTCCGCTTATTTAC
Organism: Himantopus leucocephalus; assembly: GCA_003993805.1. Classification (NCBI taxonomy): domain Eukaryota; kingdom Metazoa; phylum Chordata; class Aves; order Charadriiformes; family Recurvirostridae; genus Himantopus; species Himantopus leucocephalus. The sequence continues at coordinate 53,109,640 of RSEF01000003.1, read as the reverse complement.
ATTGCTCCAGGGTCATTTCTGGGATTGTCACTGTAAGATCAAACCCACAGAACACATCAGATTTGGTGTGGACCCTGCCTGAGTTGATAGCCTCGCTATTCACCTATCCCACCTTTTTCACCTGCTTAGGTCACCAGAGACTTCAGCAGAGCTTGGGGTGGGTGAGACTGGTGATATTTCCTTCCAAATTAGGGAGCTGCGGGAGGTATGGATTTAGGGACACCAGAAAGGAGGTTGGGGGTTTGGCACCAGCTGTGCGTTACATGACACAGGCAGGGGCTCCTCATCTTCCCATAGTTGTGTCCCGCCTCAGGGCTGTCCAGGCAGGAAAAGCCATAGTCCAGCTAGGTTACCTGAAGAGAGGTAGGACACATGCTTCTGTGAAAAAGGGTGACGAGTCAGTAAGCAACAAAGTGAAGGGAAGGCAGAGAATCAATATAGATTCAAGTATATTTTGCTAATAGTAAATAACCTTTCCCATCTCTAAGTCCTCATAGGTTTTCTTCATCGATTCATTCATACATTTCTTTTGAAGCATTGTGATTTCTAAAGTATGGATTGATAGAAGTAAAAATGGCCTTTGGTCAAATATTTGACCCTTCCATAAGAGAGATGAAAGCAGCAGCACTCACAGAACAGTTTACATTTTCAGAACCTTGTACCAACATCAGTTACTGTTTGTATTCCACTTTGGATCAAAGAGGAGCTGGAAGCGAGCTTCAGGTTTGCGTGGGATGCAGGTAATGGGCACCAAGTGGCCGAGTTTCTACGCAAATGTGCTTCAGAGATGCTCACGCTGGTTTTTGTCTAATTGGCTCATTAGCAACAAGTGTGGGGTTGCTGATTTGGCGTGTTCTCATCATTTGGATTTTGTTTGGTTGGCTTTTAAAAAGCCCTTGGTTTTTAGGGGTAATTAACGCAATGGTGATGACAAACCTTGTAGCTGCTACTTCCTTTATACGTCAAGACAGTTGAGCAGAAACTGTATGTCTGGGAAAACTAACAATCTATTTTATGTTCCCACTGCTCTGTGTGAGAAAGGATGAATCAGATGCTGTTGTGATTTGGAGTTAGCAACAGCCTGCTCAGAACAACATAGAAACAGAGAACAACGGTCCATGCTGAGAGCCTGATGTCGTCTTGTCCAGTAGTAGTTGTCCTGAGCCATGAGATGCCTGTTCTGGGGAATAAAAGCAGTAGTTCCTACAAGTGTTTAGAAATAAATGAGAACTTGCTTCTTTTCCTTCAATTCTTTATATATTTTTAGGTAGTTCCTCTTTGAAAAACATCTTCTTAAACTAACTCTTTAAATGCATGGCACAGCCTTGTCTAATACACACCAAATATACCTCTGAGAATGCGAGAGACCTCCATGTTCCCAGAAAGTAGAAATGCTGCTCTTACTTTGACGACAGTCATCAGCTTTCCACTAGTTTCTTCATTCAGCCCTTCCTTCTTTCCCTCCTCTTCCTCCCAGTAATCCTCGCTACCACCTCAGCTGTTCCATGAGCTGGTTGATCCATTTTCCTTCCTCCTGTGCCCCTAATGCAGCCAGAGCAAACACATGCCGGGAACACTCCCAAGCCCTTTTTTTTTTTTTTTGCCTGGGCTCTTTGGAGGGACTGCCGTGCTTGGGCGGCTCAGGCACACCTTGACCGGCACCAAGGAAGAAGAGAGGTGCAGCCCGCAAATGTTATTCCCACAGCACAGGCAGGATTGAACAGAGGTAAGGAACACTACTGGGGACGACGTTGGAAATAATAGAATACAAATAACAGAAATCAAATGTTTCCTACTCTGACACTGTGCAAACCTTGCACAAGCCTCAGGGTGCAACCTGGCAGATCCTTGCAGTTTGGTCTTTATAGGATTTATCTAGATTTACTTCACTTGTATCAAGAAGATGGCATCTGTGGGATCTCGCTATTATCCACTGTACCTTCCTGCTCTCCTGGGCCTCTCGTCACTTGTGCCTCAGGACCCAACGCTCCTGGTAAAAGCAACATTACTCAGAATTAAAGAGTGCATCTGGCCTGGTTACTTCTCTCAATTACCTGATTAAACCGAATTTCTCTTCTCCAAATAGTATCTTGACATCACAGAATGCTACACAAGTGCTCACCAAAGTAGACACACCTGGAAAAATGAGCAGAAATAGTTACCAGCTTGGAGGGCCTCCCGCTGGTTGGTTTGTTTTCTCTCCTCTGTTTCCCATTTGAACGTGGGGTTTTTGTAAGGCCCTGATGAGGTATCCCCCAAATGAGCGTGGTGTTAGCTGCATTTTCCCCATGACACTTTTACATCTCTGGTGCTCCTTGCACAAGGGATTCAAAGAGCCTCTTCTGTTCGTGCACACACCTAAGTGAGCACCAAATGACCAGCTGTAGACCAGAACTTCACAAAACCTTGGCTTGGGTCTTCTCACAGGCCAAACAACTGACATGACAGTAGGATGCAGCTTGCAAAGACGCAAGGAGTGAGGCCGAATCTTGGCCTACTATCTATGCAGACAAGCACAGACAAATGTATTGCTTTTGTGTGTTCCTGGGCATGAACTATCTATGGTTAGGAAGTTTGCCTGCAAAGTTAAACACTGTGTGTTGCAGACACTTGTCTGCTCCAGGGGAGACGTATCTCCACACTGACAGGTATTGTACAGGAGCTTGGGCCATTGCTTTTAATAGTAACTCGCATGAATCCTCAGAGATTCGGGTAGAAGCCTCCCACATTCCTGAAGCAAGACACAACTGAGCAAATTGCTAAAATACATACAAAAGAAAGAAAAGAAGCAAGTTGTTGAGCACCTTCCAAAGGTTTTGCTATGTGCCAAAAGGCAATTTTTTGACTCACATTCACAGGTATATTAAAGAGTAGCCCGAAACCCTCTCCTGCTTTGTCATCAGGTTGCAGAGGAGAAAACTGAGAAGGCAGCTACTGGTCCCAAGGCATGTTCTAAATCCAGCCCTTGGGGGATAAAAAAAGCCTCTTTCCAAGGGAAGTGGTTTAATGAATTGAGAGAGCCTCTCATCTCTCATCTCATTTCGTTAGATGACTTTATTAAGCACACAAGTGCTTATTTGTGTAATTGAATTAAGCTAAGCCATTCTTCTGCTCTTCAAAAGCCGCACTGCTCCAAACCCAAAGCACCTTCTCTGGCGCTCGTATTTTGATGCTCATAAGCAAGTGCAGCCTGCGCCACTCTGAAAGAGCAGCAGACCCGAAGCGGTGAGCTGGCACCGTGGTGGGAGGCGGGAGGGCAGCAGTCCTGCTTGTCACTATCGGCAAATACGGTCTTCCTCATGCAGCAGCTCCTGCAGATGGTGGGTAATTCAGTGCTGCTAAAAGAAAAGAAAAAGGTATATAGTGTTTGCCTATTGTTTTAGTGTGCTCAGCAGCATCGCTAGTCTTGCTTTCAGATAGCCACTGTAACCTATAAAATTGCTCACACCTCAGGGTGTAGTAGGTGGTCCACAATATTGCCAGTTCTACTCTTTTTTTGGCTTTGTAGAATTGCTAAGACCTGAACAGACCTGGAAGTTGAACTAACCTCAGCTCTCGGTACTAAGGTAGTTCCAGTGGGGATTTCGGCATACGGCCATCAGAGTGAAAGACAGGTTATCACAACACTGCTAGTGCGGTGCAGGAATGGCCCACCGTATGGTTGAGGTGGCATCGCGTTTTGTTTTTAATCAACATTGCACTTGTGAGAGAGGCAATCTGGTTTCACTCTTCGAGGCAGAGAACTGGTGGCGGGGTTTTTGTTTGGCTAACTTGCAAATGAGCCACTTAAATTAGAACTTTAAAAGTGAATGCTGGTAGTAGGTAACTGCTTACCCGTGCTTCAGTAAAACAAAAAAAATTGTAACTTTCATTTTTTGTACCTGGCAAGTATATATTCACAGTATCACAGGAGTCAGTGGAGTTAAAGAGCAAAGGAAATAGTAGCAGATTGATTGTCTAATTCTCAAGTGTGTCCCCTTAAGGCAGCATTTGTGGATGTAAATACAGGTCTTGTTTTTGTAAACTTGCACAGCTGTATATGCATTTTGTGGCTAAATGGAGAAATGCAACTCCTGGGACTTTCAGAACGTCACAGAATGGTCAGGGTTGGAAGGGACCTCTGGAGATCATCTAGTCCAACCCCCCTGCGAGAGCAGGTACACCTACAGCAGGTTGCACAGGACGGCACCCAGGCGGGTTTTGAATGTCTCCAGAGAGGGAGACTCCACAGCCTCTCTGGGCAGCCTGTTCCAGTGCTCTGCCACCCTGAAAGTAAAGAAGTTCCTCCTCATGTTTAGATGGAACTTCCTATGTTCAAGTTTTTCATATGCCAATATAATGAATGTAGAACTTGTCAGGGACACAAAGCGCTCTACCTACCTGGGATGGGATCCGCCTCGGAAGAGCCAAGCCTGGAATCTCCAAGCCTCTGCAGGACTCATCTCAGAGATGGTGAAGTTGAAAGGCTGGACTCAATAAACAACAAAGCTGTTTGAAGTGCAAAATTGTAATCCCAACTCACCTTTCCCTCCTAGTCAAACCTGTCTAGTCTTGGAAGCAACTAATCCCACCAGGAGTCTTTCTGTTTGACCTTAGGCACCTAGAGTTTTTATGAACTCCAACCACAGCTGCCTAAGCAACAAGGTTGCCTTGAAATAAGACTTACAACTTTGTTCTAGTCTGACTCTTTTTGGAAGCATTCTAATTCCATAAATGTCCTGAAAAGTTTTTAAAGAGTTTGGTGGGGTTTGGGGTTTTTTTCTCGGTGTAGAGTATTGTAAATTCATTTATGTGTGTAAAAATTCTTCTCCTGCATGGAGCCAGGCCCAAACCCACTGGCACTGATAGAATCTCAGTAATACCAGAGCTTTGGGGTCAGGGCTTGAACATCACCAGTACACTTACATCTGTAAGCACAGTCACGCAGGCATAAGTTCAGCATAAACTCATTGTGTTGCAGAACTGAAGGAAAAAAAATAATTACATCCATTCATGCAATGAAAGACTGCAGTACCTGCAAAAGGGCAAGGTTAAGAGCTAATAAGACTTTTTTTTCTTTATGTAACTTCCTGAATGTTAAATGATTAACCTTTAGTAGTCTCATGAGGTAGATCTGGTGGTATATGTAACATTACGTTCATAGCTTTTAAGTCTCCATGGGCTTACATGTGAACCTTCTGGTCAGGCATAAAGTTTCTTTTTATAAGTATTAGTAGCAAGAATTTGAACTCGTTTCTCCCATCTCTCTTTTTCTGGGGCAAACACTTCGTTGTGGAGAGAGAACTTTTAGAATAAGGACAGGTACGTATGTGTCGGGGGGTGGTGGTGGTTGGTTTTGGCAGTGGCTACGGTAGTTAGCACACATTTGGGTCAAACACATCAGCAAAATGCTGAGAGCAATAGACAGGGGCTTTGTGTTTCAGTTGCTCCCAAAGCAATCCTGGACCATAGCAATCTTGGAAGGAAGCAATACTCCTTCCAGCTGCAGAAATGGCAAGCTCTCTGGCTTTTCATGTTGTGCAGTGTTTGTTTTGTTTTTATTTCTGTTTTGTTACTTGAGAGACTCTTGGAAACGGCCTGTATTTGAGCCAGCTGCAGTCCCCAGGGGCGGGCTGAAGGCTCTCCTCCCGCCAGCAGAGCAGTGCCCTCTGGTGCACACGCACAGCAGCGGCCTGGTCCTCAGCTGAACTGAAAGATATTAATAGAGGAGAAAAATTAAAAGTTCACATCTGACACGCTACCTCATTCCCACGAACCATTTGCCACGTTGTACAGTTCTGATGGGAGCGTCGCCTGAGGGGAACTGAAGATACAGCTGTCTGGATCCAACCCAAACGATAGATTTTTTTTCTTTGTTTTCTCTTTATGTCATTTCCAGAGTTAAGCTTCTGGTTAGCAACAACTAATGCAGGCACAGTCCGCCCTTGTTACTTAGGGCTAAATCCACAAAGGATTTAGCATGTTGCCAAGTGGACCTGCCAGCACTCTGTTAGGTAGCTAAGCAGACCCATTAATTACACAGCAAATTTAACTAGACCAACAAATGCAGCACACTAAGCACGAAGTCACTCAAGTGAGCCAGAAGGAAGTGCCAAGAGTCATGTCCTAAGGCTCCTTTGCCTGACAACCTGGACGTTGGCATCTTATTACAGACTGCAGAGATTACCTGACTGCTCCGGAGTCACAGCCGCCCTCTTCAGAATGAGGAGAACCTCGCCAGCCCAACGAAGCGGAGCTGCATTTGAAAACCAGGTTTGAAATCCCTTCTTGCAGGCAAGAGCTGTAACTACAACTCCAGAGCATTATACACATATACTCTTTCTTTGGTTCCACCAATTTTCAATTATTCCATTGCAAAGAGGAAAAGCTCCCAAGGGGAGACCTGGGAGACCTCTGCCACGCCTCTCCCGGAGCCCAGCAGCTGGACATTCATGGGATAAGAGATAAAGTTTGGACAGTGATGATTCACATCCCACACAATCACATTTTGAGGACTGCTTCTAGTCCTGGATTATCAGGGCTTTTAATCTTTTTGATTTTTAACCTTTTTTTTCCTGCTGTAGGTATGTGTTGAGAGTGCTGACAAGGTGAGGAGCTACAGGCCTGGTAAGCTGCATGGCGGGAGGCCGGGATACAAGCAAAGAAATCAAATAGCCGGATGCTGCCACCAGACCAGTAAACAGAAGATGTGTTGGCTAAATTAACAACAACAAAAAAAGAGAGAGACCAAGGAAATTTATTTACTTTTTATCTATGAACAGTATGACATATAATTATAGACAAGTTTTGATACACAGGAAAACCCTTTTGTCAACCATTTTTTTTGCTAAATGAAACAGCACAATAATCTTTACACATTCATATTTTGTTTTTTCTTTTTTTTTCTTTACAATACACAGCTTTCTTGGGTTGAAGCAAACTGCAGGACATATTGAGTACTGGTATATTACAGCTACTTACATCATTTAAGAACAGCAAATGGAGAAAAATAAGTTATTTAAATATTGATTTCATATACAGAAAGTGCAACTTTGTTAGTTGTTACATAACTTGCTTGACAGTTTTGATTCCCCAGAGGGTGTCAATTAAAGATAAAAGTATCTGGGACCAAAAGTATTATTTATTCTAAAAATAATACAGTACAACTGCACAGCTGTGACTTGGTGAATCGACCACTATTGCTGCTCTTAGAGATGACGACCTGTTTGAATAATGCAATGTTTAATGCTTCTGATCATGCTCCCAGTCTGCATTCAAAGCCAGGCCCGTAAGAGAGCACAGGGAACTGCGGGCGTCATTGTCACCTGGGTAGTAACAGAGGGTTTTTGATCGAAGCTTATGGTTATGACGGCATTCAGTAATATTATGGGCTTGCTGCTTCTATTGTTAAATAGCTGTTTGAGTTACAACGGTACAATGGATAGATACTGAAGATCGTTAGCCTGAGCAGAGCAGATTAGGATTCCAGCAGCAGGTTTCTTTCGTGCTTCCCACGAGTTAACGAGCAAACTTTTGTTTAGAGCACTGAATGGTTGCAAAAAAAATGTAAGAGGTTATGGCTCTCATACTGCCCCGCCTCACCTGCTCGGGGAATGCCACAGGTCACTGAAACCACAGCAGGGAGGCTCAAACACTGAGAAGCTTAAGGCTTTTTTAGATTAAAATATAAACTAAAATTGTAATTCAAGTAAGACCACAGAGCACAGTCTTAAAAAGAAAAACAAAGCAACTATTAAAACTCACAGATCTCAAACTGCTCACTCTTGTCCTGATGGGTGTGATTTGGTTTCCCTGGGCTATGTAATAATTTAAAAATTATGAACTTACAAAGAGCGTTTGGCACACAGGTTCAGCTTATTCCCATAATTCTCCTTCTGTTATTAACAGAGGGGAAAGTAGTTAACACGGGAGAGCTTTATTACATGACTTGCCTTCCCTGCAACACGAGGAAATTTGTTTCCTTTTTTATTGCATATAGCCAGCCTGGACTTTTTCCTTGCTCCAATATAGCTGCTGTCTACTTACTTTTACTCAGTTCTGGCCCCTACCAGCAATCCCAGGAAGTCTCAATACTCTTTCCATCTCCTGCTTACTGATAGTCGCCATGTAAGCCTCAGAGAGGAACAACAGACAAATCACCATTATTAACAAGACACTTAATTTTTTTTTTCTATTTTTCGATATTCACCAGCTGTGCAAAACACCTACGCTGTATGTTTCCTGATGCTGTCATATTGGAACATGCTGATTACCCACACACCAAGGAGAACATTACAGAAACAGATCTGGAGGAGCTCTGCTTGAGAACAATTTCTCAAGTTACACCAGTGACTTAGTTGCCTTCACACGATAGTGTGCAGTAGGACAGTGGTGAAATATGAAATGAGGAATGTAAACCTAACACCTATCAATTCTACCAGGAGTCAAACTAATTATCACCTGTAATAAAATGCATAGTTCATCTGACTTAAAACATGACCATGAAAGGACTATATATAGTAAGGAATCATGCAGTAACCACAATTTTTCATTCATCAATCTGAGAGCGTTTTATCAGGGAAAGTGTCATTAGCTCAATATGAGGCTGGGATAACTGAGGCTCCGAATAGCGAAGTGCCTTGTCTGGTTTTGTACAGTAAGTTGATGTCAGAACTGATATTGGAAACAGCCACACATCCTGGCCTGTGCCCAGGTTTCTACACTATCTCCCTTTATCTGCCAGAGTAAGCTTGCTCTGTCTTCCATGGAGCATTTGCACTGCAAGAAGCTGAAGGACACACCATATATAGACCTCAAAGAAAAAGCTACTTATGTGCTATTTGTGATAATCTGTATTTGGTATATAAAATGTGTACCCATATAGAAAAATAAAATCTGTCATTAGCCACATATGCGAATGGAACATTTTACATGGATTTAGGCAGGAAAATATCATTACATCATGGAAAAATGGTTCACCACATATGCCAGAACAATGCTCTCTTCCAGTGAGAGGTAACATTAACACAGTCATGAGGCATATGAACTGTTGTAAAATCACAGTGTAATTCATAAGACTATGTAGGATTTTTTTCACCCATGCAATGGGATTACTGGATCTGGTGATATCGATGGGACATAATTTGCATTTCCGATGCATTTTATCTCCCACAAGTGAATTTTCATTTGCAGAAACCCACTGTTTGGAATTGATATGGTCAGGATACCAAGTCAAAGCTGCAGCATAATGATTGACAATATAACACAGTACACAGAATATGATTAAATGAAAAGCAGTTACATATATACAAGGCAGTATATCTTGGAACAGTTTAGTAACAACAGTAAATGCAGACTGTAGGGAACAAGAAGTTAGCCTGACAACTGAAACCTAGCATAACCCTGCATTTGTAAAAGCATCTCTACAACACAGACGGTGTTATGATGAGGCATTTTATAGAAGCTACTTCAGCTGGAAATCACCCTAAGTGCACCTTAAGGGTGACAGGTTGAAACAAGGCTTGGGAAACATGAATACGGGTAAGTGAACACTAGGTAACTGCTTAGAAGCTTATTTTAAGGCAAATAAAAAGCTGATTGCTAGAAAGCAGTTATAAAAATGACCTCAGCTCTGTACAAATAAAAACAAGCTTTCTGACCCTCCGTGGGTTAGCTGCATTGGAGTGACAGAGATGGACCATACTGAAACCTAATTCCAGTCCATTAACTTTGGCCTAGCTAAAGGCTTTGTGGCGTATGGGGACCTATACCAAGCAAGAGCAAAGATGACCAGGGGGGTGTGTGTTCAGCTCTAGACTGCTAAAATAAACAAAAGGCATTTGCCAAACAGCTTCTACTGAAATTTGCACCTTGGCTTGTACCTGGTCTTTAGGACTGACTCCAGGTACCTGGAGCCTAGATGTACAGAAGACCCCCAACCAAAGGAGCTCTCCATAGAAACAGGGCCTATTAGTAGTATTACTTTCACAAACTTGAGGAAAATGTGCAAGGGTCCCTTAATTCTGTGAAGCTGTCTGATTCTCAGGCCAACCCTGTGCACTTTATGAAATAAGAATACTTTACAGGGGAGTGAGGGGGGAGGGAAGTACCACATCTATGTTACCTGGTGGTTGCTTCTCTTCTCCTTCGGTTGCCAAAGACAGCAATAGAAACATTTCATATCCTTTGAAGAAGATGTCTGCCTGTCCTTGGGAGCCAGTTCCTTGATCCCTTTAGCTATGTGAAGTAATTAGAGCAATATTGGTGCAGGAAGAAGCAGTGGATTCTCAACCAGGCAATGCTACACTATGGAGCATGTTAAATTGCCTCTGGATCAAGAGGTTTGAAGAGTCTTGCCGCTGCCAGGAGCTTGCTTATGTGCCTTTCCTCTGTGATGCCAGCTTCTTGAAGGCAAGTTTGTGACAGAGAAGGCACTTTGCTCAGTGTGTTGAATCCTGCTTCTGTGAGCAGGCTGGAATACATAGGTAGACCAATGGAAATCAGCCAGTCAGATACAGAGGTGATAAGTCCCGGGGATACAGGTTTTCGGCAAATTTCAGTGAGCCCTCCACTTGGAATCTGGACAGTAACAAAAAAAAAAAAAGAAAAGAAAAGAACACTTAATGTTAAACGTAACTGCTTGTTTTACAGCAAGTCGTCTTTTGTTTTTTCTTCCAAACTGGTAGAATTTCATAGCAGCTGTTTCAACTTCTTTCATGTCACGTTTGTCAGTATGAGAGCGGTGTGGGTTGAAAGGCTAAGATCACTTGGCACAGGAGCAACAGCAACAATTTTGGCAATGCAGATGCAGTGGGCAGTATCCAGCTGCTTGGGAGACCGTCATTAGTTTGACATCAGTAAAAAATACCCAGTGACAAGACTTTCCAGGCCGAGCCATTTAATTTCTCAGTAAGGCAAGATAATACCAATTTTGCCTCCTCAGACAGGCCAAGTTCTCATATAAAAAGCCATGAAAGCTTTTGATGGTTTCCCTCTCCTGCTTTAGCTAAGGAGGAGTGGACAATAGTATAGTTTAAGAAATGAAAAAGGAGTGTAACACCTTTCAGACTTCAATACAGAAGCATTTAATACATGCCACCCTAAGTAAGCAAGTCTCTGTTACCACTGCTTGCAATCTGCTTAGACTTTCAAGACTATTGTTCAGTCAAGAGACAGGGCTATCTGCTCTCCTTTCAACTACTAACTGTCCTCCTTTGGGATAAGGGGAGGTACATCCTGCCCCTGTAGTACCCCTACCTACGCTGTACCTGCTGGATGAACACAGGAAACACTTCTGTACCAGGACTTCACAGGTATCTCCCTTTACCAGGAGTCAGTCCCTTTTGAAAAGTCTGCTTATAAATAAGAAAATTTGGTTTATGGAAATACTCACTGCCATGCGATGCTGCTTCCTCAGCTGCTTTACCCGGATTTGGTCCATGTTTGTGGCAACATCCTTTTCAGGCTGGTCTAAGTCTTCAGAGTACCTCTGTACCAAAGCCTCAGGAATGCCACAGCGACCATGCTGAATGTTCCCAGCCAGACACAAAGGAGAGAGGATAGATGAAGAAAGCGTATCAATACAGACCAATCAACGCAAACACAAAGAGAAGTGCAGGATGGGAACAAGAAGGAGCCTTCCTCGAGATTCCACAAAACCTGAAAAACCAATCCCTAAAGGAAGGACTGGACCTTAGGACTCCTTCCTTCCCAAAAAAATGTCCTATGATCAATTCAGATTTTCTTGGAAGCATAAAATCTAACCATGACCTCCTTTTTCAGCTCTACTTCCCCAACGTTAGCAGGCAAGGAAACATTTCCATGCCTAGTGCCACCAAGGTACTAGTGGCCTGAAAAGAGGAAGGTTCAGAATAAGCCTGGGATTTCTCAGTCCCCCCACAACACAAGAGTTACTTTAGGTGTAAGGCCTGATAGTAAAGACAAACATAGCTACAGAATGTCTAATGTCCCAATGACATTCGCTGGTTTATCGCTGGTTACTCACAAAAATACAACAGATACAATAAATGAAAGACTATCCCTTGGAATGCTAGTAGAATAAAAACATTGAAGCAATGTTCTCCACTTACCTTGTCAGAGTATGGTTCCTCAGTAAGATCAATGTCTTCAGACTGCAATTTGTTTTCTATTACCATCTCCAGATCCATTCCCCTGCTACAAGAGACTTTCCTCGCTGAAGCAGGACCTAGCTTTATCACATGCTGCTGAACACTAGCAGTCTCTGGGAGCTCCGACAGCCAGGGTGGCAGTGAGCTAGGAGGGGTACTGGGCTCCTGTTCAGAAGCTGTCCTATGGACAGGTACTCCATGACAATCAATGGGAGCGGATGAGCTGGTCTTTTTTACTGGTAAACATGGTGCTTCTAGACTTGAGTGGTTCCCACTTGCAGACATGGGAGGATGATATAATCCATTAGAAAGGCGTTCTCGGCATTTTTTGGCAGGGACAGGTGGTGGCTGAGAAGGATTTTTTGGTTGCATTCTTGCCTCATTTGTGCCTTTTTGCTCAGCTTCTAGACCTCCCTTGAGGACTGGAGCATAATCAGCCCGTGTGAGGTCATGAAAGCCTTTACTTTGTATTTCCAGAGGCGTCCTTGTTGCAAGATGCACCACTAAGGCAGGCTGAGCTTCACAGTTTTTCAGGGGGAACGGAGCAGGCTTTCCACCTGCAGTCTCCATTACAGAGCAGTCCAATTCCTTAGCTCTTCCCTTCTGAGAACTAGCAGCTCCTTTACCCTGCTTAGCCATCAAGTCATCTACCATACAGCTGCCCCCATGAGACTGAGGTGGCAAGGCAGAGCCAGTTGCCTGTTTTGCTGTATCCAGTGAATCCTGAGGAAAAGAACCTACTTCCTTGCTAGTGTCCTGTAGGTTAGTATTGGCTTCTCCCTGGAGATCATCCAGAGAGTGAGATCTTGGCCACGTATCTACACCCTGGGGGCCATCCAGAGTTTCATAGCTCCGACAGACGGCAACTGGTAGACTTCTGCGGTTCTTCTTCATACCCATAGCAGCTGGGGGTTTGACAGAGCTCTTCAGAGCACGATGTGCACAACTCAACCGGCTTTCTTTTTCCCCTTGCTGTATAGTTTCTATGGACTTGGTCAGTGGAAGTGTAGGATAATTTGATAGCTGGTTTCTACTGAAGTCCTTAAAGCTATGCTCACTTGCTGATTTTGAGGGCAGAAGACAGGTCCTTCGAGTTTTACCTAGAAGCAAATAAATCACAATCCACTATTGAAAAAACAAAAAATCTCCAGTGTAAATAACGCATCATTCCTAAAAGCCTTTGAAACAAAAGGATTTACTCTCTTTTTGTTAACTCTAAATGTACAAGAACTCAGTGCCCTTTTACGCATATGAATTTCTGAGCTTCAGCTTTATTAATGAAGAACCAGTATATGTGACCACATAAGGAAAACACATTTAAAATACTTAATATCATTCCTACTTCCCAGTTTGCACAGATTTGAGGTTTAGCTCATGTAAACCTTTATCTGTGTGGAAATATCCTACAGTTAGAACTGATAATCTATACCCATTATATGAACTGGTTTGACCCCACACAGAAATAACTCAAAAGCCCCACCATTTTTTTCTACTTTTCTAATTTGTTTAGGACATCAATAGTTATGTTCACCTTCCAATGAAGTTTACTTTTTTTTTTTTTTTTTTTACAAAAAAGATCTTGTTTATTCATTTTAATTACAAAGTGTGCCAATAGTGTTATTTCATCTTTTAAATGAGCAGCAAACTATTTGCAATGGCAAAACCAGAGAGAAAAAAATATCTGAAGGCTGGTGTTGCACCAGTCCCTTTGTAAAGTTACTTCTAGGGACAGTGGAGTTTTACAGAAAAAGGTCCTATACTATGAGATGGAGAAGTGTTTCAAAAGGGAGTTTCAAGTGTGACTAATCTTAGTGTTATTCTCATGTCATAGTGTTTTATTGAAGTGGAAGGTCTTAGAGATGTGGTGTTTTATTATAACCACTTAAGACGAGATGACATGAATTAATATGAACCGCATGTTCTTTGTAAGCTTTATTTTATATTTTTATGAGATACGCGCTACTGATTTTAAACAGCGAAGTCCATCAAATCTGCTTTACAGAAAAATTCTGATCAAAGGGACTGAGCTCATTAGAGTATTCATTAGTATGAAATACAAGGTCATTTCTCAAATACTGCATAGATTTTTTTAAATTTTCTTTTTAACAAGACAGAAGTAAATTTGTCTCAAAGCAGACGACCTCTCAGAATGACAGCACATCCTGAGCAGGGTGACAGGGATACTCCCCCCACATACAGTAAGCTTTCTAAAATCAGGATAGATAAAGCTTGAAATTTCTTTTTCCAATGGAAAAAAAAACAAAACCCCAAAGCAACAGATTTGGGTAAATGGTATCAAAAGTCTGTAATAATAGGCCATCAATAGCTGCCAATTAAAGGACCAGTTACGTTTAGAGATGTACGTTGTTTTGCTAACTTCATTGGAACTAAATTAATCTGGTGTACTTTTAAGCAATAGATGCTTTCTTCTCACAGCTTGCCTTCAAAGCTTTATCCTGAAAGAAGCTCAATGCTTGGCTTTTGAATAATATACACTGCTCACTTTGAATATGAATGAACCTGTTTAACCTAAAAGAGAAACAGCTTGCTTTCTCTCTTTCTCTTGCCTCTTTCTCTGCTCAAGGAATTTAAAAAAGAAAGTACCCAGAAAACTAGCAAAGAAAATGGAGGTCACATTTAAAAAGAAAGAAGGAAAACACTCCCCTCAAAAAAAGATGCATTTAGTGGTAGGCCAGCAAGGTTATTCTATTTAAAAATCAAGGTGTGTCTACAGCGCACGAAGGAACTCCTTCCTCAGAAGCTGTACGGCTCACAGTTCAACCCAAGCTGAACATTACCGTTTCCCCAAAATGCTAATAAAGACACATCACACATTAAGCTGGCCCCCTTTCTACTACCTTGAGTTCAAGTAGCTCAGAGAAGTAGCAGAAAGACTTCTCCGCCTGCACCTTTCCATTGAGCTCGGCCACTGGCTTTTGAAAATAACTTACAACCACATTAAAAAGACATGCGTAAGAAATGTTGAATTCATTTTTTAGTGCCTTCGGGCACTAATGTCAATATGTAATGAGTATGGAAAGGAGCGTTCTCTTTTCATTATTCATATTTGCTAGTACATGTCTGACGTGCGGTAATTCACAATATTGCGTGGGGCTTGCTGTCACAGCTCACATAACAAAATCCATGTACCTTCCTTTCAATCTAAAATATTGATCAGGGGTTATAATGGTTTTAGGAAAGCACACTCAGGAACCTCTACACTCTTAATGAGGCCATAAGGATACCTAGGAAACAACTTTTCATTTCTTTAAAAATGGGATATGTCTGTGTAAAGCCAGTAGCCTGGGAATGGGAAAAGGAAGAAATGGGGAACAGGAAAAGGAAGAAGAAAAAAACAAGGAAGAATAAGAAAAGAAAAATTTTGGGAAAGTAAAATCAAATCTTTAGTTTATTCCAGCCCTGAATGGCATAAAAATACAAATGCGGATGGAGTGGAAGTTCAAAACATTTTGTTTATAAAATATATAACTCAACATGCAATCTTTTAAGCTTTCTGCTTCAAAATGGTTTGAAAAAAGTGCTGGGTTCAATGTTATTCTTTTGTACAAAGGACAGGGGTTCAGAATGTAATTTCTCTTACATGGATTTAAGTCAAGAGCAGTATCAGGAGGGCAGCTGTGATATCTCTTTTTCTAGCTATTCCTTCCCGCCTCCTGACTGCCAGGTGTAACTTCCATTATGCTTCTTAGATGTTAAAAAAGGAAGATGATATTTCCTGAAAACAGACTTTTAAGTATATTTTTAAGTTGTTTTCATAAAGTGGAGAGCTATATAAACAATGTCCACAAATGCAACATTCCCTCCCTACAAAAAAAAAAAGATGCAAGGTTACCTACAAGGTAGGTAAAAAACTTACAAAGGTTAAAGCGTATACCTAGTAAGGTTTAAAACACATTTTTAATGTTAGCATTTTTGATAATAATTCATTCTTATGATTCCCTGGTACAGTTAAGCGGTCTAATGCCTTTCATAGTGCTGTCAACCACAGTAGCACCTCTGATTTAAATGTGTGCAGGACACAGGTGTCTGGGTGATAACTAAGATAATAAAGGTGGTCCTTACACAAAACAAATGGAAAGTTTATATTGTTTTCAGGATCAGTTCAAGCTACGGGCATACTTGAACTCTTTTATTTAATGTTATGGTGCAGCTTCTGTTAGAAAAAGCACTGTCCACCTCTCATGATACTTCTTGTTACTAGAATACACAAAAGGAACTTTTCAATTCCCTGTCATCATCTGCCTCAGAAGAAAGGAGATTATCTTGGGAAATATTTCCAGAGGTACCAGAGCTACAGCAACAAATTTTCAGTATTTCTCTTAGCACGTTTTTCCGTATGGAAGATCGTCCTCAGAAATTTAAGGACTTAAAACCAGACACAGAATGCATTCAGTGGCCTGTCCAGATCCCAGGTTTTATTAACTTCATTTTGGCATTGCTTTCTGTGGTTGCATTTTGTGTGCACTTCAAATAGCTCTGTTGCCACAACAAAGATGATGGCACAGTAGACAATCCTAGCCTCGTTGCTTTTTTTACTGATTACAAACTTGTAGAAATGCACATGAAATTAGGCAATGTGGCCACCTGTTCTGTTGCTTCCTTTTCTGATTAATTAGCACTGACTGCTTAAGTGCTTAGGATGCCCACTCGGCACTATGGACATCTGGGCTTCAGTTTCTGAACAAATCGGAGAACGCCCTTATCCCACCTGATAAAGCCATGGTTTGCTTCTTCAGCTCTGCGCGTTGCATGTGCAATTCTGATCTCTTCACATCCCCTCTATCCTTAAAAAAGCTATACAGCACAACAAATTGTATGTTCCTTGCTCTGTGTAAATTGCAATAAAATCACAATGCTGCTGCAAGTACATTGTGGATACCTATGAGAATACCCAAATACTTCTGCAGTGGCACCCTGAGAAGTACCTGCAAAAGATACATCTGTACCACTGCTATATTACATCGCAAACCATTTTCTAAACAAAATGTAAGAGTAGCTTTGAAACCTTGAACTGATGCCAAAAGGTCCAATTATCAGCCCAAAACAGGGCACTATACTAGTTATGAAAATATTATGTATAACCACTCCCCATAAAATCTGAAGACCAATTTCTTCTCACAATGCACTTCCCCTTTACGAAGTGCAGTTCATTATTACTGATATGCACATTATGATGTTTATACTAGACAAATGATTATCCTTATTTTAACAGATGAGAATCCAAGGTATTTTGAAAACAATATGCATATAAAAAACTACTATCCATGAACTTTGCAAAGAAGGTGGAGCACATTTCAGATTAACCAGCCTTGGAAAAATCTCTCAGTGAATCCCACACCAAATGTTCTTTTCATAATGGTTTTCAAAACAAGCACTAAATGCATTTGTGAGCAAAAATGATGCAGAAATGCAGCAAACCATACATGAAAAGCAATATAAAAATCATCAGCGGTATTTCACATTCTGCAAAACTCAGATAGAAATATTAGTTTAAATGTAAAAGTATCTAAGGAGACAGGCAATGACAATTGCTTTCTAAAGGTTTTATTATATTGTTAAAATAACAAAAATGTACAGGCACCAATTTAGCTTCAGTACTACAGCTGTCATTATGATGGCACTTAGAGATAAAAAGGAAACAAAATCGTCACATGTGCCATATATTTAGCTATGATTATATTCCAGCATGCCTACTGTATGGGGATTCATATTAAAAAAAAATAAATCTCTGCTTTCAGGAATTTAGTATATTGCATTCAGGCATTCAGCTTCAAAGCAAATTGCAATTTTCTTCAATAAATGGTTATTTCTGAGTGGCAGACTGACAGAAAACGCACATACTAAGAGAAGGATCTTTAGCTCATATTTTAAATTGGAAAACCAGCCACTACTACGGGCATACAGTATCTCTATTTATTCTGTTCTTGGGTTCCTGTTTATGCTAAATGTTAGCGATGAACCAGGCAGTCTGAGGCCAAGCCATGGCTCAAATGCTTGGAGTGATAATGCCAAGCTCAAACCAATTTCATCTATTTTAATATTTCATCCCTAATGACAAGTTTACACCATCCCTCAAGTAAAGCATGCTCAGTCAGCACAACCACCTGATTTCTTCAGAACAGTGAGTGTAATCTCTATTATGATCTATCTTGGTAATTTTTCAGTGCATCACCTTTCACTGATGCAAGATAAGGTAATGAGAAAAAGCATTTTTTTTATAGCTTATTTCCTTGCCAACTTCTCAATTAATTTCACTTGCTAGTGTTCATACACTAAAAACTCCTAAATCTTTGCAGTTGGCTTCTGATCAGAGAAGAATGCAATGTGCAACCTAAGCAACACAAAAATACGGCCTAAAACAGAGAACATTTTTTCTAAACAGTTTTTATATGGGTTTACAAGAAATCCTAATCTCAGTGGAGTTCAGCAACTTCTCCACTGCCAGTGGTCCCTTAGACATGGCCTGTCGGAGTGTAAGTAGTGTAAGACTCATGAGGCACGGCTGCAGGAGAATATGACAGGGAGTGGAGAAGGCAGGTAATGGCAGTAAGAGTGCCTGTTGCCTTAGGATCACAAAAGAAAGATGATTTGTGAAATGTGATCTGTTCCCTACCGATGCAAATAAATAAATCATCTCTAGGTGACCCTGCTCTGGCAGGGGGGTTGGACTAGATGATCTCCAGAGGTCCCTTCCAACCCTGACCATTCTGTGATTCTGTGAAATTAGAAAACAGTACACTGAAAACCAACGGCTCGAGTCAAGAGGGAAAGAGGCAGCCAGAGCAAAGGAGAAAGTCAAGTATGAAGTAGCTTGTGTTAGCTAGGAACAGGAGCAAGAAGTATATGAAGTTATCTACTGAAAAAAGGCTGCAGTGATTATAAGGCTCATTGCTGTCACCATTACCATTCTCCAGGTTTTCACTGCTTTCGTAGCAGCCAGAATCCCGAGGAGAGCATCCAGTTAGGCCTTGGCCTTCAATGAGAAGTTTCTCCTGAGAGCCTGACTGGTCGCTGTTACCTAGAGGATGCAAGAATACAGTGAAAAAACAGGCAAACAGAAAATCCAGCTGATTCAATTTCCAACAGCATTATCTTACATGTCCAAAGAAGGGCAATGAAGCTGGTG
>RSEF01000003.1:52987610-53090286 GCA_003993805.1 Himantopus leucocephalus | reverse complement strand
AGTTGTATCAGATCACTCTTTTAGAAAAGAGTGAGCACTAGCAACAGCCATCACAAATGTTGGAAACATTCACCCCATTTGGTAAAGGATTAAGCAACAGCCTCAGCACTAGTGTGAGGGAGCAGTGTGGTATGTAATAAAAGCAGAATGGACCATGTGTGCGCCTCAGCTGCCTTGGAACCAAGTCCTGCAACTTACAACCATGGAAATCTATTTAAAATGATGGCATCAAAGTTCTTTCTAAGACTTATAAAATCCCCAACACCCAAAACAAAAGCAAAAAAGCACTGCAAAGAACCAAATCAAGTAAAAAAGAATAAAATCCTAATTCTGACATACTTTACAGAAGGGACCAAAAGGAAGGATCAGGAGTGGGTCTGGCAAAGTTAGATACTGTCCCCTGACAAAAGGACAAGGGAGAGACTAGTGGTAAAAATTCCTTCCTTCCTTGGTCTGTGCAAAGAGCCATCCAGGCTGTATTGACTGAATTCCAGGAATTTACCCAGAATATTTGGTCAGAAATCATATTTTGTAGAGAAACTAAATCTGGGACTGAAGATATAGAAAACCAACTTCATGATGCAAGGATACAGTTTATGCCGTGTTTTTTTTCCCCGCAATAAAATGTCAGAAATGGCTATTCCAATTCCTATTCTCAGCACAGGAAAGGTAATTATGGGGTGGAACTAAGTGCTGTTGCCCCTCCCAGGTTCCAGCTGTCTGGTGCCCACTTCTCTTTCCCTTCATCTCCCTGAATTGGAGCTGGAATTCATACTTTCCAACCACAGCATCACATAGTTCTTCAAGTTTTCAAACCAAAATTAAAGGGCCCTAAAAAAAAAAATTACTTCAGGGAAGTGAGCGTTCTAAATAGGTCTGCAAATAATGAAGAGAAGCTCATATTAGGTGACGAAAAGCTACACCGATGTAAGTGAAAAGAATCTATTTCTGCAATTGCAGTTTTATTGGGGGGTAGTGGAGGGTGGAGAAAGGTGAATGCCTCTTTGGGAAATGAAATGAACAAGAAAGCTACATGTCACTGAAAGCTCAGGCCACACAGCACTGCCTAGAGATACGAACCACATGTCTCTATAACAGAATTAAGCACTGCCCACTTAATAAGCAGCTGTTTAAATTGCTGCTATGGTAGTTTAAGCTAAAACACAGGATTTAGCACAGAAGCAGCTGACAAAGCCCTCACACAATCCATTCCACTGATTCTGCTTGGTGGGATACTAAATTTCTGCTGACACTTAGGGACGAAGGGGAAACGCAGTACTCTCTTAGGTTGCTGCAACTAGGTATCGAGCGCATCTAAATTCCTGTCTCAACCTACACTTGCTTTTCAAATGATTCTACTCTACCATGACTACTGCATGGATGGTACAGCCCTGCTTCTTCCTTTGCGGCAAAGATGCCATCGAATTTGACTGCCATGGCTTACTCTGCTTTCCCTCATCTTTGCAACCACTTGTCTGAGACCATCTGTACAATGGGCAGAATTGCACCGCTGCACCTTAGACAGTTGGGTCACTGTCTTTCACTCTTTGCACCTGTCTGATATATTTTCTCCCTTTGAAAATTGCTGTGTTGTCATATGTACAGCCTGAAGCTATCTGTACAACCCTGCGATTCACAGTCCAAGAATCATGTGTGTGTGCAGGTAAAATAAGTTTAATTCACATTTTACTTCTCCACATCACTCTGGGCTTTGATCTTTTTCTTACCCTTGATAACCTCAACCTCTTCCCTCTAGTCTAGAAATTTCTTCTTTCTTATTCTCCATGCCTCAGCTTCTTATTTCGAGTAGGTTACCTCAGGATTTATTCCTGAACATCAGTATTCTAAAGGGTATGTGTTGTACACTTGACATCGCTTGAGTAAGATGGGTACCAGGGCTTACAAGACCAAAAGAATTCTGGCAGAAAAAATGCAAGTCTTAAGTCACTCCTCAAAAATCTACATGTTGTTACACAGGATTACCCTGGAAATAACTAGATTAAGGAAAAAGAAAAGATCAAAATCCTGGAACCAGTTTTCTGCTTTAAGGGGTTCACAAGGTTCTTGGCAGAGCTCCACTAAAACTGAAAACCTCAAACGTCCCACGTACTATCATATTCCTGTAGAAGTTCCACTGCTGTGAGGAGAACAGCTCTGTGCTCAGGATCTCTGATATTCAGTTCATCCAAATCTTCTTCTTCTAAAAGCTTAAAGGTATCCAGATCTTCATAACCATTGAACAGAAAAGTGGGCATGTGCTCCTGCATAGAAGGGGGGGAAAAAAAAAAAAAAAGAGAAGAGCTGTAAGGCAACATATTTATTTAACTTATTATGTCAATAAAGATACTAGAAGAGATTTTCACAACCAGCAAAAAAAGCAGTAGTTTAGCAAATGCAAACCACTGTATAACAGCAAAATTATAGGATTATAGCTTGTATAAACATTGCTCAGAGTTCAGGGAGGTAGCTGTGCTAGAACTAGAATGCTGCACATATTTTTGTATTTGGAATGCACTGTATTAAATGGCTCGGGTAGCATGCTACCCGGACGCACAATATGGCACAGCTATGTATGAAGGGAGGAGTACAAATGGTGAATGACAGCTGCATCTGTTTATCCCTAGCTCTTCTGAACAGAAATGAGGGAAAAAAATTTTCCTCTTTAAAGACAGGGTAACTATTGTTATTTAACACTTTTTGCTTGCTTTTGAAATGCGTTAACTAGTAGCCACACTATGCAACGACGTACAGTCTCTGAGTGCATACAACTTGCAGCCTGCAGCACTTCATCAAGCCTGACAGGTAGTTCTGCCTGGCTTCAGCTATTTTCACTCTGCAGCTAAGACCGATTCTGCTAAGTGGTGTCACGATCCTTAGGATTATGAATCTGGTACTCAGCTTTCAAAACTAACAACTCCAAAGGTGTCGCCCCTTTCCCACAAGCAAAACTAAAGATTAAACAGAATAAGAGAATTTGGACCTTTAAGTTGATGCGATCCAAGAGATCCTCAACTGACTTGGGCTGAGGTGGTCTGCTTTTCCGGCGTCTCCTGGTGGGCCGCTTTGGCTTCTCTTCTTCTTCATTTAACACATCCACATAGATAAATTTGAAAGTGCCAACTTTGTTGTTCAACAGGCCCATCCAAGTGCCCATGGGGGGTTTGCTGATTATATCAATAATATCACCTTTCTGCAGACCAAAGAAGCAAGAAAGCCATTTAGACATGCTTACTCATGGACATTCAAGCAAACACACCCACTTTCTCTTAGATTTTCATGTACACAGAATACACAACACAGGATAGTTTTCAAAAGGTTAACCACAGCTCTTGCAAAAATGTCTGATTACACTTCTCTTACAAATGGAAGAAAAGGGAATTAAGTGACATGCCTAAGATGGCAGAGCAAGTCAACAAAAGAACTTGGAACGGACCCTAACAGTCCAGATTCACAAACCTGCTTACGCCCCAGTAGTGCATCACTGCTGTTGCTGTTGTGTACAAATGTCTCTAAACTGTGCAACTACCTGAAACTGGTGCAAATAAGAACATACTCAGTGTATATGGGCAAAATCTCACATCAGATCTCCTGAGGAAAGGAGACATATGCAGAAGGAACCATGCAACACTGTTGCTTTTCCTGATGGGCTCCTGACTATAACAAAGAAATGGATGCACAACTGTTTTTCTGTCCTTAAAGAGATTACCTGACATACATCTGCTTTAATAGGAATTAGCTGCCCTCAGAATTTTAAGCAATGAATGTAAGGAGTAAGATAGTATGAATTGAATACAGCACAACTAAAAAGACTAAAAGCTGATATCCAGAAAACACTAAAGGGGGGTGACAACTCATAGTCAGCAAAGTCATTCAATATTAACTCAAACAAGTTATATTAACTGAAATGCCTTTAAGGGACACTATGTGCAGGCGCATCCACATTTCTTCCAAGGATTTTGAAAATCTTTCCATTGATGGATAAATTCATTATGGCAGACAAAGTATTTTTCCAATCTTTCAAACAAAATCCTTGCAAAATGGAAATAAATTTGTGGCACATTTATATTTTTCCAGAAACTAAAGACAGAAGTGTCTTTCCCTGGATGTGGAGAAATACGAATACTTACTTATGTTCTATAACATTTTGCTATAATTCAAGCAAATCTTAAATGTATCAGAATAAGATAGGTTAAAGGGCTTAAAAAACCCCACATAAAGAGCTCTTAATTAAGAATTTTGCCAAAAATAAATATTTGACCCCTTAAAAACAGATATAGCTAGTACCTTCAGCTTCAGAGAATCTGTATCATAAGGACTTGGAGTAAAATCAGTGTGAACCCTGGCTCTTCCACAAAAAGGTCCTCTGTAAGGAGGTTCTTCGTCATCACCATCTTCTGATTTCACGCTCTCCCTGTTGCTGGTTGAGGAATCTGTTGTGCTCACTGTCTGACCACCTGCGTGAGAGACATGGTATCAGTCTACAAAAAGAATCTCTTTGTGAAGAAGGTTCAGAAACAAATAGAGGCAAGATAGAAAATGGGTCGTCTTTCTACAAAACACGGTAATCAAAGTTAGAAGTCCTTAAATACTGCTATTTCTCATATAGACATGTGATGGGAGAGTTAGTTAATCCACTTTGTACTCCTGTTTTCTCAAATTCAGCTCAATATTTAACTGAGAAGCCGTTTAACTAGTGTCTCATCTATGGTACATCACAGGAGATGCCATCTTTCTTGGAAATTTTGCCCCCAAAAAAGCATAGTGGTGTAAGTAAGATAAGCTCTGAATCTGCATGAGGGTTCCAGAATCCCCCCAATGTCCAGAAATTTGGTTTGATGGCAACACTTTGTATTGATATAACCAAAAAAAAAAAAAGAAAAAAGTGGATGATTTTCAGATGGAGCTTTCTCTTCAGTTTTTTTCCCCGTATGTTCTCGGTGTCTCTTGGTCAGTAATTCATAGTGAAACAAGTTCACACCATCTGTGTCCCACTTAAGCTCTTTTTTGTGTAGAGACAATCTTAACCAGAGAGGTTTTAAATAATACTCCTCTAACTAGTTAATGAGAGAACCTCAAGGTCTCTCTGGAAGGGTGGGGGGTGGGAAGCCCATCAGGAGTGCTGAGGAGAAATCTAGTGTAAATATGAGCCTGTTTACTACTGGCCAAGGATTGTAATTTTCACTCCAATAATTTATATTATAATAGCAGGACCCAGCAGACTCAGCCAGAAAGCAGGATTTCACTTTTTCAGGGCTCTGTATAAACACAAAGCAAAAAACATCATCTCTGCACCAAAGAGCTTACAGTTCTTTGTAAACCCTTAATGACTAACCCATCAGCCTTTCTACTTCTTAACCGCTGCTTCTGCTTTGACTTTCTCTGATTCTGCTTACTGTGGAGATCTCTGCTCCCTGAAGCCACAGAAATGGAGCAACGCAATTACAACTGAACTTACTCATTGAGCTCTGACCGCTTAAGGAACTCCTCAGGCTCTCTACTGAGCCACCGGCTTTCAGCTTGGGTTTGTCCAGGGAGTCAGTGTCTGGCGGCGGTGACTGTGGAGAACCTGGCATGACCCCGGGACCAGACTCCTGAAAGCGATTGAACCATTTTACTTTAGTAAACGAACATAGGCACTGACAGCTAGCATTGTAAGTAGAAAGAAACATTACACAAAACTCCTAATTCAGAGGTTCTAATGACACGTGATATTTTTGCCAGCAGTACTTGCAAAACAGCTAACACCAAATTCAGCTTTCTGAATCAGGATTTTGTACAAAGAGGAAAACAAACAAAGCAGACCATGCAAGTGAGACACACAGCAATGTACACTTTCCTTTTTGCAGTGAATTGTTGATATATTTGCTCATTTACCTTGAAGAAACAAAGAATCAATCAGAAAACGCAGCCTTTGCATAGTATAAATACTCATAAACACAAATGCATAAATTAAAAATATTTTGCTATGTGTGCAATAGGTGAGGCAATTTCTCTTTCATTCAGTCAAGTGTTATAGGAAATCAAAAAGGGTCTTTCCTAAATTGAAATTCTGTCAGCCTCTGTGAACCACAGTTAAAGCAAAGCAGCAGATACTTGTGGCCAGAATGGCTTTTGCTTGTTTTTCTGAATGCAGAAAGGGATACTGGCACATAGTTTGAGTCATGATGCCAGAAAGGTACAAATATTCTGAAAATACTGTGTCCAAAAGTTTGAAAACAAAAGAACTGTAGCTTGCATACAAGAAGAGTTTTTGTGGAGATGTGTGGTCATAAAACTTTTAGATGAAACCTATTATTTGCATGCTGCAGAATCATCAGAAAAAAAAGTCATCCCAGCATATGAAGTCAGAGGTCAAGTCAATCTTGGAGAGAGCTAGAGAGCAGAAGTATTGCTAACTCACTGTAAACCGATTTCTCAAAGTATCCCTTTCTTAGGCAGACTTTGCAGAGGGGCACTGTAAGGCCAGCCAGATACCAAAGCATCTTTTTATGAATATCAGATCATGTTAGACCTTAAAATGTTTTAAATTTAAATTAAATAACCATAACTGTAGCACTGCCCCTGGTTATGAATAAGTATGGCTCATTGTCCTACAGGTAAGGGATTCCAATATTGCAAAGCACTGCATAAAACTGGTCATGTCTCTGCCTCTCTGTGCTGTCTCCAGATTCTGCAGTTTGGGGCTGTTACTTTGAATGTTACCAACTGCTCCTTTTACAGGCACTAACGCTTTGCATGAACACCAAAAGACAGATCCGGCGGGGCACGGTTCCCTTTCCATTTCCATCTCTCTATGGGTGCAAGCATCCCCACTTGGGGGCGATGTGAGCCAGAGAGAGCTCTGCTTTCCCGGCGGCTTTCTAAGCTATTACACATTTCAAGTGGCAAGATTGGTTTTAAACAAATGCCAAAGAATTTTTGACACTCCACCGAAGCAAGGAAACCAATGTACACCAAAAGGGAAAAAAACAGCAATTGTTCCTAGGCCACTGAAATTCAAAGCCTAATTTACAACTAATATACTTCAGGTTTGCCTTTAAGAATAAGCTATAAAAATCTATAATGAAAGAATAATAGGAAAATCTTCTGTGGGATGAACCCTTTCTGACTACATTGTGTGTCTGTTTTAATGGGCTGCTGCAGAGGGCAAGCTATGATGGAGAAAAGATCTGTAATAGCAGAGAGGAACCGTGTATGTGAAGTTATGCTGGGAATTTAAACTAAGGTGTAAATTGCAGATTAAATATATTACTGTGACCCTGTGTCACAGACCCATTCCCTTAATAAATAATGAAAATAGATAAAGCAATGGAAATATAGAGTGAGATATGTAATGCTATCAACCACAGGCTTCTGCTGATGAGCTACTTGAATGAAAATCTGAAAATGTGTTTTCATGGTTTGGCATCTATAGGAAGCCATTTCACAGTGAGGGATTTTATAAGAACATAGGAATAAGCCACTCCACATAGTCTTGTTAGAAATTTCTTCAGAGATGCCTTGAAGCATGGGAATCAATATTGATTATCACTTCTACACTATTAAGCAGTTTGCACTGCAGACCTTACATACCTGCTCAGACAAAGAGCTGCTATATTTTTTAGACATCCTTTTCTTCATGGTTTCTTTTACAGACTTCACCTTTTTGCCCAGAGATATACGGGAGGCAGAGGGTGATTTGATCACTTCTTTATAAACAAAGTCTCCTTCTTTGCCCTGCAAAATAAAACAGGGTTTAAGCCTATAAAATACAAAAGCCATTTGTTTCCTCAGCCAGCAGTCATTGCAGAGGTACCCAGGCAGACACAAGACGGCAGCATGGTGTCCTGTTTACTGCTCTAAATTCAGTGTTGGGACCTCGTGCAAACCACTGCAAGCAGTCCTGTACTCCTGCACCTGTTAAGATTTGTAATCTTTACTGCACGTACTGTGTGTAGAGGTGGTGGGGTGTCTTAGGATGCATTTATCCCTTTGAGTTTCAGGGAAGTATTTGACTTGATAGAAAACTCCACAGTTTCAGGCTAAACCCTCCTTGACAGGACATAAAACAGTAGTTGTGGCTCATGTTGGTCAATCCTACACACAGTTTAACAGGAGTAAAGGTACCTCTCAGATCCTAGCCAAATATATATCTCTCTGTGTGTATATATATATGGATACCTACATTTGGCTACCCAAATTTACTTTTTATTTTCAGACAGGCATTCAGTTAACCTCTCTTGACGACCATCTCTGTGGTTTTACTGTGGATTGTTTATAGAAAAACGCAAAAAAAGCTACTAAATCCATCAACCATGGTAGAAGGTTACACTTGCACAGCTATTCTTAAGACACAGAACAGGGTACTGCCAAGCTAAATTAGCCGGTCCATATATAGTGGATGACAAAGGCCAGCTGCTTTGAACGCATGCAACCTTTTCTAAACCAGCTTAAGATACCTAGCATTTACTTATGCCACAAGCACACACAGAGAACGAACACGGACCGGTTGACATTTTGCCAAACTTATGACTCAGCCCTTATTCAGACTGTCCAGGCAGCATGCTAAACACAGTCTTTCGTTCTACAGTGTGTCAGGAACC
This sequence comes from Himantopus leucocephalus, assembly GCA_003993805.1. Taxonomy (NCBI): domain Eukaryota; kingdom Metazoa; phylum Chordata; class Aves; order Charadriiformes; family Recurvirostridae; genus Himantopus; species Himantopus leucocephalus. Next base: position 53,081,704 of record RSEF01000003.1, on the reverse strand, counting down.
ACAGCAAGGCAGCTCTATCAGAGCTACTACCAGCACCCTCCACTAGCAAGGGTGCACCAAAAATCACAATGCAAAAAGGACCAAAATCTGTTTGGCCAAATAGGTTGACTACTGAATTTGGTCTCTGACTTGATTCAGTAATCCGTCTGTGGACAATTCAGGTACATAAGATAACAAACCCTAAAATAAGTGTACACTATATTCTACATAAAAGATTTATCTTTTTTTCTGAATTTATGTATGTTTGCTCCTTTACTAATGTTCTCCCAAAAAGTTTCTCTGAAATTCAGCTGATACTTCATTTCTGACAATTCTGTATCTTTTTCCTTTACAAGTTTTTTGTGATTGCAACTTCTTTGGTAACTTTTAGTCTTTTAGCAGAAATTAAGGACAGCTCTCTGCCTTATCTTTTTGGAAAAACCACCCCTTCCACTTAATGGACTTAAATGTTTTCAAGAAAAACACTTGATCTGCATACATTATTCTGGTGCATTGCATCTCTCCCACTACTGATGCTCGTAGGGAAAAATGTAACAGCTAGGTTTCACACTTTCCTATATCAAAACTAATCTGAACAAAATATGCCAAAGTTTAAAGATAAACACTGTAAGTTTGGAAGTTAACTTTTTTACTTTGTTGGAAATTAATGAATAAAATAACCACACATAGTTTTGGCCAATTTTGGGATAATTTATTATGTTAAAAAAAACGACACAAAAAACCAGAAAAACAAAAACAACCCCCCAAAAGCCAGCTAACATAAAAAAAAAAATAATATAATGCTGGCATTAAAATGTTTCACAATTTAGACTTGATTTAAGTGAACAGAGTAGTTATCAGAGCCGACATTGAAACAGAAAAGAAAAACATATATGGGGCAAAAGGAAAAAATATGCTGGCAATTTCATTTGATACAATGTTCTGGCTCATTTCTGTTCTGTTATTTTTGGCTGCAGGCTGACCAACAGTAACACTGGGATCAACATGAGTAACATAAAATGGAATTAATTCTCAGTGTAGGTGGTGGGGGTTTTTTTTGGTNGCACCCAGCGCAATGGGATCCTGGTCTACTCCAGAGCTCTTAGCTACAATGAGAAAACAAATTATAAATCTCTTACATAATGACTTCCACCCAAATAACTTGCAGATCTTCAGCGAATGAAAGTTTGCCTCATCGTTCCAAATAGTAAATATTTTTACCAAGAAAGTATAGTAATCATATGTTTTGCCTGGGGTGATGCTCTGAGGAAGTCAGACATAAGAATAGCCCACAGATGTGCCCCCAGGTCTGCGCTTTGATCACTTGTTCCTGCCTCTTTACACATATGGTATATAAATACTTATACACACAGGGATATGGGCGGGTATGTTATTCTCAAAGCTAAGGAAGTCTGAGGTTAACGAAGATGCTCTGCTTTCTTGGATCCCCAAACTGTTATTACAGACCTAAATTACACTTCAGTCTACTATAACTCTATTGCACATTTCATTTTACGTTATTTCAAGTCTGTGCCACCTTGTCTTAAACTCACCATTTGGTCAGAACTGTTTCCAATATGAAGGGAACGATTCGTCAAGTCAAATCCTCCAAAGCTACAGGTTCTCTGAAAGAAAAAAAAAAAGATGGATACAGTTCTATCATTCTATCACAATGATTAGCTTGATTAGCTTGCTCAAAACATCTGTGATTTGGAGAACACCAGTGAAAACACAAATGTCTGCAAAAATGGAAACAAACAAACAAAAGGATGGGAGATTATAAATCAAGAAATCTGTTATAAAGCAATTTGAGTCATTTGCCTTTTCCAGAGACAACTCCTTTGCCTAAGGTCTGCTGGTGTTGAGTCATCTATTGCCTACTCTTCTTTTTAAAAAGAAAAAAGACTTTTTGGTCTGAGGAAACTGTTGATCTTATGCATCAAGTTTTCCAGGGTGCTGGCAACTCCACCTCAGCACTCCCATCTGCCTTCATAAACAAGTCCACAGTAGCACTGAAACAGAGAACCACCAATCTTTTAAAGCACTGAATAACCTATCTTCTGGGAATAGCTGCATGGACTCCATTTCCACTGAAATAAAAGAAAACGCTAGAGGCCTTGTAGGGTAAGCCCTTGGTAAGAGGAGGGAAAAACCATCCCAGCTATCCACAGATATTGTGTCCCCAGAGACTCAGCAAGCCCTGATTCCACATTAGGTGTTTACCATCACACCTGTGGTGATACCTGGCAGCTCTGCTACTTCTGGGAGAAAGTGCCACAATCACCTAGAGGACTAACTCAGTTTTGGCTGAATGCACAGATGTGGTTTATCATAATCATCCTGAATAAAAAAAGAAAATCAGCACTATGACACTGCTTCCCTCCCAACAGGACAGGGCAACCAAACTCAGTACAGTTGCACTTCCACAGGCAACCACTGTTTAACTGTGACAGATGAGTCTCTGCTAAAGCTTTGGTATCACTTGAAAAAAGACCAGACACTTAGGGGACTCAGAGAGAATCCAGTTTTTGCTTCGCAATCCAAAAGGTAAAACCTTTGACTTTTTATTTGGTCACTGAACAACCAGCTGCACAGTACTCAAGTACCTGGCCCTGCCAGAAGTCTCACAGGGCAATCCAGGGAAACAAAGGCATGGCAGCTATAACTTACTTGGCACAACTTCAGCTCCGGGCTCTGAGTGTGAGTTTATTATAAGTATTCTCATCAGTGTTAAGAGTTGAGACAACCAGAAGGCAGAAGATCAACCAGTTGAAAACCATAAGTTCTTAGGGCCTGAACTACCCAAAAGAGCAACTTCAAAGACACCTTAAGACTCAGCTAAGCATCAGACCAGACCTACAAAGGATTGCCCAATCAGTACTGTGAGTGTGTACTTTGGAATCAGTGAGAAGACTCACCACCTGAGAACTACCAGTCTGCTTCGACACTATTAGGAAGAAGCAAGCTCTATAAACTGTGCCACTTACTAAACAATTATGTCAACTATTTCTATTAAAGTAAACATTCTTCCTGCCCTGTTCACTGCTAACGATACATATGAATAGCTCTTGAAAAGTTTTCTTTTCTAGCTTTTATGTTGGGTGCTGTGTACCTACGATGCTTGGATTACAGTTTTTGTACCCATCACAACTCTACTAGAACTCAAAGCCAGCTTTGTCTAGGCCCCACACATATTAGAAAGAGTGCTGTGATGTAGAATTTTAAGTGTTTTTTTTCCAGAAGGCAATGTGACTATGGCACAGCTTTTAAAAATTGTTTTTGGAAAGCATTTGAGACCAACCACAAGTAATAAGATCAGTTTTTAAAGCACAGCACGTTTAGCTATGAGTAATGTCATCCTTCTGTGAAGAGTCCGTTCTAACTAATCCTACAGCGCATGGTAATCCCAGCAATGAAGAGAGGACATCTGGAACTGCTCTGAGCAAGCTTGTCTGTCAAACCAGCCAGAGCTCCTCCTAACGCAGTCTTCTCAGAAAGCAACATGTCTGTTGGTTAAAAGTTTCTGAATAAATGTACAATATTAACGATGCTCATGGTTTCATTATGGACCACCCCATACATTTAACATTTGACTTCCACCTTCAGATTCCAGTAGCAACCCTGGCAATACTGTACCAAACAAAAGGTCTGTGGATGAGGCGAGGGATATTCAATGGAATGGCCATGCAATCGAAATTATTATTGTTTTGGGAGAAAAGAAAAATTGATGCGATTTAAAAATTTCATGCATGTCCAGGTCACTGAAACAAATATAAATGACAAAAATGAATGGCAAGGCAAGACAGAGTGACCAGTTCCACTGAATACATAGGCATTGCAATTTCCCTGAGGTTGCAGCGAACAAACATGAAGTGTTTCTAGGAAGAAGGAGAGGCATTAGTTGAAGTTTGCCAGCTTTTTGTGGTTTCAGGAAAAAGTGTGTTGAAAAAGCTAGTAAGAGCAGCGTGTCTCCACCATTTATCCCATTCAAATGAGGCTGGAGGAGCAGTTGACTGTTGTCGAGTTCCTCAACAACAACAAAACCCTATCCATTTCTCCATTTGTATCTCTGTGAATAGCAAAAGTCAGTCCAGATGGTTTTCATAATGGAATTACCATAGCGAGACTACTTATTAGAAGAACTGAAAAGCTTGTTTCTGTTATCTTTATTTAGAAAAACAGTTTTAGAGGGTATTTTTAATTATGGAACATCTCTAGCACATATGAGTGTGCTCTTTCGCCTTAGATACCGCTATTGTTCAACCCACAGAAGGACGAGTAAGGTTTCTCTTATCATTGTAATATCCTCATGGGAAAACAATGTCTTTTGACTACATGTCTGTGAAAACAAACAGTACCCTGTGAGCAGCAGGGCAAGCAGTCGATGCAGAAGAAATAGTGAAGCTGCCAAGAGAGAACATTCATGGTATTGGGTAGACAAAACCTATCTATTTTGTGGCCGAAGAGAAAAAAGTGAACCATGAGAGCCTGGTCACCTCCCACAGGTTATTCAAGGAGACGAAGGCTGTGACTCTTATATCAACAATACCTCACACCTGAAGAAATCAAGCAGAGACTTCTAAAATAAAATCTGTAGTTCAAGAGGAAAAGCTGTTTCTACTGTATTGTTCACTGTAATATCTTGCTTAAAGTTATGGGTGCACTGCTGTTTCCACTCACTGAAGTAGGGAACATATCTACACTGTCAACTGAACAACAGACTAGCTGGCTCAGCTTTGGAGATCTGACTGGCCCCAAAGGCAAGTTCCTGGGAAACTCAGCATCATGGTTAAGGGAAATGTTAAAACTGGGTCATGTAATCAGGAAGCAGCTTTGGCTCTCTCTGGAGTGCTCAACTCACTTAATTTCCCATTGTACAGCCCAATGTCCTTTTTTGGCCACCCCTTGTTCCCTTTCCACAACGCTCTGAGGGAAGGTGCCACCTTCACCTCATGCTAGAAAGAAGGAGCAGTGGCCAGGAACAGAGCAGAAGGGGCACTTCAGGTGGTGGTGAGCAGCAAGCAGGAGGGCAGTGTCTAGATAATGTAAAACTCCCTGTCTTTCTGCAGCTGTGTGTGTAACAGAGAATACAGAGCTGGGTGGGTGAATTGATGAGATGAAAACTGAGAAGGGGAGGGCCAATATGGGACAATAACAGCAGGAGAGAAAGAGCAGAGTAGACTAAGGATGCTCTAATCCTCTGAAAAATCTGTTCATCTCTCGGTATCCCTTTAAGAAAATACTGATGCCGAAAGCATCACAAAGAACATGTTTATAGCATCTCAAAACTCCTCTGTTCACCAGTGACCTCAATTTTTGCACTAGGTGAATTTAAAAAGCAGCATTTTGTCATATTTTCTCTCTCTCACTGAGGTATTCCGTACACACAGAAACCGCAGACTCAACAGAACTCTTCTCTGACGGCATTATATCAAGCTCTTCCCTTAAAGCTGAATTACAGTGCTTAAGAGTTCCTAACAGCAAGGAAAGCAGAAAGCACTGAATTTTAGTTAAAAAGTATAAAGCAGAAAGTGTTGACTGCAACCTCACAGAAACTGGAAGACCACCTTCATGGCAACTCTTTGACTCACAGACTTTTGGTGGATTCTCAAGAGAACCCTTTTAGTACAGCGATCCACTGTAGCGGCCCACTTCCTCTTGGCCTCCTCATCCTCCTCCAGCAGGCATCTCCTCAGGTCCTGCTTGTCGGCCTTGCTCAGGGTCCTGTCAGTAACGGGACGCACCAGCTGTGAGAGGTTGAGGTGACTGTACAGGCTTCTCTCCACCACATAGGTAATATTGAACTCGCTGACAGAAGTGCGCCCTCGTAGCCTTCTGTTTGGGAAGCCACAACCTCCACCCCCTTTCGTTTTGTGCCGCAGTAATTGTAGGTCACAAGTTGCAGTGGATGCTCCTTTCCTAGCAGGGCGCTGGCAAAGAAAAGCTCTGGAACAGGAATAGTTAGTATCCATTTTCTTCAATCGGATTTGCTTCCTTACACTCTGAATCTCCTCCAGGGACACCAGAAGATGGTGCTTGTGCCTGTTGCTGTCATAAAAGCAAATGCTTTCTGTACTTACCCCGTGGCTCAGCGAGCCGAGGCTCTTCTTCATTTCCCCATCTGTCAAGGAGCGGCAAACTTTCTGGGTCTTCTCCTCTTCTGGATAAGAGAAAAATGTCCCAAGTTTCTTGGGAGGCTTGATAAGGCCACGGCTGTCAGTTTTGCTGAAGGTCTTCACCAGCTTCCGGTTAGCTCCCCACGTATCGAGACTGCTGGATGAGGGAGAAGTAGTCAGTGAGTCCGAGTCGTCCTCTGGCTGCTTTTCACAGGAGCTGTCAAAGTAGAATTGCTTCTTGTGAACTCCAGAGTAAAGAGCTGATCTGTCATCCAGTATGGGAGAGTTGTCAAGTGAGTGCTCTTCCACACCTACAGGGGACAAAAGCAGCACAGCACATGTCATCATTCATAATTCTCTAAGATGTTTCCCTGTAGAGCCTTATTGTATTTATTTAAGATGTCACCCACTTAAAATGGAAGTAAACTCTTCCTGATATAAGCAGCCCAGAAGCTGTGTGCGAGTGGATAAACCTGAAGCAGCTCCTTCCATTTGTGAAGTGAGAGTTCTGGGATGAGTTAACAGTAGACAGACAACAGCATCCTGTAAGTAAAGTCATTGTTATTTTAAGTTTCTCTCTTTCATCTGCAGCTAAGTAAGACCACAGATGCTGTCACTAAGAGCCTCTTAAAAGCTGGAACTGGGATCTGTTTCTCATGTTTTTCTTCTGATACTTGCATATGATGCTCAGCTCTAGTGAGATTACAACAGGTCAGAAGTATACACAGGTATTAAAAACCAAACAAGTATTTTTCAGGTCCAGTTTTCCAATACCCGGTGCTGCTGTTGCTGCAGAAAGCAGTATTTTTCCCAGAAAAGTTATGGAGCTGAGGTCCAGGATGAAATTAAAAGTTTTGGGTTTTCAATGGGGGAAGAGGTACCAATTTTAATCACACAGAATTTACTTAAACACATGCAAAGAAAGAAAAAGTAGGTCAAATTGCGGGTGTGCCAATTTCAACAGCGTCCTGGTAATGACAGAAACGCTTGGTTTTCACCAAATACATGTTTCACAGAAAGGGAAGAAGAAGTTTTGCAATTCAAGTACTGGAGATGGGCAAACAGCCACGTCTCCTTTTTGGAGCAGAGAGAAGGTAATAAAGGACCTGAAATTGCAATTCCTTTTCACATTTGGCATTTAACAAACTTTTCTCTGGTGTTTTCTTCTAAGCAAAGTATAGGCTCAGGTGTTAGATGCAGTAACAAGAGGAGAGTCAAATAAGAGCGCGCGTCCCTCTCAGTCCTGCCTGACAAATTTCACAGTATAGGTATGTATCAGAAACGCACACAATGTGACTGCATTTATTTCTTGCCAAAATAAATTTCTTGCCTGACCCAACTTTGCCTTCATCTTTGATTGCTTCCATAGTCTTACAGCAGAGCTAAATTTGAACCATCACTAAAACACCTATGATTTACTAACAAGGGTCACATTTCAAGATGAAAGATTAGTAGCCATGTACAGACTTCCTGTCTCACCTTCAGTTCACTCTGCTGGCAAAACGTATTTGACATATATTTGCTGAAACCTAAGATGCTGTTTTACCAAGATAAAACTCGCTGTGACAGTGAAGGGATAGTGGATCACATCTGGCACACAACTTTCACTCTTGAGAACTTTTCTGAGGTAGGTCTGCAGACTGGAGTCTGATTTTGACACCACTTTCACTGGACTACCCAACTTGCTCTTTTTCCCCTCTACTTCTCAATTTGAACAGAAAATAGACATTCTCTTGGGACTGAATATGTGCTGATAAACAACTTCAGTCCACTGAGTAAATATGTTTTTAAACAGCTTGTAAAATATGCATTGTGTGTCAACACTGTAACAGATGTTATTTGGAGTGAGTCCATGACACAAAGCCATAATGACACAGATGTAGATGTGATTTGTTTTTAAATGCTATATAAGAATAGTGCCCAGGAATTAGGAAGCTTCAGTTATTCAGCTCACTAGGATCAGACTAACACAAAATACACATGGATTCAGATATTGGCACATGCTAGTGAGTATCACATGATCCAGATGTACATTTATACGATAACAGAGTCAATAGCAGATATGTGGGAGAAGGCTCTGGGGCTAGTGTACTCTTCTTTAAAAAATACAGGAACTTACAAGGGAAATTTGGCAAAGTTGCTCTTTGTGAAGAAATTTTTGAGGAAGATTATGAGGAATCTTTCTTCTGGCAAACTGCACATCAATTTTCAAACCAAGCCTACTCTCAGACTTTGTTAAAGGCTGTTGAACACTGATGAATTTATTGAAATTTTACTGATGTTAATCAGATTTTACAGCGAACTCCCCAAAACCTAGCCATCTAGGATTTCACATTACTTCACATTCATAACACAGATTCAAGTAACAGCAACAAACAGCTCAAGAACCAATCCAGTCAACCGCAGGTAACTTGGAAGGCCAGAAAGCAATCCCCAAATTTGACCATACTATTTTTTGTGATGTTGCAGAACCCTCTGACATATCCAAATGGGAATACAGACCTACAGTATGAGATAGGAGGAAGGACAGCATTTATGAAGCACTTTTAACATGCCACATGAAAATGGGTGTGGGGAGAATTTACTGAAAGTCATAGATATCTACTCCTAACGTAGACTTGGCTACTTAAGGTGCTTTCTACTTATTAGAAGTTATGCAGAAGTAATCCATGTTGTTATTTAGCAATAATTGTTTTTGCTACAGTTTCCCAAGAGCCAATCTACAAAGGAACTCCAGAGTGCTAGATAAAGTGCAAGCTCAGAGTTTTAGATAATTTATTCAGAGAAGCCTGGAGTTAAAAACAGAGAAGACAGGCAGGAGATGGAGCAAGAAGGAAGCAGAGCAAATTTTTTTTTTTGAGATAATTGTTAATTCAGTGATTTTTCTGGGTGTCACAGGGGTGGAAAACTATGGGGGAAAAAAAAACTTGCAAGAAACTGGGACACTTAAGTGAAAGACTAAAGGTGAAAAGGAAGTAAGGAGGTGAAACCCTGTAAGAGAGGGAATAGAGAGCAAAACAGACAGTTAACATGCTGAAGAGAAAATCTGGTCAAACTGCAGGAAGGCATCTGCACGCCCAGCAGCTCTTGGGCTGCCTGCTCCTGCAGCTGCTCCCACCTCTGGAGCCTCCAGCTGATTACTCCCTGCAGTTTTTCCCAGGCCCATAGGGAGGGAGGGGGTAGGACAGGTCTCTCTAGGGTTCCTTCCCCAGAGCAGAGGAAAAATAGCCCTATTTTGTTTGCCCTTTCTCACAAACCACGTTTTTGCTTCCAAGCTTTATGCTTATCCTATGAGGTGACAAAACCTTTTCAGACCAAGACAGCTGCCCGGTCTAGAGCTCTAGACTGGCTGTGCCTTTCACGCCAACCAGTAACATCACCATCATGCAGGAGAGAGGCAGGCTAGATCATAAATCTGCCAACAGCTTCCTGCCACATAGCCAAGAAGATGCACACATTCTCCTTAAATGCACTAAGAAGGAATCATAATATGGCTCAGCTCACTGCAAACCTGAGGGGAATTGGCATAGGATCCCAAAAGACCACTAATGTAGAGGGGTGCCCACAATTCCAGTGAGGACTCAAGCAGGGCTGTGCAGAGAGGCTCCTGAGGCTCAGGCTCCATTATTCTGAGTGCTCACACACAGATACAGGTCATCCGGAGTTAATTCTGCAGCATGTTCATGGCATTCCTAGGGGCTGAACTCTGCTTCCAGTTTCCCCACCCTCTCCCTCCTCCCTTATCTCCCTATCTCTCTTGGCAGCAGGGCTCATTCAGGAGCCAAACTACAAGTAGGCTCCCCGAGAAGTAGAGGAGTTAATGTTACATGAAGCAGTCACTATCCCACATGAATGTCTGATAGAGTTGCTGTACTCTTGCCACAGGATGATGCCATGTGGCACAACTACACCACCAACCATCTGCTACCTTCCCAAAAGTAGCGAGAGCTTCACCCGTGTGCTGTCCCAGGCCTCGGAGGAAGGAGTAATGTGGTGGTGGCTCTGCTTACTGCCTTGCTGAGCCTATGGGGAGCAGGCTCCCCAGCATGGGGCCCAAAACGTAAACCAAGTTCTAATCTCTTAATGAGGGGCTCTCCAGCGCTGCTCTGGGAATACCAGGAGATCAGCAGTAACCACATCATAGGCTGTCACTTTCCTCCTTCCACAGTCTCAAAATGCAATTATTAGGGTAAGGCATGCACCATAGACAAGGCAGTCTTTCCCACCGTCCCTTAAGAACATTCCACCCCTCCCTCCCCAGCACTCCACTTTCTGTCCCCTCTCAACAGAAACAGGTATTCACACACACAGTTTTAACCGTATGCACATTGCTTTTTACCTTCTGTGTTAGGTTTTTTCATTTCTTCCACTCTTATGAGTTTCTTCCTCACTCTGCGAGTAGAATTCACCAGCTTGTGCAACCTCTTAAACTTCACCGACTCCTCTGTTTCATCATCGGATTGTTCTCTTGACTGGCAAAAAAACAAAGGGAATATTAATAAAGCAGTAGTTCCACGGTTTGCTCCTTCAAGTCAAGTTAACCCAGCTCCTTTGCTGCACTGTGTCAATGCAGCTCTAACTGGTGTTATATTTTCAGCTCAGGTCAGACAGAAACATTTAAATTACTGAGGGTTTTCTCTTTGTCTTTTTTTTTTTCTTTTTCTGAAAGCATGACATACCATTTTGATTTCTAAATCTGTGAAACGTAAGATCCTAGGCATTGAAATGCATTCCTGCCCTTGTCTTTCTTCCCATGCATTGTGTAATAACTACTTCCACGTCCTCTCTCAGTAAGTTTCAGGCAGTGCTCTTTCCCAGGGCTCTTCTTACCATACCAGTTATGCTTCTGTGGTTTGGGTCAGTCACTGGTCTGTCTGGCATCTCAGAACTTGCTGTTTAAACCTGGTTATAAACAGCTTCTCCAAATTGAAGCTCTGTCATTGACGACTTCTTTTTTTTTTCCCTCCAGTCTTCCCAGAAAATCAAAAACAGCAGCACAAGAAACGGACGGGAAGGAAAAGGAAGGAGGAGACCTCATCTGCCTCACTCACGAACTGCCACAGCTACAAAATATTCTTTTCCTCCTCCCTGCTCCCTACACTCCTCCTGAAGGCTCTCGAGGCTGGAATTAAGACGGACACAGCATTCCTTCAACACTGACCAAGGGAAAACTCTGACCTTTTCAGATATACGGTGCAGTCCATATTCCCCAGCATCCCGTTTCGTTTTGCATCTGATCCAGTATGCTCAGTTCCAGCTGTTTTCCCTCAAGTATCAAACATTACAGAGACAAAAAAAAATTCCCCTCTCTCCAGCAGCAGTGACACAACAAGCTGAAACAATCCATTCCTTGTGAACAAGACGACGACTTCGATTTTCAAGCCAGATCCAACGTTCAATGTGCTACTTCCTCTGTTTTAATCAGTTCAGAATGTGGAAGGCGGCGGGGGGAAGGGAAGGGGAGAGGAGAGGAGGCCAGCAGGGCTCTCCAGCTCAGCCAGGACAGCCCTGGCACCGTGCGCTGCTGTACATTCCTGTGCACAGTGCAGGCTCCAGCTGGAGCGTGGTATGGATCATATACCTTACTTTGTTTTCAACCTCAGTCCTGGCCAATTTGCCGCATTCCTAATGGTCAGCTCTAAAAACCCTCATGCAACTTCCTGTCGGCACAGCTATCTGGGCTTCCACAGCGCGCTCATCCTTTTTTCTCTTCTCCTTAATTAAACTTTTAAAAAAAGAAAAATCCCCAACAAATGCACGCCAAAAACCAAACCAAAACAAAAAACCCAAACCTCTCCTCTTCCCCAGCAAAAATGCTGTCTGCTTATCCGGACGCTGAATAAAAGACAGGCCAAATATAAAAATGCTTCCTGGTTTTCTAATACACTTAAATATCAGGATGTGGTAATAACGGTAGATGCCATGGGGCAGGACTCCAATTAGCAGTTGCACGGGTACACTTTCAAAGGCACAAACAGTGCCTGAAGCGCCATGGGGCAGCTTTGAAAGCCTACCTTTTGAAAGGCCAGCAGAACCACACCAGAGCAAACTTCAGCCACTTTCTGCAAGGGCACTGTCAATTACCGATTTCCCACAAACTTTGTGTTACTCCAAAACAAGAAGGAATATCAAACGGACCGCATATGGCAGTAGGAATTGCCACTCTGCCGTCTGAGAGCTGCAGGAATGTGTTTATTATGGGTACACGCTGGCTAGGTAATTAATAATCTTCCTTCAGGAAAAACGGGGCTGTAAAGAAGAGTACCAGACTTGTTTATATCAAGATAAATTAAGCAGCAAGATGAGCATTAATTCAGAGATTATGGCTGGGAAAACTTAGTGACACGTCAAACAACATGACAGACATATTTAGATAAGATGACAAATGGATTATTGACCGTAATCAAGAAGTTTAGTCAAGACTTCTTAGGCCATTAAGCGCATCCTGGCAAGCAACCATCACGCATACTCTGCACTCAAGATATGTTTATTTTAAATGCAATTACTCTAAGTCATTGCTTTCCTTCATTACTTTTCATTCACCCTTGATTTGCGAGACTACTGTTTGTAAAACTGTGAGCTCTGTAAGACTTAGAGAACAGCTCATACCTGGTCTTCCCACCCAGGATTTCATCAAAGAATAAACAACTAGTCTTACTTTTGCACCACTGGTATCCAATAAAGAACCGTCCCCCCTCAGGGTTATGAAGACTCAACAACAACAAAAGCTTTTACAATGTCTGACATTTGTATTCATGACTACCACTGCCAAAGTGAGCACCAAAATAGCCTCAGCACAAGGTACTGACATCAAATCTGAGTGGGTGGTACAGGGGGTCCCCACCACACTTCAAAATAAATAAAGTCCCAGTGGACACTGAAGTGCCAGCTGGTTTTCCCTGACGCTTCAGGACTGCCAGCACACTTTGTGCCGGGGTCCTCTGCAGGCAGTGACAGATCCTTCCTAGCGCCGCTGCTTGGCCAAGAGAGGTGAGAACAGCTCATGCGTAACAACAGGAGGCACCGGACAATGGGTTAACTAAAAACAAAGTCAGTCCCACTTCAGCAGCCTATTTCCTATCATATCGGGTAGCGTGTGGCACGGAAAATCTTCTGTAAAGGAAAAGGATGGCTAATAGGTTTATGCAAAAAGGCCTAAAAACATCAGCGACTACGCCAGTGGTGCCGCTCAGGAAACTTTCTTGTTAAATAATGCTGATTCCTTGAAAATGAACACATTTTGAAAAAGGGTTACTTTTGATTCGCTTCCTGTTTTTGAAACAATTTTTTTTTAAAAAGGCCTTGAAATTATCAAAAGTTTCCATTTTGGCACATGGGAAAGAGAGCTTAATTTTCCAGCTCAAGCAATGTTTTCTTTTACAGCTAATATTAAACAGAAAACAGAAATGTAAAGCATTCAAGCTATAAGCGACATATTTGGAAATCACTGAACTTCGACGCTGTGACTTCCCAGACCCGCTCTACCCTCCCCGCTTCCTTAGTGACAGAATTGCTTTTTTTGGTGGCTGTCCCTGACTTCAGATGGGAAAATCACCCCAATCTCCCCAGCGTGTAGCAGGCCAGGCAAATGGCTTCCTGGACAGCTCTAGCAGCCAGGCCTTGGCACAGGGCTTCGATGCAGCGGCTGCCAGACCCCCTCTCACCTTCTCTCCCCTTAATGAGCATTTCAGTATGCTGCAGCACTGCAAACTATGAGGACAGGCTGGCAGAGTTGGGGTTGTCCAGTCTGGAGAAGAGAAGGCTCCAGAGAGACCTTATAGCAGACTTCTAGAAACTAAAGGGGGCCTAGAAGAAAGATGGGGAGGGACTCTTCATCAGGGGGTGTAGAGGTAGGATGAGGGGTAACGGTTTTAAACTGGAAGAGGGTACATTCAGACTAGATATTAGGAAGAAAGTCTTCACTCTGAGGGTAGTGAGACACTGAAACAGGTTGCCCAGGGAAGCTGTGGATGCCCCGTCCCTGGAGGTGTTCAAGGCCAGGCTGGATGGGGCTTTGAGCAACCTGGTCTACTGGGAGGTGTCCCTGCCAATGGCAGGGTGGTTGGAACTAGATGGTCTTTAAGGTCCCTTCCAACCCAAACCATTCTATGAAAAGGGTAAAGAGGGAATGATGTGTCTGCAAAAGGCTCAGCTGCAGGCTCCCTGGCACGGGAGGAGGCCATGCTGCACCCCACTCCGCCAACGCTTCCCGGCCCCCAGCACATGGCCGTCCCGTTAGGTAAAGCCTCGGCATTGTTAATGCACCCGTAAAACAGCCGGGGCCCCTCCATCTCCCCGTCCCCCCACATGCTGCCGGAGCAGGCCTCTCCCCGTGCTCCAAGGGGAAAACAAACAGATTTGCAGTACTGTAAATAGGAACAACTTAACTTCCATCTCCTCCGCTCCAAATTTTTCCATCCGAAAGCCCATATGGCTCAACTTTTAATTATTTTGGCTAATGCTGTATGTAGTAATTCTGTGGTGAATGCTTAAGTGTTTCATTTCTGGTTTCCAGGGCAACATTACATCAGATTGCAGACAGCTGGCTCCACAGCCTTAAACCATAACAAATTGGCCAAGGCGATGCACAAAAATCGCGCTTGCTGTAAAGAGAGAGGGCAGGGCTGGGCCCAGGGGCTGCCGGGGAGCCGGCGCAGCCTGCGGGCCCCTTGGCGGGGCTGGCCGGGGGGAGCCGCCCTTCCCTGTGCCGCTTGGAGCAAGTGCATCCCTGACACATCTGCAATGCTCTCACGGTGCGGAAACCCGCCAGCTTGGAGCGCTCGGCTGCACAAACGCGCGAAGGACTATAGGGAAACAGGGGCTAAATTAACAGCATCTGGAAATTCCAAGGACTGCATGCAGAGGACTGCAGCCACCACGTACCACATGGCTGGAAAACTACGGAGAGGCTAAGGCCCACCCCCACCACTCAGCTCTTCGCCACTAACAAACGTGGCCACAAACCTATGAAGATGCTCTCAAATCCAGGAGAGATCAATTCCCTCTGCCACCCCTAGCGTCTCTTCTGCTTGGAAAACTTTTCCTACTCGTGCACTTCTAAAGGCCATGCTTTGCATCATCTCGTACGTAAGATCAAAGTAAAAAGCCTTAAATTCAGGAACAAATAGGAAATTAGCGCATGTACTTTGATATTCAAGGAGCTCACTACAGTTCTGCTCCCGGCGCTGTCTTTGCTTTCTCTCCCACTTTTCTCACACAGGCTCTTTGCTGCTGCCTGCTCCGGAGGCAAGGCACATGCCTTGCTCCACCGCTCTCTAACATCCAGCCCATTTCACACGCCACAGAAATAACAATCCTAACCTCCCCCTTTGAATTAGTGCTTCACACATGCGCGCGCACACACACATACAGAGAAAGCTAACACTTATTAGGCTACTTGGAATTCATTGGCAAAATGTAAACCAGAAGTAAGTAGCTAGCTTTCGGCAGGACTACGTTTGGAAACACTTCAGGGTTATAGCAGCAACCCTTAAAAAACACAAGATAGGCAAAGCCTGCTAGCCAGGTCCTAATAAAAAAAATGTTTGAGAAACACTAGGACAATATTCAGTTAAAGCTATGATAACTGATTAATGTGTTTCAGCTCCATAAACAAAAGTATACATGACTTTTACACGAGCTGTGTGAAGACATTTAGAGAGATGTTAAAATTTTACAATTTGTTTTATGCCCAGTAATAGTTCAACCCCAACTGAAATCTCTAGGAAACCTCCCATCTAAGAAACAAGGAAATCTCTTAATATCTGATTAAGCCCAAGCTGCAGTTATTTTTGGCTATCAGACAAATCTTGTTCAGCAAAGTGGGGCAAAAATACAAATTCAGACTCGTGGGCATATCACATCACATTCCCCAGCCCTGGCTAGCTCACTTCAGAGCTAAGAGCTCTATAGTAAATGCAAAGAGATTTTGCTGTTCCCTTTAGGAGACGTGGCTACACGTGTCCTTTCTTCCTTCTCTCTTAACAGGCTTTACATCTGCCAAAAAAAACAACCATTCTAACTT
Organism: Himantopus leucocephalus; assembly: GCA_003993805.1. Taxonomy (NCBI): domain Eukaryota; kingdom Metazoa; phylum Chordata; class Aves; order Charadriiformes; family Recurvirostridae; genus Himantopus; species Himantopus leucocephalus. Next base: position 53,065,585 of record RSEF01000003.1, on the reverse strand, counting down.
TTTTTAAAGTTTTATTAAAGATGCCTGGATAAAGTCAGAGACAGGAAAATAGAATAGAAAAGAACTTAAAAGCCCAAGGAAAGGAAGAGGAGAACCGAGAAAAGCTATGCATGCTGTGCTGTGCCTAAGAATAACCACAAAAGCCTTTTCTCTTTCTCCCTCTCTGAAACAGGAGGCACATCCTCTCCGCATCATGCTACATGCTCAGTGACTTACCAGCTTCGGCATTTATAGGCCTAAAGCTCAGTTTCGAGTAATTCCCCCTGAGTCCTCAACTGCTGTCAGCTTCGTAACCCTAAAATTTAGGAGCAGACCCTTCTTCTTAAGTATTGTATTCGCTCCGAATCCTGCGCACAAAATGCCTCTTCTCTGGAGTTACATTATCAGACACCAAACTGGCTCCAATTCCAGCGCTGAATATGTAAAGAAGAAAAAAGCGTGATGCTGGACTCAATTAGCCGTTTTCTGCTCACTGATTGATTCCCCCAGTTACTCGCTAGCTGCATAACTTGCAAGAAAGGCATAAGTCATCAGCTCTAAGCAAATCTTCTATTCACCACAAGGAAAAAAGGGAGTGTTGTACATGGCAAACAATCCCTGTTTTCACTGACGAAGGCTTGCTGACCTCTTGCTGGCCTCCAGTTCCTTAATTACTGTCTATGGAATTTCAGTGAAAGAAAAAAAATACAGAGAATCTCTGCAAAGCCTGGACGAAGACTGACCCTCAAACACGACCGCCAGAGTGGAGGCTGTGTCTATAGGAAATATAACTTAAGCCCTTTACCGGGCTCTTTTTATTTTCACTTTTTAATTCTTTTGACAAAAAGCCCCTCTGAGAATTTCCCTTTATAAAGGGCTAATCTGACAGAAAAATAAACCTTGCTTAAATGTTTTTTAAATTAGTGAACTTGGATACTTTTTTTTTTCCTTTACCCTTGGGTTCAGTGCTATAAAAAAGAACATCACTAAGAACTGGAAAGGCAAATGATGTTTAATTCAGAAATCTCAGACTGGTCTAGAATTAGCCATGTTGCGGCTTTATGAAGCACTGCAGTGTGACTTCCAACTTTTCCTCCTAGGCTGGGCACAGACCTCCCTTCCTAAGAAACAGACTATGAGATGCTCAAGTAAATTGGCACTCTTCTTACAGTCAACCATACCTAATCCCAAACCCTGGAACAAATCCAGAATCTGGACAATTCTTCTCAGAGCACAAGAAAGCATGGACCAAAACCTCTACTAATTACAAGCACTACCAGCCAGTGGTGGAAGGCAGTAGCAAAGGCATACCACAACAGCACCCTCTTTAAGCCAAGAAAAGAGTCCCCTTACTCAGGACCATACCATCAATGGCCAGTTAATCTGGATTCACCACAGATCAATCACACAGTGAAATCACAGCAGGATTAAACATCTACTTCATTTATTTGACGACTGGCTGATTTTAATGGGCCACCTAGCCAAATACCCTTTTTCAATTTCTCCATCTTTGTACTAGTGACCATACACAGTTTTCCTACTCTCTAGTGGTCACGTAAACTAGATTTACTGGCATGTTGTAACTGGGTTCTTACCCTTGAATTACTTCAGCCCCAAAACTCTGATGTAAAACCCCATGGAAAATTCTAAACCTTCAGATAAAACCAGCCAGTGTTCTCCAATTTCAGTAACGTACCAGCCCACATCAAGTGAAACATGACAGTGACTTCCTTGAAACGTATCCCAGATTCCCTTAAAAGTTCATGGCCATGAGTGAAACTGATCTAAGTTTGGGGCTTTGCAACTTGAGTTTTGAAGGTTTTGGGTTTCATTAAGAAAGTTTCGCAAACCTCTAATCCCTGCAGAGGTTGTTTATAGAAAACTGTGTGAAGCTCAGATTTGATAATCTACATCATATCCTGAGGTTACAAATAAAGGCCTCCGAAATTTTTAAGAAAAATTAACAGAGGTCATAAATGTTTTTGCCACTTTACACAATGAATTGCAATAGCACGAATTACAAAGCCCGCATAAGTCTAAAATGTGCAGTGGTAGTGTCAGCCTCCCAGGTAAGTTGCAGGAACAGCAATCCCACGTCTGGGTTTGGTCTGTGATTACTTACAAGGAAATCAAAGGAGCATCCAACGGCTACTTTAGTGAAAGATATATTACACATTAGCTAGTGACGACACTGCTTGCTGAAATTAATGGGAAATATTTGTCATAAGTAACTAGAGCACAAAAATTTAATTCTCCCAGGAGGTCTGTCTTGATACTAGAATAGCTGCTTCGGCAAATTCCTAGATGTTAACTGTTTCCAGGTTTAAGTTAAATAATTTTGAAAAGCACATTGCCGACATCTGCATCTGCAAGCCAGACACATTTCCTCACGGCAAAGTGTTTCTCTCACTGATTAGCATAATTAGTTTTAATGACATTACAACTGTATGCATGTACCACTTGTCATAGGTATATGTGGCAGAATGAAGCTCTGCATTACATTACTCTGTATCTGTTACAATACAGCATTCCTTTCCAATTCTCCTGCAGACTCCTCTACACATGAGAAAGAGAGTCTGTAACAAGGCTCTCTCAACTGCATCTTGTGTTTTGGCAAGGGTAAGAGGCCCTAGGGAGAATCCCTATTCTTTGGTGTAGGCTGTACTATTAATGAAGGGAGTACACCACTGGCACTGGAAACCAACCTTCCTGCATTTCGCAAAACCAAGAATGGAACAGCAATACATGAAATACAGTGAAATTCATATCAGAGAAAAAAAAAAGAGGAAAAAAAATTAAAAAAAGAGAATGAGAGCCCTTTAGTGAAGGGTGTACTAATTTAAATTACATTCTTACAGTATTTTCAAACAATCAAACTATTAATGTTACTGTCCTGAGTGCAAGGAAGGAAACACCAGCAGTGGGGAGGGGGGGCAACTGGTAACTGACAGGAGCACAATTAAAATTTTCTATTGTACCACAAGTAAAGATTTTTCAGCCTGGGTTTACCAAATAGGGCAGTGAAACACATGGCTTTTGAGATTCCTAATTCTTGAACTGAGCAAGGCTTTGTTCCAATTTAATAGGCTTGGTCTCAGAAAAGATGGGGGCAGGGAAACCACATTATGGATTACAGCATCTCCTGCTGGCTGATGCGTGCAGGGAGAAAGGTCACAGGAAAAAGCCATTACCACCATCCCCCACCCTCTAGGTAATAAGCAGAGAAATTAGGCAGCTGCCCAAGGGCAAAAAGGTATAAAAAAAGCCAACTAATGTGTTAGAATGAATATTAAATTAATTTGCCTTCCCACCTCCCACCTTCCCCAAATACATGGCCAAACATTTTGCGGTAAAGTAAGTCAAGAGGGCTTGTCTGAATGCAGTCAAAACAGAAGTGGTTATGAACATGCTTAATTACAGTCACTGCCTGCGCGTTACTGTAAGCTCTCTTCTCTGAGTCATGATAGCAGGCAGATTTTTCTCACAGACCTTATGGCAGACTAATTACATCCAGTCTTCATACCCACAGAAGCAACTCCTACTGGCAGCGAGCAGTTTACTTGGGTTACATTGCTGCCAACTGCTCAGTACAACCCTGTGGTGCCAATGTTTAGTCCCACTAGGGACACATACCTAGCCAAGTTGTATCTGATGACAACATGGACTGGTCTTGCATGGTAAATAATACTTAAAGAAGTGATATCATTTTATTACTTAATAAATGTGTTTGTCCTGCAAATTCTAAAGCATTCTGCAACATTTCAGACCAAATAGGTAAAAAACTCCTTATGGTGCTCTACAAAACCAAATACAAACGCATTGATGGTCTCTCGCTCTATCATCACTCCACAGCACTGACCTTACTTAAAACTTTGTACTGTTTTCAGTACAAAGCACATGAGTGCCTTTCAGGAAATCTTAACAGAAATTAGGTCAGTAGACTCTTCAGAGCGAAGATGAAAGCTCTGCATCCATTCGTAGCCATGCTCAGCATCAGCTCCCCGCTGTTACTTCAAAGAGCATGCAGGGCCTGGAGGTGGCAACAAGCTCTCCAAGAAGAACTGAAACACAGAAACATCTTCCACCCTTTAGCCTTTCATGGGAAAAAAACCCCAAACCCTTACCAAAAATGCTAAGTCCTATGATAATAGAAAAGATGTGCCTAACATAGTGCATAGCTTTCAAAATGCTCCAAGTACCCATGTTGCTTCAGCTTAAACACTACCGTTTAAATTTAAAAAAAACCCACTCATCATACCCTAGTCTCCATTGATATCCAACACTGATTCCCAATATGCATCAACTTTGAGCTTAGTTCTAACAAGTTAAACTGACTATACCAAAAGAAGGGCCTTTTCCTGTATACTATAACAGTTCTGTAGTATTAGCAATAACAATGCTAACAAACGGTTAAACATTTTAAGAATCTATCAGTAATATAAATAAAAATAAATTTAAAAATTGTTGTATTTAGAAAGCATCCACAATCTGAACCACTGAAATACAGTATAACCCTGAATAATGTGGGTTTGCTGTAGTTATACTTAGATTTACTCTCAAGGAAATGGGTGCTACAGAAGTTATACTGTAATTATTTCTTTTCTTCCTACTCTTCACACTTACCAAACAAGACAGTAATGACTGTTGTGAGTCAGACTTCGTCTTTTGTCAGAGTCAGCTTTGTACCCTAGCTAGTACAATCGTGATTCAACAGCTTCAGCATCTCTCGGATTGAAACGAACATGACCCAAAGTCATTCTCGTCTGTTATTCTGCCTCTGACACTGGTAGTAGACACAAACCCAATACCGCATACCCTTTCAACTTTTAGCCCCATTTAATGACTTGGTAAATGCAAATGTCCTCAGGAAATAATATGAAGAACAGGAGCAACAAAAGATTATCTCACTCCGGCTAGAGCTGTCACTATGTGGACCTGATCTGCTGGCGCCTGTTACAAAGTGGATCAATAGAAGATGGAAAAGAGCAGCAATGCAAGGGGGAGTTTTCCCCAGCATCAGCCTCACGGTACATGCAGATGTGCATGGCGTGCCTCCAGGTCTGCACAACTGCTGCCACTCTTCTCAGAGAAAACAAACAGGGTGCCAGTTTCCTACTGGTAACAGTGCCATGCTGGCAGTCCTGCATAAAGAAGTGTTGGGAGGGCAGAGAGCTAAAACAGCACTGCGGGCTTCCCACTGTCCACCTGCAGGCCGTACTGTTGGAAGGAGATGCTGTTTTTGTTCTCCCTGCTCATAAATTGTATGGCCTCTCTCCTGAGGGTGCTAAGGCCAGATGTGGCAGGTGGGGAGGTCTCGGGCGAGCACGGCACATCTCACTGCAGCACCCTTCAAACGAAGGCCGGCTACGCTACCTGGGAGCTCGCGTTAATGAGCTCTGGATGGCTCACCATTATCCGCTGATCAAAACCGAAACACAGAAGCCTGACGAGACCAACACAACAGTTCTGCCTGGGCATAATCACAACTTCATTTAACTTGCATCTCCAGAAACCGTCAGCAAAGTTAATTAGTGGTTTGTTTCCGTGGCAGCACACGTAGGATACGCAATTCTGTCACAACCTCCCTCCTGCTTCTCTCCTTTCCCCAACTCCCGCATCAAACACGGCAATTGGTGCCAATTAGCAGTCTTTCAGCAGAGGGCACAGGAAAGGATTTATACCGGTTTCTCCTTTATATTGGTCCTCCAAGCTGGGCTGGAGCCGTAACAGTGGGGCTCTGGGGATGAAGCAGCCGAGAATTTCAGCCCTCAAAAGTTATCAAACGAGCTTCTATCTTTAAGCTGCATAAAAGGCACCTCAGTGTAAAGAAAGAATGTGATACAATTTCGAAGTCCTCTCTTTCCCTGGACTTTCTGACTCCTGAGGACAAACAGGCCCTTATCTAAAATCCAGAAAGGGATCCATTTGTAATCTGCACCTGCTTTACGTCCCAACACTTGGCACAAGGCAATGAAAGCTTGTCTAGTGTTACTGTGAGTAGCCTTCCTTCCAACTGACATGAAACATAAATATTCAGAAATAAATTTCTAAAAAAATGATGAGGGGTTTTAGACTTTTGATACATCTGTCTAAAAAGAAAAACAGTTTCAACTGCATTCCCACATTAGCAAATAAATAACACGCATACTCTATTGTGAAACAAAGGGACCACAGTAGTGAGACGGATAGCTACGAACTGCTCACGTGGCAGAGAACCAAGTCACCTACTGACTTGGCAAGGCCTTTGTTTGTTTGTTTCTTAAGAGCAAACAAACAGGACATACAATTAATTAACAGCACAGCAATGACATTGGGCTGCCTTCCTTCAGATGCCGAGACGATGCCCCTTCAACCCTTCATTTCTTTGTGGTTAATTTTCAGGGTTTAGTATTGTAAGGGTATGAAACCCAAGTTTCTATTTCCTGGTACAGTAATTTAAAAGAGGATGAGCTGGGAAAAAGGATCCTTCAATTTTTAAAATGAGTTAAGGATCAACACCAGTGATGTTAGTCATAAACACATGATAGTTATACAAGTTAAAAAAAAAAAAAAGTTGGGTTTTTTTTTCCTAAAAAGGGAAACAACAACAACTAATGATATTTGCCCTTCAGATGTTATCTTGCAGGTGGCTGTTCTTACGCTGTGGGCAGAACTATCTTGACAGCAATGGAGCAGTAAAACCCTCAGAACGCTCCAGACATTCTGCCTTCATTTTTAGATTCTCTGCTTAGATTCCATCTTTTTTTTTTTTTCTTTCCTGAAATGTAGTCATTGGGCAAAGCTAGACCAAGATTCTCCACAAAAACCTAATGACCCATCCTCCCAAGCCCTCCTAACTACCAGCAGGTCACGCTGTCTAGGCAGATAAAACAAGAAAAAAAAAAGCCATTATACCAGTGTCTTGATATCTCTTAAATCCCCAAGGTTACCAAACAAACGTATAGCAAGTAAACTAAAAATTATCTTTTTCCTAAATTCCCCTCAATCTGCAATTATACTGCAATTCACTTTTATCAGTTGTGTGTACAAAACATTTACAAAATGATCAAGTATGATCACAATGTTCCATTAAAAACTTCCCAGTAACAATTTGGCCATGAGACTGAAAAAAAAATCAGAAGAAATGACAACAGAACCAGAAGAGCCATTGCCCAAGGAGTTTTAATTCAGACCATAAACTTCAATTTCAGTGACTCATATTTTCAATTACCTTCTGAGGTTAAAAGGCAGTGGGCTATCTAACAAAATGGTTTTAATGTATGGAAAAACATCTTTGCTTCATGGCCTCTATAATACGAGTGGTGTAGTTTTAAGTTGAGATCCCAGCTTTGCAGAGTACAAATCACACAAACGGCACTGACAATCAAACCATTTGGCAAAGAAAGGGCTTGAAAGAGAATCATCTTTGCACCTCTCAAAGCGGGTCATTTCAGATTAATAGAGCTGTCCTTTGGCAACGTAGTCTGGGTGAACACACGCACTATCTGTAGATATATCTGATACTTTGCACTGTTTGTTTTTCCCTCTTGCATGTCAATTATAGCCCGAAGTTTTTTCACCCCAGCTAACCCGAGTTTCTTTCTTGTCCACAAAAAAGGAAGCCAAGCTGACTTTTGTTCTAACATGAAGTTTCATTTCTGCAGATGATCTGATTTTCCCTTGAAGGCAAGCAGTCTCACAGCTTCTGTTAAATGTAACCATGGTAAAAATTAGAAACAAGGGCAAAAATCCTGAGAGGTATCTACAATGATGGAACAGAGATCTCCCATTGAAGTTATCAGGAAGATGGTTCAAATCCTACCAGAACAGCAGAAAGGGGCAACAGAGCTCTTGACTCAAAAGTGCAAAGATGGCTTAGGAAAATAACTTTAGAGAAAAGGTGCCAAGCGGTTCCATTAGGGAGCAAATACCGAGTCATGTTCAGTCCTCAGAGCTATATACAGCTTTCAGTAATTTCAACACAAGTGTAAACCACTATCAGGAGATTTAAGAGAGAAACTGAGTATCCTTCTGACATTTGACCACAGTAAATCAGAGTTTTGAGGCTTTTATGCCACAGGTACCTTAGCCAAAGGCCTCAAGAGGGGAGAGTTCAGGCTATAAATACTAACGAGGAAAAGATGAAAACATCTTTCAGCTGGCTAAACAATCAGTGCAAAAGAGTAGGATCCTTCCTTCCCTGTTCTTTGCACATTTCTGATATATCAGAACACAGTATAAGGCAACGTCAGTCCCCTTCTGCTCCCATCTAACTAAAGATGGCCTTTTTTTTTTTTTTTTTTAAATACAAACAAGAAAATCTCTACCACAAAATATTTTAAACATCTCATAAAATGACATAGCATTCCTCCTTTTGTTTAGGGAGGAGAAGCTAACTGTCTGCTGCAGTTAGCAGGAAATTCCATTGACAATAAAATAAATAAATCAATCAATGGTCTCAAAAGCCTATGATTCAATTATATGGGTTACAAAGAGCTTGGATTTGACAGCCAAATGTGTTCTTCTCTAAGATTTATTTGTGAACTTTCAATTAGAGAAATGAAGTGGAATAAACTACTCAGTGAAAATGAAGATATTTGGAAGGAAAAATTAATTAATTCAGTATGGCATGACACAAAGACTGTCTGGTGCCCATAAAAACAACAGAAGCTACACAGCTCAGAAGTAAAAATGAGGGAGGAAAGCTGCCTTACTGCTTATGGGTCTGGCAAAAGCTGCAAATTCTCTGGGCTGAGAGTTAGCAAATGCAGAGATAAAACTATTTGAAAGCAGCAGGCAGCTAGGACTTAGCCCGACCCTCATCTAGAATGTATCTATAAGGGCTAGGAAGGCCTGAGAAACTCTACTTCTCAGTTACTGTGAATCAGCAAAGTGAAATAGTTCCCTCTTAACAACCTAAAAACCATTTTCTGTGCATTTTGGAACATGGGCATTTTTTCCTGGGATCAGTTGTGCTTCAAAAACTGTGACAAAGGGCCAGATTAAAAAAAGAAAAAAGAGATAAGACCATTGAAGTTTACAACAACAGACCTTGAGGATTTAAAGTCCAGGTTGAAGATTTTCTGTAGCCAGAACATAGGTCAAATGATACATTTTCTATTAAGGAAATCACCAGGTAAATCAGGGTATTTCTGTACTGCAATAAAAGAATTGAAATATTAAATGATACTGGGGAGCTATATCAGAACGACAGGTACTTACATTACAGTTGGAAGACCCATCAAATGTTGAGTAAGAACCATCAGGCCATTCTGTAGTGTCTACAGTGCTCGATTGCCTGTGCTGGGCTTCATACTCCTTCAGCTGAAATTTGAAAAGACAGAGAGAATGTTTTCCAGTGAGAAGAAGCTATCAATCTTCATTAAAATAGCAACAGTTAATGTCCTTTGGGGTTTTTTCCCCCCCGTATCATTGTGGAACTGGGAAAATCAAAACTTTTGCATTGCATGTCTCACTTGTTCAAAATAAATTAATTTACTTTAGAATCAGGAGGTTTAATGATAAGATTTTTTTTTTCTTACAAGGAAGTGATCTATAAATACTGAATTTTGATGAACTGTCATTAGTAACATATAAATTACTCATCCACATCTCAAAGGCACAGTTTACAGCAGACAGACTAAATCACAATAGCCTGCCAATTTCCTTCATAAAGAAAATGATCCGCAGTAAAGACTAGAAACCATCTTTTATAATTTTAAATCAGAAGACCATCTTTCCCATTTTCCAATAAAAGGCTTAAGACATAAAACCAATCCTACTGGAGTCACAAACAGTTGAGAGGATCATCAAGAACTGATGAAAAAAAAAAAAAAGTTGCTGCTAGTAGTTCAGACCACTAGAGGGAAACAGTACCAGTACATATATGAACCATACAGATTAGGTACAACACTCCCCCACAAAACAGCAGAGAAGTAAAAGAATTCCCCATATTACCCCCCGGTAATTTTAAAATTTTGCATTTTCTTTCATGATATGACTCCCAGCAAAGCAATATTTTCTTCAGTCAATAACATAACTTTACATTCTAGGATAATCTATTTCAAGATGTAACTGTCAGTATAGAAATTTATCTGAGTGCCAATTCATGATCTAAATCATGTTTTCTGCACCTGTAATGGAGCCCATACAGAATACCCTGTGTTCCACCACAGTATTTTGCTCAACGGTACAAAATCAAAAGTGGTGTGGAAACTTTAACACTGACCCTCTGGCTGCTGAGCAATTAAAGTCTCAGTGCTATTGCTGCACAAATACAATACCTTAAAGTTATTTTTTCTTGTGGTTTGTTAGCATTTAGATTTTGTAAAGAAAAACTTGTGACAGCCACTGTACTTATAAAAAAAAAATAAATACATCTGTGTTGATTTTAATGTCAAATGCCAAAACCAGCTGAACCTGTTTTCTTGAAGGCTATTGAAACAAAACACCACCTTTTTGGCTAGGAAGCAAGCAGAAAAAAATTTAGCTTAAACATTAGTGTTTTTTAAAGTTTTCCTTGCTGAAAATGGTAGCCTTCAATCAAACTGCCCTTCATCCATTAGCAGGAGGAAAATAATAAGAAATATATGTGTTCTGAAACAAATAAGGCAAGCTCAGCAAAACTTGCAGCATTCCTTTTAGTAATTAAACAAACCGATGAACACCCATGATAAATAAGGGCTAGTTCAGGTGAGATTCCTCTCCTTTGCTTTAGACTGCTGCAATGAAAACATCTACATGTGAGCTTTTCTCCGAATGGCATCCTTTATTGCCAATGGAGAGAAGCAAATGCTTTTAAGACTTGATTAATTTACCATGCACTGGACACCTATTTTTGGTTGAGCTAAATCTAACTTTTCCCCATAAACAAAGGAATTGCCATATCATTTATGCTATCTAGTGCAATGAGACAGGCAAGCTTTCTCCCCTTTTCCTGTTTTCTGACCAAATGAAAACTCCAAATTGGTATATCCTACATCCCAAAACATGTTTCCCAAGGAAACTGAAGTATGTACATATCATACCCTAGCAAGTGCTTCCTCAATGGTGATCATCTTCTCTTTGACCATCATCATCAGCTGGATCCGTTCCTCATCACTCATCGTGATCTCACTGGCCACATACCCTACATCCTCTCCTGCAGGAAAAAGGACAGACATAACAAGAATGTGTAAAGAGATCATGCACAGAGTGGGGTACGCTGAAACTGGATTTTACCCAGTGGTCTGAAATCTGGTTGCCACGTGGATCTGGCTGGCCAGAAATAGACCCTCCCCAGAGCAGTCCCATAGTATGATTTCAAAGGATTGAATTATTTGGAAGTAAGACCAAGAAAAGTAAGTAAATTAGGGCTAGAAAACTAAGTCTGCTCTGACACTGAAAGCAAGAGAGCGTGACAAGCAGAAATAAAAAGTGACTGTCATCACACAGCTATTGACCTTGAAAGACAAGAATCAAAAGAGAAAATGCTAATGCCGGAAAAGTCCTGCGCTCAGCCCTGAGGAATACTGTAGTCAGCTGCCAGAGCGGATGGGAAGCCCTTCCAGGAACGGTGTGCTGGGCCCTTGCAGCTCTTTGCTGAGGACTGGCCATGTCCTCCAATCTCTTCAAGCTATCTAACTGGCCACTGAGTTGGCACATGGTGCTAGATGTATTGGGGCTTTCAACTCCAGGACTTCTCCTTTTGATATGTGCTTGGTGTGCCAGCACGGACAATTAGAACTTGCCTTGAGAGCCAACAAGGACCCATGCCTAATTGAGAGTGTAAATGTGCCCCTTTTTGACCTCGTCCTCCTTTTTGTCATCTTTCACAATCCATCTGAACACAAGACGTAGTGACATTGAGAAGCATCTGTTTGCAACACAAGGATCTAACAGATCCACATGGGGAAACAGAAATTTTCTGTGTGAAGAGAAATACTTTAAGTAACACACAGCTGCGTCTTTTGGAGAACTAGAGAAAGACACCTGATAGTTTAAATGGAGTTGATCCTACATTTGCATTAGTCACCAGATGCACTTTTACTATTCCTTCTTGTACTGTTCTCTCCTACAATGAGAGGTTGGATTCAAGCCTAAAGCAAACAGGTCAAAGTAACCAAATGCCAAAGAAAGGAGAACCATCTTCCTAATTGAAACAGATCAGCATTTCTCTTATTGAGTCAGGACCAGAAAAAAAACCCAAAAAACATCTTGTTCATTTACAGATATTACTTATAAATATATATTAACCGCATCACTTTGCACATGTGCCATCACCGACAGTCAGGACTGAAGGCATCCCAGATTCATGTCTGCAGTCTGACAGAACACAACTTGTCTGACCTCTGTCATGATGAACCAAACCCGCGACACTTCCAGATCCACAGGCCCCCAACTGCCATACAGTTGCAAATGAATTTTATTCCTTTGTGATGCTGGCTCCTTCTATTTTATATGGATAGGTTGCGTGTCCTTAAAAAAGCCTTACCTTTTGAAGTCTGCCTCATTAGTCCTTTCTGGTTCTTTCGGAAATTCTGCCAAAAAAACTTATTTTTCTTTTTCCAGTCTGCTTTCCCTAAAAGGAAAGTGGGGAGGGAGGATGAGGGGAAAGGGAAAAAGAATTTCAGAAAGAAACATTAGTTAGTAAATGCTAGAGAAGCTTTCAAGCATTAAGTTGTATTTTCTAAGTCAAAAACAAGAATAAAAAAGTCTCAATTTTTCTGTTTTTCTTGATTTATTCTGTAGTAGAACTATGCCGATACAGCTTTTCAGGGAAATGCACATTCTTTTATAATTGCCAATGCTATAGAGGACTGAGATAAGCCAGTAACTTACATATTTTGAATTATAAACAGAAAATAGTTTACATTCATTTTGATATCTGTTGAGTTGTTAATGTCAAGTCTGGAAGTGTTTCTGAAGTATTTTGTTGGTTTATTCTCTTTAACTGAACCACAATTACGCAGCCTAAGCCACAACTCAGATAAGTAATGTTCTAACGTGTGTGCATATCTATACAGAAAAAAATACTTTATACATATATATATACACATAAACGCACACACATACGCACAAACACACATGCACATTCTGCTACTTGGCATGAGAGTCAGCTACATCTGACTCTTGCTCTCTGTATGCTTGGACTGTACAAAGCTGGGTCTCTGTGGCCTTTAATATCACATCTGCATATGACCCAGAAGTAAATCACTGTGCTAAAAACGAAACGGGACCTGGCTCAAGGCAGGGCATATAACTGTTTTCTGTTGAATTAACCAGAGCACACACTGTAAAGTTTATGCCATCTGCAAGAGAATATACTGTGCCTGATCTGGCAGAAATGCTACCGATAAAGAGCTACTTCACCCCCCTGCTTTTGAAAAATTCAAAGGAACACAGTTTATACTGTGCCACCGAGTTTCAGCATGTGACTATAGTATTTTGGATCTCACCCTAGAAGCCCTAGCGCTGGGTTTACTGACTCTCTGAAACACAGCTTAAGTTTAGACTGTGTGGAAATGCCCCTAGAAAAAAAATGAAAAGAAGGAAACAAAAACCCCCCACAGATTTTCTTTTCCTCTCCAGTGAGCAAAATAAAATTTGTCCAGAATTGTATCAGCTCAGCTACTAAGTTAGGATAGCAACATGAACTAAATACAGTAAAGTTTAAAAAAAAAAAGAAAAAGCAAGAGACAATGGAAAACAAATACGTATTTAAGAATGAAAAATATTTCTGAAAAAAAGGAAGAGACTCTGGTATGACATGAACAAAAATAACAGAAACACCAGTTACTCACTGGCAGTGGTAATTTTCAGAGTACAAACGGGTAGGCTAACAGTGATCTAACACGCAGACATTTGAAATTCAATATAACAAGTCAAAAGATGCATATTTATCACATGACAATGTTGGCTGGGCAGTCTCAGTGATCACTGAGACACCGAGCATCTAACTTTTAAAGCTGCGAAGACTCGCCTCCCCACCCCCACCCCCGCCAAATGCTGCTGACTTCTGCCAGCATTGTGTTTACTCAGCTCTTCACATCCCAGCACAAGCAAAACTCAAAACCTGCTTAAGAATTCCATAGGAGTATTAAATAAAATGAAATATACTGACCTACAGAACCTTCTTCCGAACTTGATTTATGAATGGAGAGCCTAGGACAAAAAAAAAGAGAAGTGGACTTATTGATGTAGGCTTCTCATGTGTTCATGGGAGCTGTTTGATTACAGTAAATTACAGTTTCCAAACAGTGTATCGTGAGCCGTTTTCTCTTCCCTTTTCTTCCCAACACAGCAAGTTGGAAACAAAAACTGAACCCACTGGTCCAACCACAGTAACTGAGTTCCCCTCTTAAACATCCCTGTTGTGACCAGCATAGAAAAATACATTCTGACAGAAACCTATGGTTAAGGCAAAGGAGTCTAGGGATCCCTCAGGAAAACTTTTCCCACATACTTTCCCCCTTTCCATTTGTAAAACAGTATTTTGTCTGCCTTAGAAACTGTAGCACTGGGATGCTGTATTTGTTTAGCTGTATAACAATTGTTGGCCTATTTGTTTTTTAGCTGAAAACACTTTATAAATATACATTCATTAAACTTTCAGAAGCCACTGTGTGGAAGACAGGAGTAGAGATTTTTTAAAGGCAAGGTGAAGGAGACTTGTCCAAACCCTATGAAGTGCAATCATAGATGATGGAAGACTACAGCTCCTTTCTCCTGAGTCCCTTCTGTGTGCCTTCCAACCACTGTATACTCTCTTCCTCAAAAGCTAGCGGGAGAGACTTAGTTTAACAGAACATGGACTTTACAAACAACCCACTGAAATAGTAAGTAAATCTTTTATTCTCGGTCTTTATGTTCATTGAACCAGTTTTCCGTAATGGATTCCAACTCAGTGCCAATGGTTCATTGTGGGATCTCTGATGAGACATCACCCCCCTTCATTGCCTTTGTTTCTGTCTGTATAAATGCAGCTAATAGAAATTACCAAATCTTGAGCAATTCTTTGAAGCCTTCCTATGGGAATCACTATTTAACCAAGCTGTGCCAAGCCAGTGAAATGACTTCTGCCAGCTTCAATGGCTTTGCTGGAGGGTCCAAGTGCAAAGCATTATTGCAGTCTCTTTGTTAAGAGCTCGGCCCCGCGACATGACAATGCCCTATTGTGCGGTGGCTGTACTGCAGCCATGCAGAACAGGAACATGCGTACCCCAGCATACCAAGAAGACCTCAAGCCAAATCGTTCTTTGAATGAGGCCATACAATAATACACGCATGCCATACTCTAGCTGCTGTTCACAGTGTTTGCACGGGCTCCTTGTGTTTTCTTAGACCCCCAGAAGAGGGCAATGAAGAGTTTTTTATCAATTCAGGAAACTACTTGAAGGAAAATTTCAGTTCAAGCCAGTTCAGAGTTTAGAAGATGTAAGCAATTACTGGCCAACGTTTTGTAAGCATGAAAAACATGCTCATCAATTTGCAAAGACATCATTAAAGGGGAAATTAGACACTATGAAGTTTCAGTTAGGTTTAGTAATTCATCTAGACAAGGAGGGTTTGGCACAGCGAAGCTCTGAAGTGTAACCTCCTTCAAGTGCAGACTGATTAGAAATTTAATCCAGCACAAACTGCAAACCAATTGAAGCAACCAAATTTCAGATTTGTAGTGTACCAGTTGCAGGGAGACATTTAGTGTCTTCCCTGCTGATAGAGTTCACCCTTGAAGGAGAAAAGTTAATGATATAGGTAATACGCCACCAAATGATTAGATTTTATAGAAGCCTGAATAACAAATGCAGGAGAAAAATACAAACCCCATACTTTCTGGGTAAAAACTCCAGAAAAGCCAGTGTCAAAACGTAAAGACCTTCAACAGGGCCAGGATTTCATCCAGACACTTAAAAGTAAAGTTGTCGGCAAGTATTTTTCTAAATAAAGTTAAATCAGATTAAAAGTATGTGGATTTATAAATGGAGACAATCAAGTAAAAAGAAAGCCAAGTTCTGTTGGAACTGACAGAATTATTCCACCACTCGGGTTTTGCACCCGAGCATAGACCTCACCCATCAAGCAGTTATTCTATTTATCTTAAATGAATTTAATATCCATGAAATGCACCAAATCACCATCCTTAGAAATTGAACTCCGTTAAGGATCAGAACTTTGCCTCACTAGTGAAATCAGCCTTGAAGTGGAGAGGCAGCCTCTCCGCTCTTCAGCCTCCAAATCCATTTTAATCCTTTTCTTCCCTTGCGCAGTTGCCAACAACGATGCAAGTCAGTAGCAGGTGTAGCGGCAACGTCTGTGATGTGGACATCTGTTCACTGGGACTTAGCCTGAGGCCACCAACTTGTCATACACTGACCTCTGAAGAAGGGGAAGAGCAGTAGGAGCAAACTTCTGATGTGCCTGAGCTAGAAGGGGTGAGGAAAAGAGTAGGATCCACAGCAAGCAGACCACCTTCTCGTTTATAACCGATTTAAGAACTATGCTGAGTTTCACCAGAGGATGCAAATTCCAATTATCATTTCATGCATTCCCTAAAGAGGAAATCTTCCATGCCTGGGCTGACCTTGAAAATGCAAACAGCTGCTCTGAAGAGATGGAAATGCTGACAAAACCTACCACACAGAGCCTGATAAGGCACTAGTTTTTTAGTTCCACCAGACAACTCTGATGCTTAAAAATCCTCAGTGAAATCAATCAAGCATTTTACTTCCTAGATGTCTGGTGAAAAATTCCAGAATACCTCGGAGTTGCTGTATGTTTGATTTGCCAATTACACTCCCTTACTCTGTTAAATCTGCAGCTCCTCTGTGAACGTGCACTGCAAGTGATTTGTGTGCTTCCATTCATAGACTGATAACTTGTACTGAAAGTTAATGATGCAGTGACACTTGGCAGAAGTTTCAGCACCGCGTGTCTGAAAGGGAGCCAAATGCCATTACTCCACCGTGGAGGCCTTCATTTTTGTTGTGGTCTGATGTACAACTTCATTAGCAAGCTTTCACATGAAATGTACTCTGTCACAGCATATAGCAAAAGAAATGTATGGGTATATGTTCAGACAAGAAGGAAGAAAAAAAGATTTATGGCCAGAGGGAAGGAGTACTTTCTTATCAACCCGTAATCTCTGGAAGCGAGCTGCAGAAGGGCTCAAAACTTTAATCCATTAATCTCACAAATTCAAAACCACCTCTAGGCCAATAATAGAGTTGGAGCTAAACTGCTGAAATAAACAAATGGGGGGCGGGGAAAGCAGTACAGCAGATAATCTAAAAATGGAGCTACTTTTGGGAGTAACCAAATATTACTGCCTTAGAGAGATGACAGGTTTCACCGGAGTTTAGTAAATTACATCGGACCATTCAGTGATCAGCAACACCAAATTTAGTAGCAGCAGCCAGAGTGGAGAACCTGGACCAGGAGGCAGCTGATTAGAGAGGCTGCCTTAACAGAAATGAGTTTACATTCAATGCTAAAATGTGCAAGTACACAAACAGGACTGGCACAAAAGTCAGTCTTTCAAACGCTGGAGGTTTGCAAATGACAGAGTACCTGGGGATACCAGCTGAAAAAGGATGCCTGAGAAAAAAACAACATATTAATCCTAAAAGGTGTAAGGATGGGAAATTCCAATGGCAGTACAAAGAATGAAAATATATAGGAATAGCTGTACAACTGTCATTACTCATGCTCAAGAAAGATGAATTCAAACGATAAGCAGTAAAGAGAAAGGCTGTTAGAATAGTCAGGGAACCGGACAGCTTATCTTAAGAGAGAAAGCTAGAAAAGTTTTTCCTGTTCAGTCTGTCAAAATTGAAAGCTGCAAGAAGATTAATTTAGTGCCTATTAATCAATCAGGCACAGGAACAAGTAGACATAAGCTGGAAAGAAATTAGAAAAGAGGAGTTAACAGTTCCTAACTATTTGGACAAACTTCCAACAGTAAATAGAGAAAGGGAGGGCAGCTTTAAAAACTAACTGCTTTTAAGAGGGTCCTTGGAAGACACAGACCAGACCAGACATCTTTGACGACAACGATCTGGAGATGAGGACTGCCTCTGGAGGACACTTCTGGTTCTCCTCTTGCAGCCTGTGGGTTTTGTATGAACAATGGCAAAGCCAGGCATCCAAAATGGTCTTTGAATCTATCTTTCCACAAAAGTGCTGCAGTGGGGGTGACCTTGCTAAACCTAAGCAATCCTCTCTTTTATAAATGAACCCTTGAAACCTGGAGGTGGGCTCCAAAACTTGGGGCACAAGGAAGAACCAACGCACGCATCTGCGTCACAAGCCAACTGAGACTGTATCTGATTATTAAGATAGGTTTTAACTAGGCTGTACTGAGCTACTAGACTACAGCTTTCCCTGTTAACTCTGGACTGATTCTGATCTCAGACAAAACCAGCATGGCTTATCTCACATACAGAGCGGTTGATTTTACAAGGGACACAGTCATATGTGCCCCGAGATGTGAATGTGCTGGTACACCACAGAACTGGGAAAGGAAACANGCGTCACAAGCCAACTGAGACTGTATCTGATTATTAAGATGGGTTTTAACTAGGCTGTACTGAACTACTAGACTACAGCTTTCCCTGTTAACTCTGGACTGATTCCGATCTCAGACAAAACCAGCACGGCTTATCTCACATACAGAGCGGTTGATTTTACAAGGGACGCAGTCATACGTGCCCCGAGATGTGAATGTGCTGGTACACCACAGAACTGGGAAAGGAAACGAATGACACCATGTGCTGCTTTCANAAGGAAACAAATGACACCATGTGCTGCTTTCATGAATGTGCCTGTTGATTTTTGAAAGCTCATCGTTCTTGAAGCAGAACAAACATGGGAACTGAGAATGACGGGATTTCTGATGGGTTTTTGTTTCAACACTAAGTATTTTAAATGCAGATGTGCTTTAACACATGGCCGCATCTCATTTATGGACCATAAAATCCACAGGTGCATAGCACCATCTGATAATGAAACCACTACTGTTATGATCTTCAATAAACTGATAGTGGCCCTCTTATTCCCTCCCAATGACTATTTATAGCCCATTGAGGAAAATGCTCAGGATGGGATTTTCAATCTACAAATATTATGCACGTTCAGAGCGGTAAATAAACCAATGCAAAAGCACATGCTGGCTCTGCTGCAAAGCCATTTGGTTATCTGCGTACATTAGAAATGGCCCAGTCACATAATTAGTATGAAAAACTGACAGACTTGTAACTTCTCTTGACTGAATACAAGATAATTTATCTAACCGGAGCTGGCACAGGGAAGAAAACGGGCCTTTGGTATTTTTATCAAATTTGCATGAACCTGAAGAGAAAGCAGGCCTGCAAGGTTCTGACCTTGCTGGCACCAGTGTGAGAAAGGGATGGAAAGCAAAGACATTTCATTCAATTATCTTCTCATTAGGTTTCCATAGCAATGGCTCTTTAAGCAGGTCAAAACTTTCTCAGTGGAAACAAACACTGAGCTGCTTGTGGGCTGTGTGTGCGTATGTGTATTTTCTGCCACCACCAGCACAGAAGGCACCACGTTGGTCCCACAGGCTCGGTCCGGTGACTGGCAGCAGGCAGATGAGGCTACGTCACGTATTTAATAAACGACTGGTGGGTCCCAGTCAGGAGGCAGATAGTTGTCAGCTAAAAACTCTTCGATAGCAAAGAGCAGGGTCCAACGTACTGCATGCAATGCACCCTGGTCTGCGTGCATTGCTCACTCTGTGCCGTGTCGACTAGCTGCGACAAATTGGGCTGTCTCATGAAAGACACCCTTCATGCTTCCTCGTACAAAATTACCAGGCTTGGAATCTTCTTCCAGCTGCTCAAAGGCGCACTGGTTTCCCTCCTCACGTGTCCCAGGCGGCGTTTGGCTGGCCTCTCACTCCCATTGTGTGGGTTATTGTGGGAGTTTCCTGCCCTACTTCTCTTGAGGAGGCTGTTTAAAGGCAGCATGAATAATTTGGCTTTGACTAAATCAGGTCTCAAACAAGTGAAAACAGGGCCATACACATTCACTGATTCTTTTCAATTGCTGCAAGCATGGGTATAAAAAAAAAAAAGTATCTTAAATGCAGACATCTCAAGTACAGCAAGCTCTTATATCTTTTTCTTCCAATATTCCTCTCCATTTTTAAACTATGCAAAAGGAACAATATATTCTGTTAGTAATTAAGTGCAGCCTTTAGCATCCTTGATTTGGGGGATTTGTTTATTTTCTGCTTTGTTCTTCTCAGTTTCTGCCCTCTATTCTGTCCTCTGTCAGACCTGCACTCCTGTTTCTTTGCAGATGAGCTTACAAATACCTGCCAAAGTCAATTTGGGCACCTTGAGAAGCTGCCAGAATCAAACGTGATGGAATTTAAGCCCCCCCATCCATGACCTGGAGGGATGATTTAATAACCTTCTGCAGTCAAAGCTTGACCTGCAGTTTGAATGCTTCAGGGGAAGAGGATTAGGAAATCTAGTGTTAAAAACTACTGGCAAAGGCCTGTAGATAGTGTACAGGGGCAGAATTGAGGCTTGCATGAACCCTTTCGCAAAACGAAAGCCGTTTTTAAAGAGACTGCTGCTTTCACCGAAAATCACTGTGGAAGACAGGAACACTGAACTGCAGGCACACTCCAAGCCTCAGGCTAATTTGGAGTTCAAGTGTATACCACAGGATGGTGACTGGCTTTACTATGGCACAATCCATTGCAGAAAATCCCTAAAAACAGATTCAGTCAATAGTTTCTCCTGCAGAGACAACAGCATGCAGATAGCAGCCACTCGTTGTGGCCCCACTGGTTGCCTGCTAACAACCTCAGAGAAAGCCCTAATGCCCCAGCAGCCTACAACTCCTCCTCTGACATTCCCAGCAAGCCATCAGAGATCTGGCCAAACTGTATGAACACAACATGTGAGGGGGTCAGCGCAAGATATACGTCCCGCACAAACGGAGAGGATGACAAAGACTCACTCTCGGGAGCAGCTGAGGCAGGGAGTTGAGGACACAGCTGCTGGGGGCAGAGCAGCTCCCCCGTGCCAGGGGAATGTAAAGCCCCCGAGCAATGCTGCCCCATGCCACCTGCACCCCACATGTGTGTGCTCTTCTCCAGCACCTTCCGCTCAGAAAGTCCGTTTCTGCTCAGCTCCCTGCTCTGGCAGAGTCTGGGAATTAGGTCCTGAGGATCACAGGGTTGAGAACGCTTAAACTGTACTGTGCCGCAGGCTGAGGAGTACAGCAGGATGAATTGTGGCGCTTAACATGAATTATGACCATTTACTTGGTCAGCAGTGTGCTTGAGTGGTACAGTTCAAGAAACAGCAGGTGATTCATGTAGGATGTGACAATTCGTAACGCCCACAGCCACGCAAAGGTGGTGGGAATGCCTGCAAAGCACCAGATACAGCCGTAACTGTTACCTCATGCCTTGTTTTTTGTCCTTCCTTTCTCTAGCAGCTGCAAAGAAAAAAATGAGTATATAGGAGTGACTGTACCTCATCCTATCTGTATGCAGTGCTCTTGGATCTCTCACCCACTTCCTTCTCTTTCCTGGCAGTTCTCTGATACACCACATTTGAAACTTGCCCAGAGGCCGCTGGACCAAACAGTGACAGCAAACAGATCTATTTCCCAAGAGAGAAAACACACAACTTCCCCTCTGCAACATCCCCTGTTCTTCTAAAAACAGGATGAGAGTCAGGATGCAGAAGCCCGAGTTCAGGGGACTGGGTTTAACCTGGATTTCCTGGCAAACGTGCAGAGCTCATCAGTCTGTCATGTAGATTTGAATGCTCAAAAACGGGAACAAGCTAAAAGTTGGATTACATTGTTTTAAATGTTCTGTTTACAATTATGAGAAAACCCTGCTCAGTCCCCTGAGTAAACATCCTTGGGGTGTTGCCATCGCTTGGAAATAATAGGGATTGTATATACAATACATCCCCAGACCAACATGGTATGGGGACAAAGAAGCAACAGTAACTGCTAAGAACACATTTACTGGGTATTTGTTACATTGATGATTCTTCTAGCAAATGCAGAAGTCATTGTGTCTATACAGGAGCACCTGCAGTTCTGCGGAGGTTTGTGTTTAAAACGAGGAATATCACTGTTAAAGATGCTGCTGACACTTTGCTGAAGGCACACGGAGAATCTGCAAAGTTACACTAGCACCACAACTGACAGCAAGACTGCAGTTTAAAAGACGGGAACCTTGGAAAGGGCAGAGGGAAATGAAATTTATTATTAAGAGAAGAAAGCTACAAACATCTCATTCCATGCTTTGCATTATTTGCTGAATATTATACGTCTCAGAAGCCTGATCAACTGTTTCAATTTACAGAAGTAACTCCAGTATGGCCAAAAAATCAGAGCAATTGTGAGGCCAAGCTTGAACAAACATGACTTTGTTTCCTGTTGTTTACAGATAGCTTTTCAGGCCACATCAGTACCCTTGCTGTTATTCACATAAATCTCAAAAGCCTTTGCTACAGTGAAGATTTTTCTCTTTGTCAGAATCACTCGAATGAAAACCATCTTTGGTAGAGCATTTATAATGCACAAAGCAGGTTCATATGCGCAGTCTTTTTTTGTAGCTTTGTCTAATTAACAGGAACAGTGTTGTCAGCAACAGAGGAAGGTAGCATTGTCCCAAATGCCTTCTGGAGGGGCAATGACTTGAAGTGACAAGCAACTCTGCCTCCAGGCTCATTTAACCCCTTTTGCCTCCCTCCAGGCACTACGGCTGCTCTTCTGTGTTAGAGCACATCATCCGCTAGACAGACACTTGTTGAGCAACTTGCTGGACAGAGGGCACCAACTAATTTCACGCTGGCTTTCAACAGACTGGGCAGCAGGGTTAGTAAGACTCAAGGCAAGACTGAACATACACTGCTTGTCTGCACAAACAGGATTTTTCCCTACCACGGAGCACCAAGGCTATCTGTTTTCAGTGCGGTGTACAGTGGAGCCTGTCAGGCTCTCTCTTCAGTTGGGCACCACAGAAAAGGAAAACCAAACCATGTTTGTTAAAACAAACATAGCTTCTTCCAGACTCCCTCAAAGCCTCTTTCTGTCTGGAATCTCTCAACTCTGGCAAATTAAACAGCCATCCAGGTGTGTTATTTTAAAACTTTAGACCTTGGTAGCATTAAGCTGCAGGGTGTGCAGGCAGCAGCGCTGGGCGAGGGAGCTACCAAGAGCGACCACGTTCCAGCCAGCCGCTTGTTCTCTCCTCCCTACCCCACTGTGGGTTTTTCCTTGGGACTTGCTTTTACTTACTGAAGCAACACACTCAGAACACAGAAAAAACTCCCCTCACCCTAAGAAAATGTTTGTATTTTCAATATGTAGAAATATAACATTTCTTGGGCAGCAGTTACTTGGGCTTTGGAAGAGTACTCACACGACAGATTTTTCAGCTTCTGAAAATCTAGATGTCTATTATGGGACAAATCTCTCCTTTTGCCCCCCAAATCTCTTTGTGAATATGAGAAACCAATGCACATCTGCATCGAGTTTCAGGTTTGGCAAACTGGAGTCTTCTCACAACAAAAGAAGGTTTGTGAAAGGTTTAACCCAGATCTTTCACACAGCATGAGGGGGCCACAAAAGCAGCATCCCCAAAGGTACAAGCTTTCCTGTCTCCTAGCATACCCACACAGCAGATTCAGATGAAAGCCATAAACTAAATACCGAACCCAAAAAAACCCTCCAGGGCCAACATGCCATCCTCCCACAAAAACCATCAGATTCAACATGTTAGTGGCAAGTCCAGACGTGTCAGATGGATTCGAAAGGGTCATTTTCCTACAGATCAATTTTATAAACACTGTCTCCCGTGACAATTCAGCCCTCCAAGCTAGAGGGATGAAACAACCATTGATGTGGCAGGCTGTCACTAATAGACACAGGCCTGTATAATTTTGGTTTTGAATAATTTGTATGGTATCGAGTAGATATCATTTATTTTCAACACCTCGCCCAATTAGCATGCATCACATTGCCTTGTTTCTAACTGCACAAATATTTCACACAACCTTCCCTGTGCCAGTTTCATGTATCTGATCAGGTTAATAATGTACAACCTTCAACTGACAGACAAATCCTCAAACTGGACGCTTCCATTCTTGAAAAGTCCACAAAAATCACAGGTCCCTTGCATCTGGACTAAGATAACCCGGTTAATTTCCTTTCAGTGAGGTAAAGGGGTTCTCTCAGAATAGAGTCACCCAGAAGATGTTTTTATAGATACTGTCTTCTTACTCAGTTATTTGTGGTACAACACCTACACAGAGACACAATTTAGGAAGCTGGCTAGAACTTGTAAGAGGAGTTTATTCCCAGTTGCGTGCTGTCCTCCTGCAAGATCTTTATCTCATTATTACCTGAGGTGGGATGATGATATTTACCCATGGGGAAAGTGCTTTGAGACTGAGAGAAAAGTATTATGATTATAGGATAACCTTGGAGGCTTACTTCCCAGATTACAGTTCTCATAATGTTCCCATCCACTTGGCAGTTCTGGTTTCATTATAATGTTAGACAGGGAGGTATCCTTGAAGAAAACTTTTCCATCTTTTTGTATCTGAAGCACCACTTTTAAACCCAAAGCCTTCTAGGCTTTCTCTGTTAACAGCATGTAAAATGGGGGCAGTGATGGTACCCAAGTTAAAATTCACCTTATCTGTCTTAAGCTGTTTTGAAAATGAGCATCTACCTCAGGCAAACCATCTCTGCTTTCTCTCCAAGTGACGAAGAGAAAAGGCACCTCTAAAAGATAATTTACTGCTTTCCAAGACCTTCAGCATGAACCAGATTTCAGATGATCCCACAGAAACTCCTAAGCAGCTGTTCCCTACCATACAATTGACTTCTACACAGCCAGCGCTCAGGCAAGTCCCATACCCCACATCCACCACAGCTACCTCCGGAACTGACATTCCTTCTACTGAACTAGCAACAGCAAGGGCAGCAATTTCTTACAACCTTCCTATTACCGTCCAGCATTGAATCACTAGAATATATTCAAATATGGGACTGTAAAACCTTACGAAAGCACATCACATCACAACTGGATTCCACATACTCCCTCTGAACCAGTACAGCTGGCACTATCCCATGAAGCGCAGGCAATTGGAAATACAGTGTCAGTTGTCTTCATGCACTGCTGCACGTTACCCTTAGCAGTAGGGATCCAAGATCTTGGGATCAAAGGAAGGAGGCACAGAAAACAAGCACACACACTGCAGCAGGAGGTGACAGTAAACAGAAACCCTCTCAGTCCTCACAGAGAGGTTTTTATTAAGGACTGCTAAAATTAAAGCTCCTTTTAACTTGGTTTTAAATACTTCATTCCCTTGGCACCTCCTTCAAAAGCACAGTTACAAACCCAGGAGCGCACAGGAAAAGGAAAGTGATTTAAGTTTGTAACTCCCCCTTCCCCTTGCCTATCTCTTTTTGGCTCCATTTAGGTCTAGTCACAGAAAGTTATTTTTTAAGCAGGTTTAATTTGCAGAGAACATGAATTCAGTGAAGTTCCTCAAAAATGGCGACTAGTCATCTTGGAGTATGCACATCCTAAGTGCTCACAGAGGTGAGAAAAGACAACCCTCCTTTGATCTAAAAACCAAAATAATAAAAGGCCAAAAGAGAACAAGGGAAGGAGCAGGTTCCGAAACACGTTTCATTAATAGGGGCCAGATCTGAAATCTTGAAACACCAATACAATCTAAAATTAATTTACTCTAAGGAAAAAGAAAATGCATCAAATTCCCCCTCCCTCCTTTCTCACCTCCTGTGCCTTCACTTACTTTCTTTCAGTGTCAGGTGTCGATGCAGTGCTGCTGAGACCAAGTGACTCCTACAAGAAAAGACACATAGCAATGAAAGCAGACACGACAGCAGCCTTTGCCCAATTTATGCAGAATATCCAATTAAAGAATAAACAAACAAACACAGATAATCAAAAGCAAAGTCCTTACCTCAATCTGGGATCGCATCTGTAGAGATGTGGGGCTGGCATCAGGTTTCTCCTAAAACAGAACAAATGTCAGGTTAATGAAATATCCAAACACTAGAAAGAATAAGTCTGAAGGGGAGAAAAAGGGAAGAAGAAACACGGTAACAGAGCCTAGGACTACCTCAAAACCGTTCAAACAGGAAACACTAACCTCTCCAGAAGGAACCACTTTCAGTATAAATTCTGAAATAGTCCAGTAAAACATCTAATTCCATCCTTAGCACTAGAGAATATAGAAGAAGGTAAGTGATTCAAAACAAAACAGAAAGAGGAATGTGCTATTTTCACTAGATTGTCACACAATTTGTTATGTAAGTTCAAGTGTGATTTCCCAAAATTTACCTTCAGGAAGAACATACAGGGAAAATCTGGCATTAAAAGAGCATTCTCTGAGCTAAAAATACTGAGAGGATTCAGATACATTTCAGCAAGGTCAATTTCTCACGCAGAAATTTGTCAACAGGACAGAATTCAAATCACCTTCCTTCCAACATCTAGGATATAACCATCTACTCCAGGACCCAGTCACAGAATCATAGAATTGTCTAGGTTGGAAGGGACCTTTAAGATCATCAAGTCCATCCATCAACCTAACACTGCCAAAAACACCACTAAGCCATGTCCCTAAGCTCCACGTCCACCCATCTTTTAAATACGTCCACGGATGGCAACTCAACCACCTCCCTGGGCAGCCTGTTGCAATGCCTAACAACCCCTTCTGTGAAGAACTTTTTCCTAATATCCATCTTAAACCTACCCTAGCGTAACTTGAACCCATTTCCTCTTATTCTATCACTTATTATTAGTGAGAAGACGTTGATCCCACCTCTCTACAACCTCCTTTCAGGTAGTTGTAGTGAGCAATAAGGTCTCCCCTCAGCCTCCTTTATTCCAGGCTAAACAGTCCCAGTTCCCCCAGCTGCTCCTCATAAGACTTGTTCTCCAGACCCCTCAACAGCTTCATTGCCCCTCTCTGGACACGCTCCAGCACCTCAATGTCTTTCTTGTAGTGAGGGGCCCAAAACTGAACACAGTGCTCAAGGTGAGGCCTTACCAGTGCCGAGTACACATCCAGGCTCCCTTTGCAGCCTATGGAGAGAGACAGCTACTTTTACAGAATAACTTGCCCAACAGGTTTCAGCTGCCTCAACTTAGATGAGGCAAGTCCCACTGGTGGTATCTAATTTAAGATTACAAGCCAGCTGCCTAAAAGGCACATACTATTAACAACGAGTCTAGCTGAAGTCAGTGTGTAAACTCCAATTAGAATGGAGGAAGAAATTACAGTTGTCGGTACTGAGAACTACACTTTGCTGGTTGATCTGCGTGTGAAACCATGGGGGAGCCCTACCCCTAGTGAAGTTATTGCAAACTGAGTGCTGTAGCTGAAAGGCCATCATAGCTGAGTAAGCAACCACAGCAGGAGACACACTCCAAAAAAATTTAAAGAGGACATGGATTTATGTCTCAATACTGGAGGTCTTTTTGTTCATGCATTCTTCAGACTACATGCAAGTCTCTTATCCCTGTGAAATTGTACTTCCTACGTCCTTTGTTTACAGAAAGGGTGACAAAACGTTCTGAAGATTTAATACAAAAAAAAAGAAAACCAGACACAATTTTCTGGAAATGCAGCCTTTNCAAGTCTCTTATCTCTGTGAAATTGTACTTCCTATGGCCTTTGTTTACAGAAAGGGTGACAAAACGTTCTTAAGATTTAATACAAAAAAAAGAAAACCAGACACAATTTTCTGGAAATGCAGCCTTTTAATACTAAACAGGAAATTACCACTGACTGCCACGAAACAGTGTTGGATTAGCCTGCCCAGAAAGTCTGCAAGATCTAGAGTAGAGAGGAGCCTACTCTGCTGTCACACGACTGCATTAGCTTGCACTGTTGGCCGCAGCAGCCAGGAGGGCACAGGATGGCTCATGGCCATGTGCTTGCTAGTAAACAGGGCTGACATAGGATCATTGCCCAACTGGGGGATAGTGCCCGACCATGCATGGTCTGCATATCTGCTTTGCTGATTTTATAGCATGAAAAGGGAAATGGAAGTCCTTGAGTGGAAGTCTGTGTGAAAAGGCGACTGCGTTCACTTACTGACAGATCCAACAGGACTCCTCTAGTCAAGCAGAAACTGGACCGAGCCCAGGGAAATTCCACAGATGTTCACAGACTGGGAAAGTGAAATTAGCTATTTGGCACCAGGCATCCCTCTATTTCTCCATTAGCTCTGTCAAAATGGAATCCAAGTAAGTTTTGCATCTGGAAAAGACTGCAGGCACATCGCTGCAAATCCTCCTCCGGCACTCTCCCACCCTCACCTAGCAATCCACAAGGAGGGAGGGAAAGACAAGCCCCACAATCCAAACGTTTCCCATTCAGGAGTGCCTCATTTGTCCACACACTGCTGCACAGATGAAAAAAAGCAGCATTTTATCAGCTATCCCATCTTAAAGTTTCAATTTGCCAGTCGGGAGAATCCACTGTGTCCCCAACATGCCTTTAGATCCCAACTTTCTGAAGATTTATCTGTTGCCTTAAAACACTGCTTGCTGCAAATGTTTTTTTTTAAAAATACGCCAGCTTTTGTAAACTATCATCTATATGATGCTATCTGGCTTCGCAATGCTTTACAGAAGTCTTTTGCTTAAGCAGTTGCTTGTGAAGTTGTAGACTGAGATTGCAATTAGGTGGGAAGTTACTATTTTCAGCCTAAAACTATTCAGCTGAATAGTCAGCAGTATCATGTGTAACAAAACCCTAAAAAAGCTGACTGTATTTGCTTTCTTTTTTCTCATTTACTGTCAAGGCCACCCTGTTAGAACAGGAACAGTTTTATAGGATCAAGATGACTGCGAAGGGCAGAACCAAGGCCAACTATCCTCTCCCTCCTCTAAAGCTCTACTTTGCAATGCTGGAATGGAAAACACCTGATAGTCCCATAATGTTGTGATTAATATTCGTACCTGCCTTTCCAGCAGAATGATACTTTTCCTATTGTTATTTAGACAAGAAACCAAAGGAAAATACTTAGGAAAATACTACTCTCCACTGAACTTCTGGCACAGATCTGTATCACAGAACTTTTATCAGCCTCGAGCAATTCTATTTATTTAGGTTAAAATCCATTAAAACTCATGCTAAACCTCACATTAAAACCCACAGGTTGTGTTGACTTTAATGCAGCAGGATCAGGGCCTTTTTTATACCAAGGCTAATTCTAGAATGCTGAGCAAATGTTGTACCGTTGGCATGCTCTCAAGCACGCTATAACATCTTTTCAAAAAATATTTTCAAAGATTAGTTTCATGAAAGTACATCTTTCACCCTTCTGAACCAAACCTTAAAAATGAAACAGAGGAGAGCTTGGGTTTATAGAAACGGTGGCTGCAGTAACAGACAGCCCTTCCCTGGATGGAAGGGGTGCCTGGAGGCATTTCCAGGACCCGGGTCTAGACCAAGCAAGCATCAGAGCAATAGGTCATTTTCTGTCCTAGCAGTCTGCTGCCCCAGATAACTGCCCTCCATGCATGCCCATAAAGCTTGTCTAAGGTGTACCAGACATTCACACCACCTACTATGAAGTGTTGGTGCAAGAAACCCAATTATCTGAGAAAGCACCCCATCAAGTGCAGACTTCTTAAGCTATCTGATTAAATCCAGTGTTTCCCAAAAGTGTCCAATTTACTTGCATGGTTTCCATATTTAAGGGGCCCTGCCTAAGTCACCCATCCTGTACGCAGACACTGTCAGTGCATATGGCACATGTCCAATACGCTGTTAAATCACAGCAACTAAGATCTGAAGATTCTGGAGAAACTGAGATATTCATAAATTGTATCCAACCCCCAAGGAACGCATAGGAGGGAAGGCAAACAGTGGCTTAGCACCAGCTTGTCCAGCTCTTCGAGGCCCAAGGTTAGCAGGGCACAGAATCTCATATACTGATAATAAAGCCAGAGGGAGCTGTTAAAAATTAGTAATGCTAATAACCTGTAGAGTGAAGCCCACTGAATTTAAACTAGGGATCCCTCCACCTAGCCACCTATGGCTGATTTAGAGCTTGCAGAAACATTTTGTTCTCCCAGCTTTAAAGCCGTATTCTTTGCAGTCCTATTTCCTTCTTGTCTCCTCCTTCACCCAAGGCCGATGCCATCAAGTGGAGAGCCGCAGGACAATGCCCTGAGGCCCTGGCTGAGGCTGTAACCCAGCAGCTAGAGGAAGGGAAGGTCCGCAGGTCTCATGCTGCCCAAGTACTGCCTGGTGTCACCAACCCTTCTGCGCTGCGGGCACTGCAGAAAGTGACTGCGGAGCCAAACTGATAAGGTACAGGAGCTCTGGTGCAGAAGCGTGCATCAGTGAAGTGCTTTTTACAAATCTCTCATTTTGAAAGAAAACACGAGCTGTAAGCTTAACAAGCAGGATTTGTGGCTTATGTTTCAAGCCTTAAGTTGTTTGCCTCAGGGCTCAAGAAAGAAGTTTTCTCCACAGGTAGCTTTTCCGCTTCCTTTGTACACTGTGTGATTTATGTGATCATCTGGATACATTTTCTTTTCAAATTATTGTAGGCTTCTAAATATTGTGATTTTGGTTTTATATACTATGTTACTCATAAAAATCTTGAAAACAGTTTTACAATCATTTATGAGCTAAGCCTGAAAAACGCATACAGGAAGAAAGTACAAAGCACAAAATACACAGGGAAGAAGCTGGAAACCCATTTCCTGACTGGAATGGCGGGTTTTGAATTCATGAGGGACTTTTCCTCCTGTGATAACTTCAGTTCAGTTGCTCTCTATGTAATGTAACAGATAAGGGACATCTCCACCTTGAAGGTGTTGCTGTNAAGGCGTTGCTGTTCTGCTCCTGCAATACACAAGCATAGTAGAGAAGAGCATCCAAAAGGAAACCTGGTTACCCAGGGTAAGGCTCACATGTTCCAGGGGGAACGCACATATTTTAATTACCTAAACATTAAGCTTCATCTATGCTCCACACCACAACTTAGTTTAGGAAATTACATTCATTGAATGAATCCCCTCTAATTAGAAATTCATGAACCTCTTCACAGTTTCTGCCACAGGAGCTGTATCCACTTGAATTATAAATTTAAACAGTCCTCTGCAGCTGCCAAGACAGGATTAATCTCACTGTGCAGACAGCAACTGTGCAAAGTGAGACCCAGATGAGCGCTGGGAAAATTCAGTGACATAACCAGTAGAAAAGGAAATGGCTAAAATGCTCATAAATTTATTAATAATTTTATGAAACCATTTCAGCAGGTCTAAATAAGGCACCTACAGCAGAAAACTTCTGTGAGAAAATTCTGGCAGTCTCTTCCCCCAAACATCTTCCCTGTTTGCTCCAAACACGCACTGCATGTTCTAATCTAGCTTCTGAAATGATTAAACAAAGCTACATCTGAAAGATAGACAGAGCACGGAAGGCCTCTAAGAGTTTACTTTGAAAGCAATCATGCTGCCTGGAGTACTCCACCACACACCCCATTTCAGCCTCTGCCGAGGTTCTGGAGAAGGTGAAGGGAAGCCCCTGTGCAGAGACAGCACTGGTACGCAGGTGTGTCATGGAAATTGCCAAGTCACTAGCTATGGGTCACAGGTCAGAATAAAGAAATAAAGACCGAACTATCCCTGTGGCAACCCCCTCAGTAAGTGTTTGAGGGAATTAACCTGCTCAGAGAGTTTCCAATGGTACAGATTAGTAAAAGTCCCATTTTGAGTCTCAAACCGCAACCTCTGGACCATCCCCATAGCTGTTTCAGAGAAGAGTGCAGGCTTTCTCCTCCATTACTCTTGCACGTTAGAGCCAGAGCTGACAAATGCTAAATGATAACATCCTACAGCAGCGGCAAAACTCTGGATCAAGGAAACGAGCTACACAGGAGGAATGGTTAAAAAAAAAAAAATAGGGATTTCAAACAATAAATACTTCTACACATGAAATAACAGTCCAAGCATCTCAGTGCCTCGTACAGCAGTGGAGACATAGGTAAACACTTAGCTTAACTACTGATGAAATGCAGCTTCAGTGAGAACACACTGCTATGGCACTCTCATGTCTGCTTTTAGTATTAGGTAGGGAAGAAAAATCACGCCTCTCAGCTTGATGCAAATGCTGGAATCTATTGAATGTAACACGTCATGGGGGGAAGCGTTTGACACTCTCCCCTCTGCCAACAATAAAAACAGAAGGGGTTTTTTTTGTCCATCTCAAATACGTTGCATTCAACACTAAGGCTGGAAGTCACAGAGGCTGAAAAACATTCCACAATGATTTCAAAAAACATAATTCATTAGCAATTACAAAGAAACTGCAGATTTTGTAAAGCCCTGTAACAATGAAAAGCAAGGCAGTGCTAACTCATAAATCCATCTGTAATAAACAGAGGCTGAATCCAGCAAAATTACGGCACGAAGACAAAACACCAACAGCAACAGGCTTCAGAGAAAGGAAAGTCGATATGGGAACACAGCATTCTGCAGCAGGAAAATCAAACACCTTGTGATCAATTTTCCAAAAAAGATGAAGCAAGCCCAGAACTATGGTAGCTGTCTCTGTACTAAAAACATATTAATATAAAGGCTTATACATGTGACTGGGACACAGCATGTCTTTGATCGATGTGTTTTACACCCACTACCCAGTAGTAAAATAGTAAAGCGCTCTTGTGCTGGCATAACTGCATCTATATTAGAGCTCGTGATGGTATAAACAGGATGAATAAGACCTGCTATGTTTGCCTAAAACTCCTCAGATCAGTCAGCATCGACTTTTATTGTACAGGTAAGGCCAAAAAGAACTTTCGTGAGGAGAAACGATGCAGAACACAGTGAAAGATGTGGGCTTCCAGGGAGAACTTAAAGATAGCGAGGGTGTTTGTGGCACCAGGACGAGCTGTAATGTTTCAGAGGCATGAAAAAACCCAAACAAACCACATCAAGAATGGTTAAATGTGAGGCCGGAGAGGGCTCAGGATGTGACACAGGGAGGGAGGTGTGAGGCAAAGCACAACTGGATGCTGCCCAAAGCAATGGGCCCTTCTAGAGCAGGAGCCGACAACGGGACCAGGGACAAGTTGCCACTTCCCCCAGGGAGAGGGTTTGGCCTGTGGGAAAACAACAAAAGGGAGGGAGAAAATAAATGCATAAACAAACAAACAACGGTTTGTTACAGTGTTCTTCGGGGTAGGAACAGTCTTGTCAACCAAATACAGACTCCTTGCCCAGCTGCTGGCCCTCTGGCGAGGACGGCTATGGCAGTGCGTGGGTACCTCGGCCTCAGTCACCACCTGAAGCGATACGCTCAAACAATTGGGAAGACAGCACCTCTATGAACAACATATCCCTGCTGCTACCCTGCACTGTGCTTTCCTGTAACTGCAGGGCCAGGAATTTATAGTGGTTTTGAAGTGAAGTACTTGCAGCATCACCGATAAGATGAAAAATAATCACAAGCAGATTCACAAGAAAGCCATGACAGAGTATGCTAAACTTCTTACTGAATATCAACGGTCCTGATCTGGTTTTATGTGCTTTTCAAATTCAGGATACCCATTCACCATGGTCAGTGATATTCTCCATTTCCCTCTGTGAAACACCTTCCAGTTCTTATAAATTTTTCATTTTCATGTACACAAAGCTGTACAATGTTTGTATTAAGCTTATTTTCCATTTTATCAATTTCTCTTTAATACTTTCAAGAACAAAAGATGTATTTTCTTTTCGAAAACTGGCAAGGAAAGTGAAGCCCATGCTAAGACAAATGCCTCCAGGAAACCTCTACAGCTATGCTATAAATCCTTTCAAACAGACGTACCATGGAAACATAGGCTAGCAACACAGGCCCACTGTATGTTCTATTTGTATTGATACTGTATTTGTGCACCTACATGCCAATATCCGTGCCTCCGGCACATGAAATTTCAGATGATCTATACTGCAAATGACCAGAATATTAATCAATCAATACACTCAAGGCTCAGGGATTCTTGTGAAATGGGTTGTTACTGATGAATTTTTGCAAGTATACTCCCTTTCACATCATCATTTATTGTGCTAGCTAACGTTTAAAACTCTATGTTGTTTTCACTTGATGTTGTACCAAACAATAAGTTACCAATGAATTATTCAGAAGATCTGTAGCAGAAAACACAAACGACCGTTGACTTTGAGTCACTAAGGCCTTAAAAACCCTAGTAAAATTCAGGAGTAGGTAAATCAGAAGAATGCATTACTCACTAAGAAATCCACAAAGGGTTTTTTTGTATTACCACAAATGCATAGGGTACCAGCCATGAAATCCCTCAATTTCAGCAAAAAAAAATAATAATACTTCGCATTAATTTCATTCTGTGAAAGCAGTGATTTGTTTTACTTTATTAAAAAGGTGAGATTAAAAAAAGTTACAAAAGTTATCTATGGAAAACAAAGGCTATTTTAGTTGAAAACTTCCCCGCCACTTTTTTTTTTTTTCCAATTTCTATCACGCTGATAACCTGCAATGCATTTTGTGTCAGAAACTTCCATCATTACAGTCACTGTAATGCACAGACTGGTGTAAAATTAGAGTTCTCTCCATTTCTTTTACTCAAGACACCTCACATTCAGAGACTCAAAACAAAAACCAAATACATATGAAAGAGATAAGACTCTTTCTGTTGGATACTTTAGCTGTGGTGGGCAAAACCAAAATTCAGAACTTGACAGCATCCTGGGCAGTGGAAGAAAACCACCAATTCACGAGAAATCTGGCACCACCCTTGTTTCTACAACGGCTACGCTTTGGGCTGCCTGGTGCTGCTATCAGGCCATGCTCCTCAGAGCTCATAACCTCCTCCGCTTCATAAGCCTCTGGGAAAATCTGCATCTATCCAAGTTTCCAATTTTAAAAAGTATGTATGTATGGAGGCACATATACCTCCTCTGTGTTTTCTTTTAAATGTGAAATTGAACCTTTCAGAACAGGACTAAAGCCTTCATTTAATTCAAGAAAATCTATCAGACTTAAGACTTTCTCAGACCCAGCACAGAATTTCTAAAAGTTTAAGTGCTATTGCTGAGAAAACAGTTGTTTTTTTTTTTTTTAAATTTTTAGAGAAGTGAAAGAATCCAGTAAAAAACAGGAAAAAGAGGCAACAGAACCATGTAACAGAGAGCTGAGCTGAGCCAGGACCTGAACCACATTATCCCACACCCCTGGCAAGTAGTCTTATCATGAGGCTGTGCCCACATGCACGTTTACTGTTTTTCTCATCTTTCCATGAAGAAATTCAAACAGCCTTCTGTTGCATCCTTTCATGCAAAAAGAATTATGTCAAAACTTCAAACATTTGGGCAAAATGGATTCTTGCTTTCCAACCGACAGTAAAACTGTACCTCTTTTTTCCTCTTTCAGAGGTTAAAAACATCAACAGCCACAAGCTCAAAAATGCAGACATCCTAAACTCAGGTCTTTGTTGGCAGAAAGCCTTGCAGCCCAAGCTTTCCACCCATCCATTCACAGTGTTTTAGGCTCGGTAGGCCTTTTCTGCAATTTGCACTTTCAGTTTAATGTTTTAAATCCAGTTTAGTTCCCCCTTAGTGATTCCTATGTTCATTATTTCATGAGAACACCTGAGTTGGAAAGCTGTAACAACATGAGATATGCTGACTTCATGACTTATAAACATGGAGGGTTGGTGGGCTCTGACCCCCATTTCAGCTGCTCTGACAGCAGAAACAGCAGGAATACAGATAGAAAAGGTTTTGAAAAAACTTTCTATCAGACAAACTTGTGTCAGCATACGGGAAACTGACTTTTTGCTAACATTTGTTATTACAATAAAATCACTCTGAAGAAGCAGTTTCTTTCAGGATCCTTTTTAAGAAGGCCCACTTGAAGCAGGAAAGAAACTGGTCATACCAGGAAAAGTTTTAATTTTTCTATTTTTTTAAAATCTTTTATAACAATTTAAAAAGCAGAATCAACATTTAACTTGAAATCAAACTGGTTTTGTTTACTATGTAGGTATGTGAAACTGAACACCTGAAAATTAAGATGGATAATATGAATTCATTCCCTAGAGCTATGCACTGAACTGCTCGCTCTCAACTTGCATAAATGCACTCCAGGAATGTGAGGGGGTGAGAGAAGAGAGACAAAGGTGGATAGTTGGATGCTAACTTCAAAGCCTCCTAGAAAGTGAGGGGGAAATTAATTTCTTGAACAAGAGAACTGAAACCAAATTAACCATATTCATGCAAAAAAGGATTAGCCCACAAATTGCTAGCCTGTATTTATACATCCTCCCTGCTATAAAAACTGCCTTTGATAAAGAGACTTAAATTAGCCATTCCCTCTTTACCTTTGAAATTGAAGCCTACATTTGATGGATGCTTTGGGCCAGATCCTTATGTATTTAAGTCTTCATCACTGGCCATCACATGATGATTATTATCAAACTGAATTTCAAATCAGCTCTGATGCACTGTATCATATTTTTTAGGCCCAAAGACAACATGAAAGATTGTTCCTATCAAAGGGGAAAAAATATTACCGAAGGCCATTAAACCATTTGGCACAATTCTGTGTATTTACAAAAAAGACACACAGCATCCTTGTTTGATAGTATTAAGAAGTAATTATTGCCTTCTACACATTCATGTTACAGATCTGCATCTACACAACTATTGATAGAAATATTCTTCACTTTATTTCTACATTTAAAGTAAGACTGGACTAGAAACTCTTATGCCATAGATGGAGTAGTTAACAGTAATGGCCCCAAGTGGTGGTGCAGCAAATGGAAGCCGTGCTCCATGGGATTACTGCTGCAGCAAGTTTTGCTTTGAAGAGTAATGGTGTGACAGTGACATCTGACAGCTCCAATACTAATCAGCACAACTGCTGGTAAGGGGTTAAATTAAAGACTTCAATCACACCATTAACCGCTCCGGCTGTTGGGCCAGGCTCCAGCCCAGCTGCAGAGCTCCAGCCAGTTCTTGCAAAGCTCAGCTGTTCTGCTGAAAAGGCACAAGTGGGCTCCCGCCACATAACCAGCTCTTGAGATAGAAGGTGGGTTTTGCCGTGGCACACCAGCCAGACAGTAGAAAAGTGGTTAATACAGGTTTCAGTGATTCTTAAATTTAAAGGGCAACGAATCTGAATTCTGAGGCTCCATCAGATAGCCGTAAAACGCTCATATTTTCCTTTGTTCAAAGCAGGAGTCTCAGAGATTTTTCCCAGGAGAGGACAGTGGGGATCAGAACCCTCTCCCCAGGGACACAGCAGCCTCCTGGTGAGATCAGGCTTGTGCGATCGCTGGGGCTGACTCGATCCCTCCAGCCCAGCAGCATCACACCGCTTTCAGGCTAGCGCAGGACAGTGCTGCACAATTTTGCTTTGCCTCGTTGTGTTTTTATGCAACGTGGTTATCCCATCACAGACTGAGCCAGGGTCTTTTCCAAACAGAAGGCCAACTGCTGAATGATGACCAGACCTACTACCAGGAACATACCAAAAATAGTTATGACACTGTTATGTGCTGCTTACAGAGAAAGTGTTTGAACCTCAGCTAACAGTCATCCTTCAGTAATCACAGAAAACTCAGACCTGAGGAATCTGCAAAGAAAGCTGCCACCGCTGCTCCAAGCAAATCATCTAGAATCATCATCCACAACTATTCACCAGAGAATTAAGAGCCCTCCAGTACAGCCTAACAAATGATTCTCTCATGTAACATTTTCTCCCTGTGCAGTTAGACTACATACTCACAATTCAGCTGCTTAGACTGTTCTATTCCTGAAGTGGCAACTACAATGAGCTTCTTCCCAAGTTCCACTTGCAAGTTCAGTCTTTCTGTTTACCAAACTGTGGGTCACGCTTGACTTCAAGGACACACAGAATTGGCAATGCAGAAACAAATGAAGCACAAAGTGCAGAGCAGATTTGCACTCTAAGAGCCACCCGCAATTTTTCAGTGACGCAGTGTGTACAAGTAGCACATACACTTCATACCAGCAAAGCCCATACAGCTTTGCACTCCCTCATGCACCTTCTTATTCAACCTATCCACTCAGTGCC
This sequence comes from Himantopus leucocephalus, assembly GCA_003993805.1. Lineage (NCBI taxonomy): Eukaryota > Metazoa > Chordata > Aves > Charadriiformes > Recurvirostridae > Himantopus > Himantopus leucocephalus. The sequence continues at coordinate 53,027,519 of RSEF01000003.1, read as the reverse complement.
ATATAGTACTATTAAAGGAGTATTGCAGTCACCGTTGATCAAATTATGGCATTAAAAATGATGCCATGCATTGCTTCGAAGTTTTATAACTTGTCTTCCAAGCATACAGAAAGTGAAACAGAGCCCTCAGCAACCAGTAACTATTTCTGTTTGGGGGTCCATTGAAAACCCAGCCCCCTTGCCAAGAGCGCTAAACAGCGTGCTATGCAGCTGCTATGCACTATGCTGCTGCTATGCACTATGCTGCTATGCAGCAGTGCAAGAGTTGGCCATAAGTTACAGGGATGCCATGGCAAACTAGGTAAAACTAGCAAATTAAGTGAGTGTGCCTCACCCGTACTGCTGCAGAGGAGGTTCAGTCCTCCCCATGCCCTAGTGGAATTGTAAAACAAAGTAGCTGGAAGGAGGTCACTTACAACCGTAAATGCAAGAAATGCCTTTGTAACCCTGGCGGCCAGCTAGAGCAAGCATGCTTCACGTAAGCCCAGTTGATTTAAGGACAACATACAGGCCATCTTTTACCATCTTGCTGCAGAAACTTGGGGCTTCATCCTGACTCCTACTTCATATAACTAAGCCTTCCCAATCATCTTCTAAACGGGTGTCTACACTGAACGGAAATAGACCAAAACCAACCAACCAAAAACCCAGGGGGTAAATGAAATGTTATGAGCAATGAAATAACAAGACTGGAAGCGACAGAAAATGTTGACAGCTAGGACACATGTAGTAAGAGAAAGAGCAATGCAGACTGTACACTGCAACCTTCATGGTCAGAAGTGTTGAGCCAGACCTCATCCTGGAGACAGATAAAATACCTGTAATAAAGAATCATCAGCAAAACCATTAAAAAATCCAACCAATTGCACAAACCCCTCAAAGAGAAAGGCAGCAGCAAGGTACAAAAGAAACATAAAACTCAACCACCTACTAAATCAGACCTACAAGTCCAGAGACCCTGGTGCCTCTTAACGACACTGCAGTATTGCTATGAGTGATAACAACTCTCATTTTCAATCTAAACCAAATGGCAGTCAAAAGCTTCAGACTGGGAAAATTCTATTGAAGTCAAATCATTTCAGTTAATAATTTGTTGCCAAGCGCTTTCAGTGCTGCTTTGTCATTGCTGGCAAGCCCAGGGAGCAAGCGCACCTGAAGCTGCCTGCTGAAGTTTGCTGCAGGAAAGGGAGCATGCTGTGTCTTGTCTCCTCTTTCCTCCAGCAAATCTAAATTATGCATGCAAAACCCAGTGAACAAATGACCAAACACCCTGCCTTTGCAAATGTCTTTGTGCAAGCGTTATGACTCAGTTTGCTGGTAGGCCCTCCAACTAAATTAATTTTCTGTGGTAAGGAAAATCTGAGCAAAGTAAAACTTAAGCTGTACAAACACCTGCAAGAGTTTCTAAATGCCTGGGTTTTTGCAGCCAAGACCTGCTTGTTTGGGCAGGTGCTGCCACTGTTATGGGAGTGTCCGTGGTACAAATTCCTCTGCTCAACTGTCTTCAGAAGGGAAAGCTGCCCTGGCTTCTTGGAAACAAGTCTGCTCTAATCACAACAGCAACAAAACGCCTTGACCAAGAGCTTCGATTTTTTTTTTCTGTTCAGACTCCCCTTAGTATCTTTGGGTTTTTTTCAGGTTATGGCCCTGACAGGGTTTAGTTACAGCAGCTTGAGGCCCTCATCAGTGCATACACCATTTCTTTAAAAGTTTTTCTTGTTTCAGATCCAGTTCTAACACAAACTGCTTCTCAATAATATTTTTTGTCTCTTATTCAAGGTTACACGCACTCTGTGAATAACTGCATGCCAATGGATACAGAATGGGTTTTCAATTACACAAGATTTTATTAAAAACAAGTGAAATAATAATAGTATATTAGCAAATGTAGCTGTAACTGCAGAACAACCTCCTGTACGCTACACTAGGCTTTCACAGATACCAACAGATCCCACTATACGAATTACATCAAGCGTATTGCAATGCGCTCGAGGAGCTGCTTCCTTCTATAAGGAAACTATCATTTCATGTATTTCCACTGACTTTCAAACCAGAAAGAAACACACAGTGCAGCTCATCAGCGCGGTTTTATCTTCCCTTTCTGTCTGCTTTTCATTTAGCTATATATATGGTCATTCTTATATATTTTTTTTAAATACCATCTTTCAGAGAAATTGAGGGGTTAGGATAACAAAGTATTTAAGCACATGCCTGGCAACAGTACTCACATTTAAACTTTGGCATGTTTTTGCATGCTTTACTAGATGGAGTCCTGATCCCACAGGGCAGGGTACAAGCAGTAAGAGGAGTTGTTAGTAAATAATACAGGATACCTTCACTTTTCATAGAAAGGAATTGCAGTTCCTGTAGAAACTGCAGCTTTCATGTTTCACCATGCATAAGCTGCAGTTTCTATACAACTATCAAGCCCTTAGAGAACAGATTTTCTTAAATTTGGAAAAAGACTAAATCATTCATTTTCCAAGCATATCCAGGGGCTGCTCTTTGACAGTTCATTGGATCACACGAGGAAAGAAGACAAGAGGGTGAAAACTGGTCAGTGGGGGCGGAGTGGGGGCTGCAGCAATGGCAGGGAGATTACCTGAAGCATGTGTCATTATTCACCATTCCTCATAAATGCATGCAAATCCTCACACCTAGGTATCCTCCTCACACATTGCAATTCTGAGAGGGCTCCTATGACTGCTAAATTGCGATGGCAGATGTAACATAATTCCTTAGGTGTCAGAGACCTATTGATACTCTGCACTTCTAAAAACAAGGTCCAAATCTTGATGGAATTGCAATGCCAAAACCGTATTCATTTCTGATTTGAAGAAAAGCCCTGAAAATCAATCCACCAGCTGTTTGCTGTTATCTTTTTCCAAAGTACGTGATGACACTAGACCAAATAAGTTATACTTGTATTCATAACTGATTTCATAACTGATAACACAAACTTGTGTTTCCCTGTCCTTGACAAGTACCCAATCCTAGCTCCCTGTAAAAAATGCATGGGAAATGTATATGCTGAAACAGAGGCCTGTTTTTAAAATCACATATAGTTCACTAGAACTTTAAAATGCCAAAAAATAAGCTTAAATAAGGTGAGAGCACTGATTTGTCATGATCCTTATCTTCACACTTTTTAAACAATAGCTAAATTGCCTCCCAGCTGTCAGCACAAATTAGACACTATTAATTACATAAACTCAATTATTAGCCTTTTATATTAACGGTTTTGTTTGCTCACTCCTTCAGTACCCTTCAGATCTAATTAAGAAACAACTTTTAACACCACAATGTTGCACGTTTCAGAAGACGTGGAATGAACAGAGTCTCTCGATTCTTCTGCAGCCGCCCTCCCTCAACAAGGCCTTGAAGTGCCTGCAAAGATTCAAAATGCTGCTACTGTTGTTTAGGTAATAAAATGTGAGGTTATCTCAGTAGATCACTCCCACTACAGTCCCTTTGCTGGCTATGCAAGATATCTGCTGTAAAAAACTGTTTTTCATGGCCTTTGCCTATTTGCTACTAAATTAATCTGTTTTCTTCGCACGTCCTTGGCTTCTCTAGCACTGGCAAATGCTCGTCTTTTATGCCATCCCTTTCTATCACTTCAAGCCTCAGTGTTAGAGGACAAAAAGACATTTTGCAGTTTGCTGAAAAAAGAAAAACGCTAGCTGGTCAGAGTGAAAAATGAATGATCTGTTTGCTTTAATATCTTGAAAATCAGTTTCTTGGTAGCTATAAATGTGCTTGTAATCATTCTTTTCAACAAACTTGAAAATAATGAAACCGTTTTTGTTAGCAGTCCATGTAAAATAGGAGGAGTTGCAGAAAGAAGACCACTGCAGTTGTACAGGCTGGCATGCAAGGCTAATTTCAGCCTGTTTCTCTCTTTCCAGAAGCTTCTCCCATCTCTCTAATTCCAGGCATACTGCAAGCCATAAATTCTGATGTCCTCGACACCAGGGAAAGGGGAAGTAAAAGTATTCAAAGAGGAAAAAAGTCTCCTCCAGAGTTTTCTTCTGCATATTTTGCGCTTTGTACTGCCTCAAGAAAATATTCGCTTTTTAAAGCTGTTTTTACTATACACTGTCCTAGACCTGCTCCCAAAGGATTTTTCCACAGCTACACACTTACAGAAGTGATTTCTGTGGTGACCATGAAACACCCAATGCACTGTTATACCCAGGAAGAGAAAAACTAACTCAAAACCTACTCAACCTTGAGACTATACCTCCTACCAGGACAGTCACTGGATTCACGCCTGTTGTACCACTTTGAACTCTCTCATTCGTACTGCAGAAGAACAGATCAGCAGCTCCATAGGCAAAATTGGGAAGAACATGGTGTCATGGTCAGAAGAGAACACAGTGCAAAGCCTAAACACACAGGAAACTACTTCAGAAGATGGTGCTCCTTGGGGGGGAAACAGCTTGAGATAAAATCAGCAGCACAGTGCTGATATATCTGTAGATTACACTTGATATTACTCAGACTGCTCTGGCTTTCGAATGGACAGCAAGGCTCCTCGCAAGTGCTGCTCCTCCAGCAATCATCTAGCTCAATGCAGTGCTGAGTGACTTTATGGTAGGTTCATCCAGCGAACCCACAAAGAAGAAAAACTCCTCGTCATTATTTTTATGTGCTCTCCCCGCAAATACTCTGAACAAGCCTCTCTAGGATTTAGGAGCCTGAAATGGAATGACTCAGGCTATCACATCAAAAAAAGAGTAAAGAGTAGCTATTACTGGTGCCTGTTTTGCCTCATATTGCCAAATACATTCATAACATGCCTCTTACAATGCCCAAAGAGAGAATAATTTGTTACAAAGATAAAAAGCACATCCTCTGGGGGGTGGGAACCCAAACAGAAAACCCCAAACTCACCACAAACAGAGCACAGAAACTAAAGTATTTCCCTTCTTACCTTCTGTGAATGGCACTCCCAAAACAGTAAGAGAGAAATCTAGATGTGAAAAATACTCAGTTTCTCTTCTAGTTCTGCTACCGGCTTTCTATATTATCTCAAGGGAGTTACTGAAACCTTTTGTGTCTCAATATATTTCTCCGGAAACAAGAATTCTTACCTGTGGTACTTCATGGCTTTCTCAAAGTTTTTGTGAAGCTGCCTGAACAGCTCAGAAAAGCCATACGGAGGTATAACTAACTAGAATTACAGCATGCACCTCCTTTCCTTGGTGCCCTGCATTTGCAGCTAATGGCCGTCAACACATGCAGTCTCAACTCAGACCATGGTGCACAGCCACCTGCCCAAAGAGGACTCTGCTACTGCAACCACCCCATTGCCAAAACCAGCCTTGAAAACCATCAGCAAGATGATCATCTGAGAAAACAACCACAAACCACTCTTGTGACTGTCTCCCACTCAGTCCCAGATAAACCTCTCTCTCCATATTATTATAGGGCTGTGTATATGGCGTTTCTGCCCGTTTAATTAGACTTGATATCTAAAAGGCAGGTGTAGCTATCTCTACTGGTCCAAAAAAGCAGAGACAACACACTTGACACTATTGTTAAGTCCTTAATTTTTAGAATAAATAACCATTTTGAAAAAAATAAATGGACAGGGAACAAAAGAGTACAATTGCTTTCTTTTTTTTTTTTCTTTTGACAATCCAATTCCCTGAAAAAAGTCATTCTTCTCAATTTGCCTTGCTTTATTAAAAGTGTGTGTACCAAGCTGAGGTAACTTATAATTTTGATCTACGCAGCAATTCATGGTTTGCTCTTTGTCAACTCTGGCTCTGATTCTGGACACACAGCCTTGCAGACTTCACAGGCTGTGACTATACTTCCACCGCTCACATAAAAAACCCAAGTGAATTACCCAACTTAAATTTCTTCCTCAAACTTCCCCTGTTTTGAAAAAAACATTTAGTAATTGTGCTCTGAAATCAGACTTTGAGGAGAATGCGCCAGCAGTTAGCACTGTGCTCCTAATTAAACCAACATATTTATGGTCTCCATAAATTCCCTCTGTAGCCATAATGTAATTGTTTCTATACGCCAATTTCACAGTATATGCAAATATTTTCATATTATCAGCACCGCCTTGCTGACTGCTTAAGATAAGGTCCTCATCTAGCAATCCAAAGGAGACTTAAGCTGTGTGCCATGTATTAATGAGAAATGGGAACCATCCACAGAGAGACTTCCACTCCTCCAGAAAAATCTCTGATGACTGCACAAGAATATTACCTTTTTAGATTATTTAAAGGGACAGCATTAAGAATATACTTTTTTCCCCCCCTTCTTCTTCTGACCTAGCATCCCTTAAACAGAAGGTCCTTAGTTTTTGTTGCAACTCCTTCAAATGCTAATCTATGTTCCGTTGGTGATTGTTGCTTTCTGCACTTGCAGAGCCTTTCACATAGATCTGAATGAATATCCTGAAATTTTCATCAACTTCAGAGAATGAACATTGCTACATTCACCACTTACAAGCTTAATTTATTTTCTTGTAATTTGGAGAAAATTTATCTTGGCAAATGAAAATCCAGAAATGGCCCACAGCCAACTGTCAAGAAAATGCGGAGACCAAAAACAGCAACACATCCTGTATGCCAAACACCAGGAACACCCGTTTGCTGTGTTATTTCTCAGTGTCGCTGAAGAGGCAGCATTTGACATTAGTCAAATCCGGTCACCGTCCCATCACAGGCTTGATCCACACCCAGTCAAGAGAATGGACTTTGTCAATAGACACTGGATCAAAACCAAATACTTCCAACAAGTTATTTAACTTCTGTATGCCTCTGTTTAACCATCTGTAAAATGGCTAGTTTAGCATCAACCTTTGTGCAATGCACAGATGCAAATCAACAATAATCTGTCTGCATACACAGTAATACCCTGGCACAATGAAAGTAACTCCTCACAGTGCTGTAGATACACTCTGTCCTCTTCAGGGCAGTCATAATTCATTACCTGAAAATACGCTTTCAGAAAGAGATGTCATGATTTTGGTGAAGGACAGAAGCTATTTTACATGATATGCCCTTACACTTCTAAAATGATTTTTTTTTATAGACAAATCAAGTTAGCACTGCAGNTTTACAGACAAATCAAGCTAGCACTGCAGAAGCCTGCATGGTTTTAAACTTTTTCTGATGAATAATGGTTTATTCCACAGGAAGGGGAGGATGGGACGGGACATGANATAGACAAATCAAGTTAGCACTGCAGAAGCCTGCATGGTTTTAAACTTTTTCTGATGATTAATGGTTTATTCCACAGGAAGGGGAGGATGGGACGGGACATGAAAGTAAGTTCTGCAAGAGCGTTTGTGAATAGTGTACTATTTCATATTAATGAATACCAGATCATAAAATAGTCTGAACTAAGAAAGTGGTAGACAAACACCTATATTAAAAACAATAGTTTTCCCCATCATAAGGATATTGTTTTCGAAACAATAAATACTAAATCAGGAGTTTAAAATACAATTCCATAGAACAACAGAATGTTGGACAATGGGAAACAAGTCACAGAAATAATTGTTTCACAAAGCAATTATATAATTGTAAATCTATGCAATATAGTTTTTCATTTGATTTCAAAGTCATCAGGCACAGGAGGAATGCAACTGTTTTTAGTTTAGAGAACATCTCAGGAAAATTTAAACACATATACAAGGTAGCAAGTATTAATATTACATAAAATTGAGAAAAAACAATAAACACTTATTTTTACAGCTCAGTTCTACTGAAAGGAAGGTTGAATGGCAGTCATGTTACTGCCTGAGTTGACCTCTTGTTTTTTCTTTACTGTAGCAAGCAATAAATAAGCCCTTCAGGGTTCAAGATCAAGTAATTCGTAACTAAATTTATGGAAGGCTCCCCTACAGAAATCAATAAATACTGACTAAAGAAAGCATTATGAATAAAACAACTTCATAAGACTGGTAACTCCACTCGAGAGGATGGCAAAAGTTTTCTACAGAGTAAGTATATACCAAATCAATCTGTGGAATATAATTTGCATTTAATAAACTATTTAACATTTTGCACATGACCTCAGTGTTGAGACAGGTTAAGTTCCCTCTTTTTGCAAGGTCACATGTAAATACAGGGGGTTCACTGGACCCTTCACTGTCACTCTTACTCACAGACTGACCCTTTCCTACAAATATCCACAGTGGCATGTGCTTTTCAGGAGTTGAAAAAATAACCTACACCAATTAAGATGACTAAGGGAGCACATAATGGAACTGCTCCATTAAAAACTGCCACCCCAGAACCTTGCCCAATTTCTGCCAAAGCAAGCATGATCTATACAAATATACCCATATGTATTTTTTTTTATACATATACACACATATACGCATTAGATCGATAAGTACATGCTTGATCTCTGCTGATAGATCAAACGAGAAAGGTGCAAAGAGAGACTGTTGTCTACTTCTATTACTGAGGAACAAAGGGCTGGAAGGTACTGTCATTATCCATTACACAGACAAAGGTTGTTTTCATATAAGGCTCCATTCTAGAAAAACAAACACATCAATCCACCACCACTGCTAGGGAAATAACTGATGAAAAAGCAGGTTATTCTGGCCTAATGTTTGGCAATCAGATGCTATTCAATATGGAGAACTGAAAGGTACTGCATTTAAACAGAATTAGCCGGACAAAGAGATCCAGGATGGGGAACATCTGGAGAACTAACAGGTTGGCAGAAAAAGATGTAGGGATTACCGTGAATCATAATCTAAGCATGAGCCTTAGTGTCATGCTGTTGCGTAAAGAACCACCATTGTATTACTAAATGTAAACAAGATAATGGTGTGCTACCAATCCTTCTGCTCTAGTCAGTCCTGCTAAGACCTCAGGTGGTTTTTGGTGCTGTTGTTCAAAAAGGGGCAGCAAATTGATCAGAGTCCAGAAAAACCAACAGGTATTTGTGAATGGTCTAAAAAAAGGTGGTGTTGGAAATTAGCATTGTTTAACCTGAGGGGAGGAAAAAAAAATAAAAAACAAGGAGGGGAGAGAAAACATAACGCCCTTCATAAATATAAAAAAGTTCCTGTAAAGAATGACATTTTTGTCATCCGTGGAAGACAGTAAAAGTTAAAGAGAGATGTCTGTAACACACCAATAAAAACACTCAGTGGTAAGGACTATGCACACTGGAATAGTTTGCCTAGGGAGACAGTGGAATTAACATGCTGGGACAGTTTTAAGGACAGGTCAGATCAACATCTGCCAGGAATGATAAGCAGAGCTGAATCTGTCTTGGGCCAAAGGATGCACCAGGTGATTTCTTAAAATTATAAAATGAAGTTAAGGTAAATGTCATTAAGTACAACAGTATTAGAAGACAAAGACTGAGACAGCACAAAACTTAAAAGAACACATTTGGTAACTCATCTTCAACCACAACAAAAAAAAAAAATCAGGTCTTGCTATAACTGTGTTTCACTTCTGTTTTATCCATTTCACACATAACTATGAAGAGAATTTCCACTCCTCCATTTGCAGTAACAGGCAACTTTATACCAGAGCAGGTGTTGCAAACTTAAATCTGGTGTGGTTGAGATGCAGACTGCTTACTATCACATCTAATCCAAAACTAGAAGAGAAGCTAAATGTACCAGCTTAACTTTTCATTTATTTTGTATTCCAAGAGACATTTTACGTTTGCACCATCCTCAACTCATCAGTCTTCAAGGGTATGTTTTCGCACAGATTTCTGATCTTTACGTTCTTTCTATTGCTATTCTGCAGAAGTAGCATAGCTGCTTTCCCAAAGCTCCTGCTCTCCATGAGATAACAACATCCAACCCAGGGAGGGAAGTGGGAGAAAGAATAAGGAATGCATAAGGATGGAAGAAAAGCATGGCACAGGAGGCACTCGAGGAAAAGAGAAAACAAAGCATGTGGGACAAGTGAATCAAAAAAGGGTGCTGCAAGGCTCTTCTACTCTGAGTACTGAGGAGAGAAAGGGTTGTGAAGCTTTGAAAAGATGCACGGGTGGAGTGAACTGAGGAAGGCAGGAAAGCATATGCTGAGCTGCTAAGGGAAGGGTTGGAAGAGGAAGCTAATAGGAACTAGGAAGAACAGCCTTGAGAATAAAGATGGTATGACAGAAGGAGAGTTATTACAGATGAAAGATGGAGGTTCCTCCCATAGCTTTGAGTCTCCTGTAACAAGGCAATACAGAGGGACTATTTGAACTATCACTGAGGGACAGGCATGTGTTAATTCTGGAACAATGCAGCTTCCTCAGGTATTTTATCCTACATCCGCTCTGGGAAAGAAGCTGACAAATCCAGCGTTGGATCAAACCCCTTCATCTGCTAATTGGCAGCTCTGTAACAGCAGTGGAAATAAAAGTCTTATGCTCAAACCCAGAGATAAAAACCATTAGAACATTATAAATGCCTAATACATGGTAATAGTCCACGACATCCTCCATTTTGAATGTATCTTGCCACTCAACGTAATGGCATCCAAGTCACTGCGAAGCTCCTTATAACAGAAGAGGTACAAAAAAAAGACATGCTTATGTTTCAAGAAACGTCTTTTTTTTTTTTTGTGAAACCCCTTTCTGCAGGCTTATAAATTCTTACTCAAAAGGGTTTACCATGTTCTGAAGATAATGAACCAGGTTAAAAAACAGGTCCTACTTCTGTAAGCCTTGCTCACTTATCCAAGTCCTCAGATGAGCAACAGCAGCTACTGATACCAGGATAAGCAGTGTGATTGATGCCAACTATTTTCTTAGTATGATACATAAGATGATTTTTTTCACACCCTTCTTATAGATACTAAACTCCAAAGCTGGAGACATGAACAGTCAATAGGTTCCTTAAAAACTTCTTGTAGGCCACTTTTAATAAAAAGAGCTATTAAAATGGCATTAAATATTCATGAGTCACGCTTGTTCTCCAGAAGCCTCAATTTCACTTCCATTGTACTTTTCAGGCAGCTGAAAGGCCAATTTATGTAAGACACCCTTTTAGCTTTCCAAACCTCCTTTGGTGTTTCTGTTCGCTGTTAAGTGAATTGTGCCATTTCCCTCCAGTTAAAGAGGTGAGACAAGATGTAGCTCATCTTGCATCATTCCATTTTGGGTGGGTTTCGGGTATGAATAATGCAAGATGCTATGTGCTATGGGGTCAGCATTTCTGTGTTACAAGTGTTACATTAGCTAAAGCATTGCCACAATAGAATATGTGTTCATATAAAACAGGAATTACTTGAACGTTGCCACCAAATTTTTAGGTTTTACTCACTGAACAAAACGTGTCTCCCTGCAAGTAAATGAAGCTGATACCTGTTAACTTTCAAGGTGTCCCTTAGGTATCAACCACAGGGAATTGCAATTGCAGTAAGAAACAGGACGGCTCTGTCTTACACAGAAGATTAAATTCAGAATTTTTTAATTCTTTTTTTTTTTTTTAAGAAGGAAATTTTTAGGCCTCAGGTCCTGGCAGACTGCTGTGACCTCATACAGAAAACACTATACTCCTGTTTTCAAGTCCGCTAGAGGGTGAAAAAGGACTGTGGTCATCAAATGATAAAGGGAAATGGTTATAAAAACAAAAACCCCCACACCCCACAGACCATGAAAAAAATTTCAAGAATGCTAGCTTTTTAAGAGAGTCCATAAGCTTACAGGTAGACGTTTGAAAAATGCTATTATCATCTCTAATGAAAGCTTTCATACTTGAAGCACAGTTCCAGAGCTGCTACTACGCAACTAGAAATACCCTTTCAAAGGAATCACCTCAAACTATCTCAAAGATAATGATAAAACATTCTTCAGTGCCAGTAGGACCCCAACATTCAATAGAGAAGAGTTAAAGAAGCCATTTATGTCAAAGGCTGAAAGGAAACAAAACAGATAATTTGCTATAAGCCAAATTATCTTGAGAGCCAATTGCGATGTCTTGCTGTAACTATACTCCTTTTACTGTTAACAAAGGCCACTATTGAATAATTCTTGTTTTAGAAATTTCAGTCAGAAGAATCTCAATGCATCAGTACTAGGAAGAGAAGATCAATTGTGCTAGCACTATTTAAAGAAAACAATAAGTATTTCCTGTTCCATGCAGCATGGACATAGACATAGAAGAAAATACAAAGAGTCTCCCCTAATATACTTTGCTATGCTTCCCATGAAAGTGACTTTTGGCAAAATGCCCATCTCCTTAAACTTTATTGTGGACCTTAGATTTTCAATATCACTCAGCTAAAACGTTGTCCTCCTCCTTTCTTCTGTATTCACTGCCTGAACTATGGTCAGGAAGACATTTCCATTTTTGTAATTTTTAAGAGTAGAAGAAATGCATTAAAGATGCAAACCCTAAGGATATTCAAGCCCCACTGTTGCTGCAAGTGAGGCTATAATGCAATAAATACCTTTTGTATTCCAGGATCTTCTTATGTTTCCACCCAACTTGTGCAGTTTATTCTTAAAAGTTAACAGTTTTAAGTCCTCCTGTCATTTTGTGAAGCTGAACTAAGATATGGCTAACTTCAATTATTTTTTTTTTCCCTGAGTGCTTTCAAGTGTATAAAACACTGAAGAAACTGCTCAACCTTTCCGTGACTCTCCTTTTCAATCCTTTCATTTCTTTTTTCTCATTCATTTCATCTTGGAGCTTGCAAAGTTTCAGAGCAACCTACCGTAGTGGGAATCAGAGCCTTGACTGTGGCTCACTGCTTTTTCTGTGGTACCTATAATGAAAAGGTCAAAACTGCTATTCAAAATCTCCTCCTTTAACTTCATGCCTCAAATTGAGGCTGCATTATGGCCAGTGACCATGACAGGTTCACAGAAAAGGAGTGTGCCACTGAGTGATGATGTTTCTGGCAAGCCGTGGCATCTATTCTAGCTCTAACTCGTAACAGAATTGAAACATTTTTTAAAAGTACCTTAAAATAACTGAAGTTGTGCTGTGTTACTGTTTTTTTTCCTAGTTATTATTTATTACCATACTTTAAAATATGTTATACTGTTACAGTATCCTGATCAATGCAGCCAGTTCAGGGCTCACATAAGCAAAAATAGCAAGCTGCTTTTGTGGCATTTTTTTCCCTTGCACCCATCAGAGTGCATCACCTGTTTTTCTTTACCCCAGCTTAATTTTCTAGTGACATACTCACTGCACCTTCTAGCATTTCACTCCTCACCTCTGTGAGCAAGCAATGACCAAATCCCTTTCTTTCCTCTTCTTCCACCTGACAAACACAGTGAGAGGTCCCAGCTCCTGCGGCACCTGCTCCAGACTATTAGATTCCTTATCCTGCTCTCACTTGCCCAAAGCAGAGGCTCCCTTTCTTCAGCGCTCATCACCTCCTGTACCTGAAAAGTCTAAGTATCCCAAGAAAACCTACAAGAGTGCAAAAATTGAGCAGGAAGCTCCAGAGAGCATGTCCAATTGCCAAAATTTATATTTACCTTTCTCGCCTCCTAATGTCCTTTATTCCCTTTGGACCAAAAATTCAGTAAGAAAAATTCATGCCTACTTAGCGTCTGTAATAACTGTTTGCCCTAGCCAAACTGTAACACACTGAAAAGAATGTATTTACTTTGTTTTTCTGCAAGTTTCTAACAACACATGTTCCGTGTCTAACTACCCCTTGTGATTCAGCCATGGGAAGCTGCCTGAGATACTTCATATTTCCACATTACCAAAGACAAGTCTAAGAGTTGATGCAAATCACAGTGTTTTTCCATTTCCATTGTTTAAAGAAATTTTGAAGAACATTAACATTTCTTAGCAAATCAGGATGACTGCTACAAGACATCTGTAAGTTTAAGTAAGGTGTAGGTTTACAGGTACCATCTGCAATTCAATAGCCACAACAAAACTAACCCAAAAAGGCTAAACATAACTCAGTTCAAAGGAGGAAAAACAAATAAAGTTACCAAGTCCCCCAAAATGCTCATCCAGCCTAGCATTAAGCTAAGTTTGAGTCTTGCTGTTAACTTGGGACGCTACTCATAAACAAAGAGATCAAGGGGATAATTTGCCTGCTATTGTCTATCCTACAAACACGAAGTTATCCGAAGTAATTATGGAGTCAAAAACAGCAATCAAGAAAAATAAACTTGAATTTTGCTATAGCAGCTTGGCTCCTTTTTAGAGTACCATTCTGATGTGAAGTAACCGAANATCCTACAAACACGAAGTTATCCAAAGTAATTATGGAGTCAAAAACAGCAATCAAGAAAAATAAACCTGAATTTTGCTATAGCAACTTGGCTCCTTTTTAGAGTACCATTCTGATGTGAAGTAACCGAAACACATAAAATAATAAAAACGGAGCCAAAAACCATTAGGCTGAGATTCATATTCCTACTCCGTTCCTCCATTAAGAATAGTTAAATTATTTAACCTGCAAGTAAAGAAGAAAAGATTCACTGGCTTTGTAGAGAAGATGCCTACCTGGAAGATGAGACACCGGTATTCCCATTGCTACACCAGGAAATGTTTATATATGCAAATACGGTTGATCAACAGGTAAGGTTAAGAAGATTACAGAATATTAAATTGCAGAGCTCTCTGCTTCAAGATAGGAGATAAGAGTTGAAGTTTCCTCAGGCAGAGGTGAGAACCAAACTTTGGTTTTCTACACTGCTGGATGAAACCACCACCTCCTACTACTTTGCACGCCATGCCCCTCATTTCTCATACTTTCCCACAGGTGTTCAAAACGAAGTATTTAGTTTGGGGCTTAATGAAATAGCATTTTTTTCAGCCATCACAAGCTAACGTTATTCCAGGAAAACTACCGCATTGCTGGAGAAATATAAGTCTGCTCCACAGCAAAGCAGCACTGCCCTCTGCCTCGGCATTTATATTAACATTACTCCTGCTGTACAGCAGACAATTATTTAAAGTAACATTAAATAATTGTCTCCTGTACAGCAGGAGTAAAGGAGAGGCAGGAGGGTAGGAAGAGATGGCTGGCAGTGAGCTACTGACCAGTAGAGCTAGACTCTTCACCAGACCTCCATACTCCAGAGGCAAATAGGACAGTTCTCTGAAAGATGTTAGATCAGGAACGCTGTAATAGTCTGGCACAATTTTAAGATAAATTTGACTTTTGTTTTTTTAAAGTGTTGTCTAGTCTACTGGACTTCATGCTTGAGCCGCAGGTCACCTAGATTGTCACTCACTGCCCATACACTCCTTAATTAGCTCTTGTGGCCAGTATTTGTTCAGAGCTACACTGAGGTAGACTCAGAGTAACGCCATTGTCTGTTATTAAGTTGCTCTGAGCTTGCTGTAAGTTTCATGCTACTCTATCACAAACTTAGTTACAGAGGAGGAATTAGGGAATTATATAAGTAAATCTTCATCAGCAGCTGAATCGCAGGGAGGCAAGGCCTAAATAGGGATAATGGCACTCAAATTACCAGCTTCAAAGGACGCAACAAAAGCTAATTAATGTTTTTAAAGGGCTTCAAGTGTGGAAAGTGCTACACAAAGGAGAAATAAAACTATTTTGTGAGCTTCTGTGTAGGCTAGCAACTGAAGGCTCCAATTATGTGGCTTTCAATAGTTAACCACATGAACACAATAAAGCAACTCTGATGACTGACTTCCTTCTTACTTCTTATTTGCATGACTTTCAGCACCTCCCACATGCTGCGAACTTTAAAAGCTATCTCTTCTGTCAGAACGGACTTGAACTATGGCTTAACCTTTGCTGGGATACCAGAATGAGGAGAAACCTGAACAAGTCTGTGGATGCATCAAGACTGAAAGCTGAAGCCCGAAACATGCGCCCCTGGGAGGCAAAGGGGAGATGGACTTCTTTGAAATACTCTTCAATTTATTAGCCTAGTTTGTCTTAAAGGAAGCTTCCAAATTCTGATTTGTCTTTTGCTAGTTTATTTTCCTGATTTATCTGCATGGCTTGTGAATAAAGCCTTATATGATGAAAAGCTTGTCTATTTTTCCACAGCTATATCCATTGATTTAATAAGACATTATTCCTACAAACACTGCCGTCTTTACATCCTTAAATGAGCCTGGATACACAAGCATACTGCCACTATCTTCACATGGAACCTAAACCAAATGATTATAACTGTAGTCTTATCAGGAACTTCAACAGCAACAGGCAAAAGACACAGACATAAAGAGAGAATTACCAGTATGTGTTTTGTAAGGAACTTATGAATTCCAAATTTTGCTAATCATTTCAAGTCTTTCTTCTTTAATTAGTTTCTAATCCATGACTGATTTTGTTCACCATGCCCAGCAACACAAAAAATCCATCCCTCTGATAAGTTACTGAAATTGAATCCTTTTGCAAAATATTACCCATTCATTTTCATACATGTATTTTTACAGGATTATTGCCTTCTCCAACTCAGTTTGCTTGAACAGCCAAAAAAGACTTCGAGTCGGGGAAAATCTGGATGTAGTAATCCCAAATTACTTTTTTCCCTTATGTAAGATACAGCTGCAATCTAAACTGCTGGGGAAAACTTACAAATATAAATCAAAATGGATATGACATATGGGAGTCAAGAAGAGGGGTTCCCAGCTGATACCCATTCCTTCTTATTATTTTGTGGAAAACAGATTGATCAATCAGCAAAGAAATCACATCTCTTCAAACTGCTTGAGTTCTTCAAACACAAAATTCAGACCATCTTGTTTGAAACGGAGCATTTCTGTGTGCTTCAGGCGACACTGCTGAAACAGGAAACCTATACAACACTGACAGAAGATAAAGCATGGAGAGATCAAAGGAGAGTAGCTGTGCAGCATCAGAACCTACATCATGAAGAGCAGGGCCAGACTGGCAAAACAAAACAAAACAAAACAAGAAACGAAACCAACCGCTTTGAATTCGCAGATGGAGGCTTGCCTTCCTCTGGGCATCTTTTGTTGGAGGAGCGTCCTTCTGCTATGGAGAAACAGATGTTCCAAAGCACATCCAGATGTGCACAAATACTCGTGATGTGTTTCTCATTCTCATCACAACATGCTCTTGATTTATTCTTGATTAAGACCTGTTTGTTTTCCCTGATGACCTGCAAGGCTGTTATGGTTCTTACAAGTGTGGTTTTTGAATACCTCACTACCTTCAAGACTTCAGTCTTGAGCAATATCCTTACTATTCCTTGAGGACCCAGGGCGGTGTTCCTCTACCCAAGGACTTAGAAGAAGTGCAAGCTAGTGCAACAACTACTTGACATCTGAAGTTGCCATCAGCTGTCTTCTGCATGCACAGATGGACTACTGAGCAGTGGTTGGGCACAAAAGGAAGGTACACAGAGGCTGCACGGGGAGTCAGGCTGAAGGACAAAGAGGAGTAATCTAAATACAAGCCATTACACCTTCTCAGTTCATTCTTCTGTTGGTTTAGCTGCTGCCAGGTTACAAAAGTCTGACACTCTTCTGACCCAGCCAATACACATTGCTGTCCTTCCCAGAGTAATGCCTCTCAGCTAGGTATTCTGGAATTCTTCTAGTAATATGTGAATGGCAAGCTGGGCTGCACACCACAGAAGCTGTTCATCACAGAGTTTGGGTGTTTTGGTGTTTGGTTTTTTTTGTTGGTTTTGGGTTTCATTTTTTTCCTCAGAGATGCACCTTCTTAAATGACAATTTAATTTGCTTTCTTTTTTAACAATCCTATCCTTTGCAATGAAATTTGCCTAACGGTCCAGATAGCATGACACTGTACATTTCCATTTTTGCTGTCATTTTTAAATTCAGAGGGGAGAAAGGAAAAAAATAAAAAAACACAAAGGGAGCTGAAATTAGTCAACCAATTCCCCCTCCCCCAAACTCCTCAGGCTCCAATGAGATTAAATCACAGAGTTAATACAAATCTAGTCTGTCAGTTCCAGCAGATATGCTCTGATTCTAGGATAAAAGAACAGCACAGTAAGAATATATTCAACTGATCTTAGGTTCAAAGTAAGAGTCCTGGTGAATGTAAAGGGACAAGAAAATCACTAGAGATAATGCTAAAAGATTAAGAATAGCTAGAAAAACATTTATAACACTAAGAAAAATTTCTCCCCTCCACAATTACCAGTCAGACTACCAGAAGTGCGTTATCTTTTCTATTTATAACATTTTATCCATAACAGTATTGCCAGTTCAGAAAAAAATAACTATTACCTTTGACAACCTGTTCTTTCCGTAACACTAACATTGCCAAAAATACATTTTCAGAAGACCAGAAGCATTAAACTGAAGATCCTGATCCAAAAAGCAAGGACCCTCCAAATGTATGAAAGGAAGATAAGGTCACCAAACCCACCAGAGCTGCTCAGTCTGCTGAGTCTCCTGCCTATAAAGTATGCCCATAAACAGTCAGATTTTGCTTAAGGGATTACTCATAAATGGGCTTCCAACAAAAACAGTGGTGAGACTGCAGGAGATCATTAGCTTACAGAAAGCTGAGAGATTTTTACTTAGTCGGCTAGTACTAAGTGGACTAAAAACTGCTTAAGAACGGTATTCACTTTGCTGTGTACAGAACAAGCCTTGCTTTATTTTCATGCTTAATGCTAGCTCTCTATATAAATTCCTTTGCTGTCTTGATGTGTGATACATGAGACACTAAAAATAGCCAGTCTGTTCCAGCATTTCCGTTGCATCTACCTTTGAAAAGCTCTATTAATGATGAAAAAATTACTATGAATTTAACTTATGAAGATAAAGCTTAAAATGTTGAGAAACTGAGCCTACACACACAGTAGATCTCTATACTTGCCTCATATTCAGGCAAAACTCCCTCTATTTCAAGCTATACTGGAGGAAAAAAAAAATAATGCTTGAAAGTCCATATCTTTTACTGCTACTTTTTCTTTTGTGTGTCTGCCTGATAAGGCCTGGAAACTCTCCAAAATTTAGGAAGCCTTATCTGTGTGTTCTCCAGCTCTTTTTTTTGTGCTGTAGATACTTTTTTAATCTAACTCAGATGTTGTTTATACTTTGGAGGGCCTCTTGCAGTCAGCAAGACAAAACAAAACAGCGGGATCCTGTTCCAGCAAGATATAGAGGTGTCCTCTCAGGACAGAGGCAAAAGCAGCCACTATTGGATTTGCAAGGCAGAGCTGATCATTTCAGCAGTCTATTTTAGGATCCTGAGATTTCAATGTATGCAAAATGCAAGGAATAGCTGGCTAGAGCCAGCTTTAAAGCAGGCACAGGCAGCCTCCACAAAGATGTTCAGCATGGTAACTCCAGCTTCAGTGGCAACTCCCATGGAGATTGCTTAAATACACATACATCACTGACTGCAACAGTTCTGGATATTTTAGTCTCCTTCAGTGAAGGTTGGCTAGTTTCTCAAGTAGTCTTATGATATTGCCATCCAGCAGTACCATATCAGCCAAACACACCTCTAAAAAGGTTAAAGCCTAATTACTCTACCACTCAAATTACTAATTACTCTACATTTGCTGCTTTTCCTCCACTCTGCTTTGCTGCACACATACCATTTACACATGATGTCATTATCTAGATGGTCAACTCCATTTGTAATCAAACAACTGGTTGCTGAGCATCTTTCAAAACCACACACAGCTAAGACTTATGAGGACTACAAACATGTTGGGCAGCAAGGCAAGAAATTTATGTTGGTTTTACATTCACTTCTATTTTCTGTCTTTGCATCTGTATGTGTGCAGGTACTGTAAAGACACACGGGATTAGGGAAGTCAATTTGTCAAAGACATGCACTGTACTTTACCACCACGTATACAGAGAGATTCTGAACGCTCCCCGTTTTACACATTGAAATTAATTAAATGGACGGAGGAAAAAAAGAGGTATACTTGTGTGCCTTATAGCTTTCCAGTGGCATTCATTTTAAATTTATGTAATTTACAAGTCAAAATATTAGTGCAGCTTCTCGGTGCTACAACTGTAGCTGTCAGAGTCCATCAGAAAACCTCAAGCTGTTCTTTGACTTCAAGATCATGGGCTACAATATAGACCTTGGCAGCAGCAGTTAGCTGGCCGCTGTTAGTGATGGATGAGACAACAGAATGCAGTTTGCTCTTTCACAGCTGTATCAATGCCGTCCTGCCCTGCTGACAGGCAAGGTGAACCTGGTTTTGTCAGCAAGCGAGGCAGATACAATCCTGAAGACACAAAGGAAGCAGATATGAGCAGTAACGAGGTGCCATCCTCAGAGTCACTTTTCTGGCTGTAACTGCATTTTAGCAGATGTCCAGCTTAATATTACCAGTGATACATCCATTATGGGCCTGAAAATCCACTATAACTACTCTGACTGCAGTTCTTCCTCAGCCAAAAAGCCACATGGAGCACAGGAATAGGCCAAATGCTAGGAAATGTGGGCAACTCCCATGCTGTTCACAAACATTAATGTCCAAACCCAAGCACATTCTCCATTACAAAAACAGAGGCAAAATTCCAAATGCAAAAAGCAGTTATTGTGCTTAGGGACAACTAACAATCCTTGACGGCACTACCATTTGGAAAAACACTCTGTGTTCAGCCCCATCTGCAGCTACTGTTTTGTTACAAGATATGCTGTTCTCCCAAACAATTTTACCAAGTGATTTTTTTTTTTTTAAATTCAACTCCAGGGAAGGATTATCTAGACTGAAATGGCCATGGTCTGATAGGAAAGGTTGGAGAGCTGATTAGAAAATACAATATACAATCAAGATATCAACACTTGCTTCTGAACAGCTTAAAATGATTTCCAAGTGTACAGAAGCAGCAATAAACAGTTCATATATCTGTCCTTCTAGTGGAAACGCCACAAAGGGCAACCTGGGCGAGCCGGCGCTAAATACATGTTCCTGGCAAAGGTCTGCCAGCTCAGGCACTTCTTTGTTAGTACACTGATCCTCCTGACACAGCCTCTCTGTGCAACTTTTAGAGGATACTTTGACCCCTGGGGTGATCCACTCTTTCTCTTTGTCCAGAGCATTCAGTAAAAGCAGCTTCAAATCTAACTTTGGCCTTTCATGTTTCTGCTACATATTATTTATCACTCATACCACAATTCAGAGGAAAACATCAGAACTGCCATCCAAAAATCAAGCTTCAGTCTCCCAGCTGTATCACAGCTGCTGACTGCCTGATCTTTCATGATTACAAAATCTAAAGATGTATCCCAATACCTTTTGCTTTATGAAGTTTTTTGCACATGGGATCTGTAGCTTTGAGAGCTGTCAACAGAGACTCCCCCCCTCACCCCCTTATTCCTCATTTAGATGTGATCTCAGTGCAGGGGTTGGGTTTATCCTATGGTAGCCCCTTCTCATGATTCAGTAACCTTCACTCCAGCAAAACCCTGGAAATGTGCACTAGCACTACATGCGTATCAGCTCTGCTCTGCTCTAGCACTTTGTTAAGGAGAGGGAGAAGACCATCAGGAGAAGGACAAGGGGAGGAGAAGCAGAAGTACTGCCCACCTCCAGGTCTGGCACAACCCCACTGCTGGGAAGAGAGGGTATATAGACAGCACGGTCTCTCCTCACCCCTGCTAAGACCGCAATGTACAGCAGAGCAAAGCCAGGCTAGACTAACAGCCCAATAATACTGGTGCATAATAATTTTGAGGCTGCATATATTTGCTATCTGGTGCATATATTTTGCTATCATAGCGTATCTGGGATATGCTAGGAAGCTGGTATTTCCCCCAGCTTTACTCCCCATTCACTATGCCAAAACCTCTGCAAATATACTACCTTTCCTCAAGCTGTAAAGAGAGGAAAAACATCACAACAAACGAGTCGCTCTTCTGTTCTATCTTTCATATTAGTACTTTTGCGATCACTTCAGCAGCCTTGCTGTTTAAACCAACTCCTGTTCGTACAGCAGATTGTAACCAGGCATACTACTCCCTCACACTGAAAACACATTCTAGTCACAAGGAGTGGCCACTCCCCCTGTACCTAAGTCAAGCCTGGCTACTTATTGAGGACAGCAAGTTTCAGTTGCACACAGAGCTGTTTGGATGCTGTTGTTGTGGAAGTGCGCTAGTATCTATAGTCTCATGCGTTATCAGCAGAATCTGATGTCCAGAAACTGTATTATAATTGGGACAGACATAGCAAAAATTGAGCACTAATTTCATTTTCAATTGCAATATCTTCTCTCTGACCTGACAGTTCAAGAAGTCATCGCTGGACTACTAGAGTGAGCAAACTCAATATGAGAGCCACTAAAGAGGAATCTCCAGGATGCCTTTTCATGCAGCCACTTTCTCCGGCTATGGCTTCTCTTGAGCAGAATGAGCTAGTGAATCACTCACTGGTCTGCCTTGGGTTAGCTCACATCTATTTAAACCAGCGTGAAGCTCTGCACCTTTGATGTGAGTTAATTAAGCTCACATGGCTTTCCCCAGCCTGACTTCTGCAGCTTCGGAAGCTAAAGGAGCCAAATTAGGCCCATCTGTCTAAATGGAAGGGAGTCCTCTCCCGCCATAAGGCATGCTGCATTACCCAGCACAGGAGCGGCCTTCCAAGAGCGCTGGGTAAGAGGGTTTCATTGCTGCCAACAGCTACCCAGAATACCAGGTATGCCGAATGTGGGGGTTTTCACAAGAACCATGACTCTGTGCCATCAGTTTCTTTGCACAAAAGCCTCAAGGGTCTGTCTACACAGGGATTTCCTGCCATAACCTTTTGTTTAATACTTGGAGCTTCTTGGCAGCAACAGATCTGCAAAATACATTTGATTTTTTTTTTCCATTTAAAAATAAAGAAGGAACTAGCAAACTTCAGTGGGGCAGAGGAGATGACTCTCTCTGCCTTCATCCTGCATCCATTCATTGCGTAACTGAAGTTCACAGTCCGTACAAGCTCTGGAAGGCTCTCAGTTCCAAATTGGAATCCCAAGAAGAAAGAAAGTAGCCTTAAGTAATCCACGTCATCAGCTACAGCTACTAGAGAAAGGATGCAAACCACTCCCTGCTGCTAGTCAGTGCTGGGGTCTGGGGAAGCAAAGGTAGAAGACACAATTAGACAACTTCAGCTCCCAAATTTATCTTAAAGGACTTAATCTTGTAGAGGAACTGCAGAACTGTGATCAGATCCCATGCTGGCTCCTTCACAGCGCTGTGCCTCAGTAGAGGTATTAATCATACTTTGGTTATGAGTTTCTGTATGTGTTATACAAAAGTTACCACCACAGCAAAACCAGAAGTGATAAAAAAATAGTTCCTTCAGTAGCCCGTTTGCTGCGAGACAAGACTTGAAGGAAATATCTGTGAGTCTGTATGTAAAAACATACGATACTGTTGGGAAACACAAACTAAACACTGAAGACCTAACAAAGCAGACCTAAAAGCTTTTTTCTCTGTCACAGATGATCTTTATGAATGTTATGAAAGCTAACAAAGAAGTTTACAATGAAAAAAAAGCACGGCAATCAGTAATACATAGCCTAAGTAGGGACAAACATTTACTAATGTTACAGGACAGTAAGGAAATTGTCCAACAAGTGAAAAGACATGATGTTTCTGTGAGGAGGGCCACCAAGGTGCTCAAGGACTTGAGCCCTTGCCCTGAAAGAAGAGCTGGGAGATTCAGCTTGGAGAAGAGAGAGCTTCAAGGAGACTTGCTGGCAGCATGATGGTACCTATGGAAAGGTTATCAAAAAAGATGGAGCCTGGCTCTTCACAGTGGTGCACAGCATGACAACGAGAGACAACAACAGGTATAAATTGCCATGGGGGGGGGGGGTATCTCATAGAATATCAGGAAAAAAGAAAAGTTCACTATGGAGGCGGTGAAGCAGTACAGCAGGTTGCTCAGAGAGGCTGCAAAGCCTCCATCCTTGGAGGTCTTCAAACCCATTCAGGTAAAGCCCTGAGCAACCTGGTTTCAATTCAGCTTTGACACTGCTTTGAGCCAAAGGTTGGATTAGAGACCTCCTGACGTCCCTTCCAGCCTGAAGGACTTGGTGATTCAATGTCCCCCGCTACAGGTTCTGTAATGCGTAATAGTGGAAAAGGGTTCACAAAATTGAAGACTGCTTACATTTGGGAGCCTGAAACTAGTATTCGCACCTTGGAGTTCTGAGAAGCAGTGCTTTAACAGTTTGTACAGTGCCACTGAAAAATAGCTCACAGTTTTGTTATGCTGACACTGGGAGCATCTTGGAGCAAGGAAACGATGCTTTTGTCGGATACTGTCTTCCATCCAAGAGGTTTGCAAGCAAATGTGCACAAGCAAGAAGTACTCTAAAAAAAAAACACTAGGGAATGCAGACTCCAATTCTTAATGAATCATAACAAATACCTAGAAAAGACTAATCCTGCTCATTTCCAAATGTTTGAGCTAGCTGAAATGTTTGTGTGCGTGAACACAATCACATATAGTTACTTCCCTGGGTAGAACTCTTCAAGCTGAAATATTGATTCTTCATCTGGGGCATGAATGGCAATCATTTGTTAATATAGTCATAACTTCTCTACATACCATATCAAGGTCTTGGGAAACCCTCCGTTTGCGCAGCTCTTCCATCCTCTCACACACATCCGTGAAGCAGGTGTTGTAGTAGTCTGCATACTGCTGTGCCAGGTCATCAATATTTCCCAGTGACCCATCCTATGGTGAAGACAAAAAAAAGAAAAGAAAAAAAGAAAAAGAAGTGGTTAATAGTTTTAAAAACTCTAATTTAAAAGTAACACCAGAACTCTGAGGGAAACCCTCTCCCTGCAGCACAACCAGCACACAGCTCTTGGGGTCATCCTCTTAATCCCTAGCCCGAGCACGCAAGAACAGTTGGGAACTGCAGTACCAGAGCAGCTAGCAGCTCTTCAGAAACAGGTGGGTCCTTGCTAATTCCTACACAGAGAACGAAGGCAGGGACGGCAATGCACAGCAGAGGAACAACATATCCCCAGGCACTACCTGCCTCAATTCCCTCCCACCCACATATATTCATATTGCACCTAGTTCTCCCAAGCAGCGGCCCACTCATCCAATAACCAATGACTACATATGGTTCACTGACCTTATTTACTGGGAGTAGCCCTGCTTTCATTGGCAATGACTAACAGCAATTTAAAACATTAAAATTCTTGCTTGTAAGTGCCATCAGCTGGACTGCAAACAATTCCAGCCAGATTACTTTAACAGGCAAGTTTATGCCACCTGCAAAGACACTCTGCCAGTTTGTCTTTCAAGATATACTGGAGGCAGAAACATGTTTTGCTCAGTCCCAAATGTCTGCTTTGCTAGGCAGGATTGCTACCCTGTTAATAAAGTGGCTATGGCCAGTAATCTAATCGTAATCATCTCTTAATTACAGTCAAAAGTCATACTTTTTAAATGATGAATAAATAAGGAAAAAAAATGCAAAACAAAATAAAAATCAGGCTGTATTTTAAGTGGCACGAGAAATCCTTCTAAAACTCAAGATATGTATGCCATAGAGAGCCGAGCAAGGGGGTGGGGAAGGTAAATTAACAATTTTTTTGGTAGAATATACACACACTTAAAATAGGTCCAAAAGACGGGTGGAGTAATTTTGTTTCTTTGTTACTTTTTAAAGAATGTGTACAATAACATATATACTCTTTCATAAATTAGACAATCTACACTGTGCATATTCTGAGAACAAGAGTACACTGCAGAGTGTTATTTCACTGTTGCTGTTAATAGATGCAACATGTAAATATAAAATTATGTCTTGAATATTAAGAAAAAAACTAAGCAATCAAGAAATAATTCAAAAATAATTATGCTAATAATATATATAAGTTACAATGCAGAGTTTTAGCATATGAGCTAGCAGGAAATCTTTTAATTAGAAACCACATCTTACTGAAGCTGTTGCCATCTGGAAATAAGTACGTGGCCCTGCTCTCAGGGTTCTTGACTATACTGAAGAGGCAGATCCTTTTTAATGAAGTACCACCTCCAGACAATTGGAAAAAACATTCCAGTTTAAATCAAAGTGAAAGCCTATTAAACCTCAGACTCTGTGAAACACACTCTCTACTTTTTTGAAGTGCAATTCCACACGTGCAACAGGTATCTCAAATGCCCCAGGAAGTTTTGTAGAGCTCACGTTCTCAAATTCAGAACAGCTTGCAGTTTAGTAAGACTACTGTGTACAGTACAGGTGGAAAACAACTTTCATGTCACTTGTTGCAGCAGCAGAAGCAAAAATCACTACAGTAATCTATACACACCCCCTCCTCTGTACATACCTATGTTTTTGGGGTTTTTTTTTGGTGTTTTTTTTTGTTTTTTTTACTGTATTTCCAATCTCTCAACCTGCCAAAGATCTCAAAGGGGAGATATTTCAAACATTAAGAGATGGGGTTCCTTACTGCAAATACACTTCTGGGAACTTCAGACTTTCCAGAGCTTCGGACAAACGACTTTGCACACTACTAAGCAAACGTGTAGTTTACAAGGACAAAATGACAGCATCTTTGAGAGGGCAACATTGCTACCCTGCTTTTCTACCGGAGAAGCAGCGCTACCTACTCTGTGAGCAGCAAGCATACATCTTCCTCCAGCCACCTCCTTGCCATCCATCACTTCCCAACAAGCTGGGGAAGAAACTTGGACTCTCCTGTGCCACAAGCTCCACACATCTGCCTGTGCAGCTGGACACTGCCAGTGGCCGAAGGTGTGCTTGTTGATCTCACGTGCACGAGCTGCTTTCACAAGGTTTGCACACTCAAGAGGGATAACTAGTGCTGCAGAGCTCGGGAGGAAAACCAACACCAAACAGAAAAAGCAACCTCGAAACTTAACCTTCATTTGCTCACTGTTTCAGGCAATAAGGAAACCTGTATGACTTCCAAAGAGATGACATGACATCTGAATCCCAACCACTCCATCATAACAAACATCCCTCTCCAAAGGTTACCAGAAATTCCCACTTTTAAGTATCTTCCCCACAGAGTCTGTTGATTCCTTCGTAAGCTTTGCCAGTTAATAGTATAGGAGCTGGAAACAGTAATGATAGAAGGGCAAGACAGGAAACCATCATTTTATCAGAACAATATGAAATCTGCCTATTTACTTTATCAGTCTGTCTTCTCTCTCAATTCTGGAAACCTTTAAATTTCACGCAGTAAGCCTGCTTGGAAATAGGTGTAACTTGTGAAGGTAAAGTCATGACTCTGAAACTATGTGATATACTCCAAATCCAAACATGCCATGTGAACTTCAGCTTTGCCAAGAGCCAGGTGGAGCTGAAGTGAGGATCACAGCACGCTCCAGTGCTCCTCCACACACCTTCCCACACCCGCCTGCCTCATGTCCACAGTCACGGGTCGCTCATGGCACAGCTGCAGCGCTGCACAACGGATCAAACCAAGCTGAACTAGTCCTCATTTCCCGCTTCTGTTGGCATGGAGTTCACTGTGCCTTTTTTAAGGGTGGTCTCTACAAGGCTGAAGGCTCATGACTGTCCCTAGAGCAAAATTAGCTTGACTGCAGCACCCCAGTTCAAGCCATGCTGGTGGCCCCACCGCCAGCGAGCATGTGGCTGCAAAGAAAGGCCTATTCACAAGCGACTCAGTCCGCCAGTGCCGCAATGTCCAGAGAAATTGAGCCTCAGGCACCAGCCTGCCTGCCTGACAGGAGGGATTGTTGTCAATGCTTAGGACTCAAATTAGGGGCTATGTGCCCAATACAGCTCATGCCAGCTCTCCGTGCAAGACCAGTCCTGTGTGAAAACAAGCTTAACGTCCAAAGAAGGATGAAGGAACAGAAAAACCACAAGATCTTGGAGATGAGACTTGATAATTGAAGCATATACTCATTGCAACCCTGCCATACACTTTTGCTGGGTTACCGGACTGAGGGTGGCTGGCTTTATGAGTTAGCCACTCCGCAACAGCAGCACGCAGCCTCCTAACTAGATGCAGACAGCTTTGGGGCTTGAAGTCTCTGGCTTCAAAAAATGAGAACAAAAATACAAACATTTGCATTTACATCTCAGCTTCACAGAAGTTGTAGTGGAAGATGCTGATTGAATCATTTGTCTCTGTGGCAAAGAGCGTCTTTTCCAAGTTTATGCGTGCGGGTATCCAGAAAGCATTCCTTTTGTTGAAAAAGAAACACAGATACACATATCAACCCAAGCCAAAGACAGCACGTACTTCACACCCATTTTACGTATAAGGAAATAATGTCATAACTTAACAATGGATTGCATATCTGATTTATATTACCTCAAATTTTATCCCTACAAGTAGTTATCTCCATCCTCCTCCTTTATTCTTCAAGTACTGTTAAAAACATGGCAAAACTAAAAAAAAAAGAGAAGATGCTTCATTTTCCTACTGCACTGGTAATGGGTGAGAGGACCTATTTTAGAGATCAAACCGCAAGTGCAACTAATCAGAAGATGAATTTTCAACTATGTCATTTTGTCTGTCTATTCATTAAATTGACCCCTCAACTCCTCCAAACAGTTCTGAACTGTCTCACACAAAATCACCACCAGTGTGCTTTGTATTTTTATTTTGTTTTCAAGTTGAGTTTTTTTAAAGAGTCATATGCAAAAACTTTAGCTCCAGCTTGAGAGATCATTCATACTCTTAAAAAGCAGTAGAAGGAATTGTCCAAAATGTGTTTTTTTAAAAAAATCCCAAGCGTTATTGATAAAATAGAAAAATAAAAGCATCCATAACTAATATTTTTAAAATATTTCACTCTGATGTATAAAGAATAAAAGCCAATGTTAATTTTCGTAAGTTCCTTTTACTTTCTTGCTTTCATATGCAAGCCAAAACCTAGAGGATTTTTACAATAACAGAAATAAAAGTCTAAACCCATCAGTTTGTTCATTCCTCTTCTTCCTTATTAATAGCCCTAACATTGTGGGCTTGGTTCCAGTACTAATACAACACGGTCTAAACGAATGTGGACTGCCATTTTAGTTTCACAGGTAGGAAAAAAGCATACAGCTACTTAACACCAAAAATAATAAGCCAATGCAATTTATAGTAAGCCTTCAGTTATGTGTCACTATGTCCCATCTTGATGTAGATGGGTCCCATATTTGAAACAGCTTATGTGAGTAATGAAAAAAACAGATGGTTTTCAAATTTATTCTTACTGATATATCGGTAATTCAGTAGGCACTGATGTGCTCTTAAATGCTTTAGGTCAGTAATATTTTTAAAACCAAGACCTCATAATAAACTCTTTTTCCATTTTGTTACAAGTTTAACAGTTAAGCAAAGGCCTACCATGAAGACTGCTTTGCACCAGTTGTGCTTATTGCCATGCAAACTGCAATGTTCCAGCTATATAATCCCACAGATCTTCTCTGGTGGAAAAAATTCATAAGCAACACAATTATGGAGCAGAAATACCATTCCTGAAATGCTTTAATTTATTCATAAAAAGTTACAACATGTTTCTCCCAAGACTTCACCACTGCCTGAGACCTTTCCATAAAATAGTCTGATAGCCCAGAAAGTAAACAACCACTAGTTTTAAAGGGTTAAACCTAAAACGAAGATTTAATAAAATATTCTAATGAAAACAGAAGTTATCTCAGATTTCTATTTTCAGTTGTCAAATATGTTCCCAAATTTCCATCTTATAATGTATGCATGCAACATTTTTTGGCATCATAAAACACAGAGTAAATGATGAATTGCCCTGGAATTCCCAGAGAATTAGTTCTGATATGCATGTGAATACCAAAGGAATCCGTTGGGATTCCTGTTAACGGAGTGACTACAAAGACAAGTTGGAATGATTTGACACTTATTATAAAGTTAGAATTTATCGGTCACTGCACATCAGCTAGTTTAACACTCTGGCAGAATCCTTTGTATTTGACATCTGAAAGTGTAAAGGAGAAAAATGTTTTGTCAGGGTGCTCTGCTGGCTATAAAATCAAGTAAAGATACATTCATATTTTAATAATAGTAATAAAATAAAAACACTATGAGCTAAGGAAGAATAATGGACTTTGCTAAGTAACACATACATTTCATGAACCTGCATATGAACCTAAATACTAGGCACTGGCACAGCATACATACTTTCTGCATAAATTTCCATGCAGAATAGAAGTTTTAGAAAAAAACTACCAAAAATACAACTATTTGAGATTGTATTTTTCTATCTCTGATTCTGAAAAATGTATTACAAAACTGCATATTCCAACATATCCTCCTCCTATTTGAGCAGATGTTAGAAATGTCAGGAAAGAGGTCTTGATTATCAGATATATGTGCTCACTCCCCAAGCCACTGCGTGAAATTCATGTAACTGCATGACTCTCAAAAAAGTAAAGAAGATGTACATGCTACAAGCAGGTCTGGTTAGCAAGACACATATGTCTCCACCTGGACATGGCAATGCAGATCACAGCACACAGTGCAGCTATACAGGTTCCTAACTTAAAAACCACTCCAGCTATGGCCACAGCACATGTATAAAGTGGGAGGTTAGGAACAGGTCAGCAACTAGGGGGGGGGGGGGGGGGGGGGNTTAAAGTATAAATGTATGTGGAAAGGGCACAGATGAAGGGAAGATGCTCTTTCACAACACTTTGCAGTGATGCCCTGGCAAAGGCATGTTTTAGACCTTCACAGCCCAAGATGAGAAAAATCCATTTCCGTGCCTGAAACACAGGACTACTGTGTGAAGAGTCACTGTAAACATTAGCAGCTTATTTCTGGCACTTGGATCTTGGGACGCCTACCAAAAATGTGTGGAACACGACCCTGCATTTCAATAATACCTTTGGTTTGGATAGCTGTAAGAAGTACACAAATGAAAGCCAGAACGTGGGCCAGAGCAAACAGGCTTGTTTGAGGAGGGGAGAGAGGTAAAAGGGAGGAGGGACCGAAAAAGTAGTGAAACGAGAACATCTGCTGAAGGGAGACATGTTTGTGCCTAATAAACACGCTGTTTTACCAGGACTTCATCTACACAGCATGCATCCTACAAGATATTTCAAGTTAAGCAGAACTAGCTTACCTAGAAAGCAAGGGATGCTCAGATTTTCATGAGACAACTTTGAGTAAGATACCAGTTCTCTTCAGATATTTTTCCTAATGTGGGCTCATAGAAGCTCAAGAAACTTGTGCATCCTTCTCAAGGCAACCTCATACTGGCAGTGTACCTCCCTGCACTGCAAAATATACTAATACATGAATTCAGGCTACAGGTGATTAATCTGAGAGAAGACACTGTACTTCACATTCCTCCATAGTTCTTTCTAAGGAGGCAGATTTAAATCAGATCCAAGCCTTTTAAAAACAGAGGAGTTAAACCTGCGTGCATGTCTCTGGCTAGGACTCGTGTCTCAATTAGCTGCAGGAATAGAGACTCACAGGATGAGGACAGGCATCTGTAGGAAAACCTGCAGAGCTTCATGATAATTATATCTGTTACACATTTCTGACCCTCTTACCTGTCCCTTGCTAGTAAGGTATTTCTGCCAGGAATCAGGCTGATGTTTTGACTTCTGGCTTAGCTTCAAAATGGTTGCCATCACAAATAAACCCAACAAGCTGCTAAAGAAATGTTCCTTTCTTTTCCTAGGACTCATAAAGGACAATCTTCCATTCAGCAGAAGTAACAATTCCACTATCCATGAAGTGACAGGTTCAAAGTCTGTCTTGACAGTCAGCGGGGTCAGAAATGTGAATGAGACAGAAGCACAAGGCCAGGCAGCCCAGCGCTTGCCTTGATATTCAGGGGAAGGCATAAAATACTCAATGTAGAAGTCATGACATTTTTATATTGAGAACAGCTATTTTAGAGGATGCTGAAGGGTTGTCATGGTTCCCTTGACCTCTCTATAGCTGGACACTGCGAGAACAAAGAGAACATACAGATCAGACCTATTCAACAGAAGACTTTCCATTAATTTTTATGGCATCTGAGGGTTGAGTCATTAAGCTATGCAGCTTTACAGACAGAGTTACAAAAATAGATCTAATAAAACTGTGTCAAGCTCTCTGCAGCATGGTTAAAACAGTTTTACATTCTGTACAATAAGCAGAATGCACAATGGTACAGTTTGATATAAAAGCTTTTGCAGCAGTTATCTGAAATAAATGATACAGCCCACTGAGTTCAGAGCAGTCACTCTAGACCCAGAAACTTTATATTAAACCACACAGCTATGTAAGCTTTTTCTAACAGATATGAAACCTTGCCCTATCTGCACATCAAAACAAACTCTTCCCCATTTCAAAATTCTGCAAGTAAAGCATTTCTTTCACCATCAGCACCATAATCTTTTCCCTCACCTCACTTTTCACTGTAAAGCCCTGAAGTTTTGTCAAGAAGGTATAAGAAAGCATCTCTGGAAAAGTATTCTGAATGTGATTTACATTTTTCCCTTTGTAAATTGAAATAAATTTGAAAGCACACTACTGGGATCCTTCTCTGACATGCAACCAAGAAAGTCCTCTATGTAAAAAATAAAAATATGTGTGTATATATATATGCATGCTAACGAAAAAGTTGTATCTATGCAAATGTACATTCCAACATACTTAAAAAGTAGGTATTTATCACAAGTAGAACCAGCTCTTTCACATGCTCATTATCTTGACAGGCAAGATTAAATGCAAATTTTATTCATGAGAATTTAGTTCAAAGCACCCTTAATGTCCAGCTTCCCTAATAACAGTATATTATCTTCTATCCTCCTTTCCCCAAGGTGATCTGCACTAAGCTCATCAAATTGTAACTCTTGCCTGCTCTGATACCTGCCGGGCCACTACTACTCACCCGACTGGTCAGCAGTCAGGCACAGGTTATCATTGCCAGCTTGTAAAGCAGATTAAGTCAACAACTCCTTAAGCCATGTAACAGCAGCACCTGACATCACCTCTCACTAGTTTTGTTTCCCTTGCTCTCTGCCTTCTCCTTTTGCACACTGTATTTGCTGAGATTTTTTTCTCAAATTGAGTGGAAATGTGTCTCTTCGTGCACTCCAGCTGCAGTGGGCTTCTATCCTGACACTTGGAGCAGAAACGAATGGTAAACAGAATAATAGCAAGAATTAAGAAATTAGCATATATGTGATTAAAGCACCATTAAGAAGATGGAGTTTTCTTCCTCCATTTCTTCCTCCAGAATCATGGAGTTTAGCATATGGTGTGGGGTGGCTTCCTATTTGAGTTAAGTTAGAGTCTAAAGAAATAGATATGCAAAATCCAAACATCTTAAGTAGATGATGAAATAAATCTTTATGTCACTGAGCTTGCCATATCAACTGCAATAATGAAGGAGGTCTCATTAAAATTCATCTATTCTTTACATTTAGTCGTAACACAATATGACAAAACCAAATCTGTGATGCTTTGGGTCTACCTAACTGACCAACTCATTAAAAGAGTAGCCTGAAAAAAAAAAAAGCAGAAAACATGTAAAGAAAAAAACCCCAACAATTCGGCTATTTAAAGACAAAACAAACTGAGAAGACAACAGTATCTCAGGACAACTGCATAAGCTCAGCAAGCATGGTTTACAGTATTTCCCAAGGTGTTGGGTTAAAGTTGCACGGTAGACTCAGAGAAAGCAAACTTTGCTCATGCTCGTGTCCAAGCTTTACTACAAAAAGCATAGTCAAAACGGATTTCTACCTTATACCAGTAATCACTAAGGGGCACTAGCTCATAGATGGATGTATTAGTGAAACAATAAAATGCACTAATCTAAGTCAATGAACCAAAAGGCACTGAAATCCTATTAAGCAATGATTCCACTGTATGAAATTCTGGTTTCATTTTCAACTGAGAAAAACAAAGTCATAAACTACTGTAAAATTAGGGTTTCACTATGAACGAACTCCTAGGAGTACGGTGAGAAGTATTTGAAGAATGATTTTATTTTAGGAATAGGCAATTATTTTTCTACTGTTTTTGCAACTCTACTTGTCTGTGAGTCAACCTCCATTCATGAACAATACCCAAAATATTAATACCATCTACTGGTACACTAATATTCTGCTGCTATATGGGATTTTATTCTAACCTAATTCTTTTATCCTTAAAATGAAGTATCTTATCAACATCATAAAAAAGTAAGGAAAGCACTTACCAACTTCAGATTTGTGAGTCTCTATTGCAGCAACACATGACAGTAAAACCTTTATAGCGCCCTATACCCTACATATTCACTGCAGAAGTTAATTCTTGCCTGAGAAACAATATACACAGGTTCCCAACAGGTATATGCATAAGGGGTATATACATAATCGTCACCACACTACCCAAGGCAAAACAATTGCTTGTTTAGCAAAATAATTCTTTATCCAATTTGGTGGTTCCTAAAGTTTCTCCAAATAAAATTCAATACATTTGTTTTGGCCTAGGAAATGTTTATTTTTCCTTTTCCCCCCTGACACTAAGAAGCCCTTACAATCTGTAATTTCTTTGTGGAAGATACGGTATTTCATTCTGCCTCGTGCTAGGTGCTGTATAAAAACGCCAGTGACAGCGACAAGTACCTACTCTGACCTTTGTCCCTCTCTACTCATATATTTTTCCAAGCATCACGGTAGTAAGAATAACCACCCTTATCTTAAACTTTGCTATGCTTTTCACCAGGACAGTCTGGCACAAGCAGGACATACCTTACCCAGAAAAAGGAACGTTCACTCAAAGACATTTCTTATCCCTCTCTCTGTTCCCCCTGCCCCTTTCCCTTGCTTCTTCAGTGTACCACTGTGCACTCCTCACCCCTTTATTTCTACTTCTTTGGGTTTGGGTTTTTTCTCCTCTCACCCTTTTCAAGAGCCAGGCCTGAGATCCTGAACAGGTCTTCTGCCTGGCCGTCCCTAAGGGCTGCAGCTTCTCCCAGCCCACCAAAACCTGGTGGTACTGGCTTCAGGGATGCACCAATAAAGGAGGAGAGCCCTCTGTGCTTTCCCTAATTACTCAACACCTCAGCAGCTAAATCGTGCATCGGGACCTTTCCCCTGCCCCCCCCCAGCTACAATTACTAGAGAACGGAGGAGAGAGCACAGCCCTCTCCCGCTCTGCGCCCAGGAAAGCCCAGCGGGGACGCAGTCACCCCAGGTTTCTTCTGGCTGGACGAGCCTATCGCCTCATCTGCACTTACATGGGGCACCACTGCGCCTTTATTCATGCAGCACCCAGCCCAGCGATGAGCATTCTGATGTTTAGAAATGCTACTATGCTGCTACCACAAAGCTGGATGTGACAGTAACCACAATTACTTATTCCTCCATGTGCTATTTAAGAGGCTTCCAACAGACAGGGACTGTCCTGCCATCCACATGAAGGTTTTGGAAAAGGGGAAAGGGAAATCTTGGAGTATCTGCCTTCACCCCAAAATCCAGTTTTACAAAGCGTGAAAAAAATACTGTTCTGCACACCAAAGCGTGATAAGGTCTCTCCTCTGTTTTGGGAGTAGATAGGGAAATTAGTTATCCCGGTTGCCATGCCCAGTGGTGCAGGCAAGGTACTGCGCACCCCAGAGACGCAACCCTTCATTTACGGCTGTGAGCGCAGAGGGCAGCCTAGCTGTCAGCTGTGGAAAACCAGAATGTGGACGTATAAACTGCTTTCTCAAACTCTGCTATTCTTCTATTTTTTTTTCCTGCTAGGAATTCAGCAGCTTGCAGCCTGGAGGATACACCCAACACTTCTGCGTACCCAGGGACTAACCTTGCCTTCACTTCTACCACTTCCTGACGGGCCGTCTTTTACCAGGAAAGGAAACAACTGCAATTGAGCATGGCAGCAATCCATGTTTCCCCATGTAATCTTAGCAGCAGAAGAAATGGTTTCCTGTAGCTCCCGTAAGCAAGCTGCGCCCAGGCCCCCCTCGCCGAGGCCGCCCATCCCGCCTGCCCACGCTCCCCCCGCAAACCCTCGCTTCTGCAGGGATGGGGTGCCCGCTGTCGGCACAGGTGCAGGGGGGGGAGGTCCCACTCTCTCATGGAATTAATAAGGTAGCTTAAATAGAGTCCCTGCGTTCATACAAATAATGTAAAACCAGAAAGGTTGACTCTGCCCCGAAGCACTTCAGCGAAGCCTCAGATTTTTGACTCGAGCAGAGGAACGGCACTGTTAGCACGGACTCTCAACCACTGCAGGTAGTGTACAGATGAACTAAATAGAAAGCTGCTCATGCAAAACTTCATGGCACTGGGCTCAGGTTTTTTATCACCTTAACTAAGCATCCTGAAGTCTCTTTGGAGAGTGTTTTATTTAGGAGCAGTAATACACAGTTATCAGGGGGTTCAGTTCATTTAATTAAGTTGAATATAATTACACTCTAGTGGGTCTTAAAAATGCAAGAATCTATTTAAATATTATTTAGATGCGTATCTTTTAACTACCGCAGACTGCACAGGGCTTCATGTTTATATCAATTAAGGATATCAGCCTAGCAATAAGAACTCTATCCCTTGCCAGCTTATAATCCTTTCTGCTCTGGGATCTTGTATTTTATTTGCTCATTTCTCTTTATCTGTGTACAGTGAAGATGGGCTTTTTGCGTTCCTGTGTGCTCATATTCTTCATCATTGCCAAAGCACTTCCTAATTAGGCTAAATAGGCCTCTTACCCAAATAAAAGAGAAATATTTCTGCTTACCTACAGAGCAAATCCTACAGAGTCTGGGCTTGAATAACTGTGTGGTTGCCGTATCTGCCAGGTGTTTCAAACATGTATTTCTCTGAAGGGGCAACAAGCAGTTCACTACCTGCAGGAGGCCCCCAACAAGGAGGATGCTACGTGCTTGTTTCAAGGAAGTGCTCTAAGCCCATGGGTGCTGCCAGTTCAGTGGCTCTGCCCACTGGTAATAGATGCTGCTTTTACTGGAGACTGAATGCATTACTCAAGTGCTGCGCGTCACAGAGATGCACCTGGAACTGAAGCATGAAACAATTTGAAGAGCCCCACAGGGCTAAAGAGATCATAAAAAGCAGAAGCCGGCAGAACCCCAATGTCAATAAAGCTCACAAAAAACTGTGTGTCTCTACAAAACCCAGTAGCTGTTTCTGACTGACCCAAGGCCATGAACCACAGGTTGAAAGACAACTGTAAAGACACTTGGACTTGGAAGGTAAGCTAAGTTCTCGCTTGAGCAACCTCTCTATGCATAGCAACTTGAACATCAAAAGGAGAGCATCCTGCTAACTAACCATTTGTCAGGAGAGTTGTCATGCCACAGCAAAACATCTCACCTAGTTGTAAAAGCAACTGTAACACGAGAAGAAAGTCTCAGATGGAAGAAGCTTCCTCATAGAATCTGCTTCTGAGATTAAAGAAGAGACTGGAGTCTCGGGGAACACCAAACCATGAACCCACCAAGAGCAGCAGGACAACCTATGCACCAGGACACATCTGAAGCGCCACAAAACCAGCAGGGAGCTCCCTGAGTGAATGGAAGATGTTACACCACTTTTCACAGTATGCACCATTATCAGTTTCAAATCAAAGGATGTACAGTAAATAAGCTGCTCATGCATAAAGAATCAGGACTTGAAGGGAAACAAAGATTTTGCTGTATGACTCTCCCAAGGAGAAAGTAGAATCACATGTTTTCAGATGTGAAGAACTCTTCAAAGCTTGAGAGGTACAACCTGAAATGCAAAGGCTGGTTCAGAATGACTTACGTGTGAACAGGGAGTCAGGGCATCAGACTGTCTCTAGCAAAATCGTAAGTCACACTCTCATTCTCAGCCTGTTTTAGCTAACCAGCCCTCTGCTACAAACTACCCATCGAAGCAACTACTGGCAATACCTGAATGGCATAATTTACGTGACTCATACACACATCAACAGTTACCCACCTATAGCCAGTATTTGTCTCTAAGCAAAAACAAAACAAGGTACAACCAAGGAGACACGAAGGCTTACTGTGTCCTCTGATATCCCTACTCAGCACCTGCAGTGAGCCCTGTCATTTCTGAATCAGGCTTAAATCCCCATTATTTACTTCCCACATGCTCCCTGCCCATCCATACCGCTCAGCCACCTCCTCTGGGCCACCCCGAAGCCAGCCTGCGTGCTGACCTTCCCCTGCCAAGGTCCCGCTGCGTCCTCCAGCCATTTCCTGCTGTGAAGGCGGCAAGTCTTCCTTTCACATGATCCTCCTAAGTCCCTCTTCCCAACAGTTCAAGTTACTCTTCCCAGCTGGGACTCTCTTTTCACTTTTCTAGCCACAGAAAAACAGTTCTGGATACTGAGTCACTGCACCTCCATCCCTTGTCATCCTCTGTTTCCTCTTTTTATGAGAGGTATTTTCCTAAGAGATGCATGAGTCTGGAGAGAAAAAGAAACACCACTTTTTTTCTCCATTTTTTTTAATTGCTCAAACACACACAGCAACAGATCTACCTAAGAAAGGCAGAAGAGCGAGAAAGGAGCTAACATACTTTGTTACCTCCCTTCCCTCTCTTTTTCATGGCAGTTTGCAAAATAAATAACTATCTGTAAGCGCTTTGTAGTAGCTGTAATTAGGTTTGGCAGATGAAAAATGAAAATTTGTACAATATTTTTTATTCTAAGTACATATGAGACCAGGATTGAAAAACACAAGTAACTTGGCAAAGATTACTGGAAAAAAGTGCTGTTCCATCAGAGAGAAAAAGCAACTTTGTGAACATCCACCTCTTTTTTTCCTCAGCTTTGGTAATTAGGAACTCAGCCTCCACACTGACCAAACCCTAGGAGACTCATCATGAATAGGTCTGTAACAAGGGTATGCAGAAGCATCCCTTTACAGTCCTGTTTATGCATGAACACACACCATATGCAGTATGAAGCAACTCTTCATCATCACGCCAATATTTTGATTAAGTCCTTGACCTTATGTTCTCTGTTAACTTCCTGAGTTTAGACAGCTATCATGCAAAGCTTAGGTTTTACAGATTTTATCCATCTGCACATATATACTCCTGGATGCAAAATCTAAACAATACATCGCTGGATCTAGTCTGAGCAAGAAACAATATATCGCACCCAGATAACACGTCCCAGTACCCCTTCAATTCAGTACACAACAGAAAAGACTGCTACAGTGGAGAGGGATGACACAGGATTAGACTCCATTTCGTGCCTCATTGCAAAACACACAGAATAAAGGTAGCAGTAATTAACAAGGAAGACAGAATTTTTAAGGATGGACAACCGTTTTGCACTACCTACACTTGAGCAGTCTCCACTGATGAAACCAGAAATAAAATAGACCTTTCCCCCAAACCTCTGCAAACAATGAACAATACACATCATAAAATAAAATATAATGGAAAATATGCATCTTTTGATTTTTATGTGTACAGTGCACAGCAAGCAAGGTGGGAAATTCCACATATGAGCTGGAACACTGACAGAGAAATTTGAGTAATTAAGATGAGACACCAGAAATTGCTGTTTTCCTCTATAAGGAAAACCTCAGAGAAACTTTAGAGAAGTATGGTATGTAAAAACACAGAGAAAAACGTCCAGAGAATTTGCCATGTACGTAGATTCACAACATGCCCCACCAGCAGGAAATCTGCCTTTACTCAGCCCTTTTTCTCCAGTGAAATGCAGACAGACCTAAGGAAACAGGTCCAGCGGGGGAAGAGAGGTTTCTACCTGCTACTGCAGCCACACCAGTGCTCCAGCCGTGCAGGGGACACCAGTGCCTGCACACCTTCACTGCGGTACCTGGAGCTACCTCTGCTGTCAACGGTTTTCAAGGGGTATAAGCAGCCTGCTCTTACTTCCACCAAAATCAGTGGCAAATTGCGAGTGACCTCAGGTAAAGCAGGAACACAAACACCTTCTGTGGTGAAGATCCCCTACTGCGTTTGCTGTGCTGAAAAAAACCCCAACATTTATATGCCGGAGATACAGCAAAACCAAATACCTGTTCTGAGCCTTATCAGTCCTCAGTCTGACACAAAGCATCACGTAAATCCAACGAAGAACAGGTCAGAAACCAGTCAATGTGGCTTAGTACCACAGGCACCAGCATCCCTGCTCC
>RSEF01000003.1:52852381-52987510 GCA_003993805.1 Himantopus leucocephalus | reverse complement strand
AAAAAAAAAAAAAACCAACCAAAATACCACACAAACTACCGGGAAGAAGAGCTCCCAAGCCGGGCCCCGGGAGCCGGGACGGGGCCCACGGAGCCGGCGGGACGGCTGCGCCCCGCGGCGGCGGCGGCCCCCCCCCCACGCGCGAGGCTTGGCCCGCGCCCGGCGCGGGGGACGCCGAAGCACGTGCGTGGAATGGAAAGGCGGCAACAAACCGGCCTTTCGCCCAAATTTAACCGAATCCGCCAGCGTATGCCGGAGCAACAGGAAACAAAGCGCCCACGGATCGGCCCGCACACCCGCGCCGCCGGGCGTGTAAACAGACGCGGGTCCGGTCGGCCCCGGTAAACAGCCCCAACGCGGCTCTCCAGCGGCGCTGGGGGCTCCGCCGCCGCCTCCCCGGCCCTGACAGCCGGGAGGAGGGTACCCAGAGCTCCCTCCGGGGCCGCGGTCAGAGCGGTCCGCGATACCACACATGGCAGAAGTTTTCCTGGGACGTGCCAGCCCGCACGGCGCGGACACCCCTCTCCACCCCGGGCACCCCCCGCAGCAGGTGCCGGCCGGGGACACCCGCCGTCCCGGCGAGGGCTCCGCCGCCCGCCCCGTCCCGTCCCACGGCCGGCTGCCCCCGAGCCCGGCGCCGCCCCGGCCCCACTCACCAGGATGCCCATCACGTCGGCCCACAGCTGGGCGAACGCCTCCGACGTGCCGCTCTCCGCCGGGGCGGCAGCAGCAGAGGCGGCGGCGGCGGGGCCGCCCGCCCGCTCCCCCTCCATGCCCCGGCCCGGCCGCCGGATCAGCGCCGGGTCCCCGCCGCCACCGCCGCCGGCCCGCCCCGCCCCGCCATGCCTCCCCCGCCCCGCTCCCGGCCCGGCCCGCCCCGGGACACCGCGGCCCGGCCCCGGCCCCGCCGCCGCCGCCCCCCCTCAAACTTTCGGCCCAGCGACAGGCCGGCCGGCGGTGCCACTGCGGCGCGGCGGGGGCGCCCACCCGGCGGCAAAGCCCCTCCNCCCCATCCCCCGCGGACCCGGCACCCCCCCGCCGGCCCGTGGGCTCGTCCGGCGCACGTGGCCGCCCCAGCGGCGCCCCGGCGGGGTCCCGGCCCCGGCGGCCTCCCCCTGCCCGGCAGGCGGGATCGGCGGGGGACGGGGACGGGGGGTCGCCGGGGGTGGGAGGGCTCGTTGCTGGCCGGGCTCCCCCCGTGCCGGCGCCTCACCTGACTGCCGGCAGCTCCGGCGGCGGCAAAGGCAACAGCGGTCCCGTAACACCGCGCTCGGACTGGGTGGGAAACACCGTTTAACACCGCGCTCGGTGCGTGGCCGGCCAGGGGAGAGGCGCCCGGTTAATGCCGATCTTTAGTTTAAGTACCGGGAGCGTTCTCCTGAGGAGAGGAGAGGAGAGATCTGTCACAGATCGTCTGGTAGAAGGCGATGCTCTCCTTGGGGAGGGACTGGGGAGAAGCTGCCTCCATCTATGCCTTCTGCTTCCTATTGCTATCCGCCCCCTCCTCCTTATAATGAAATTAAATCATCACCGATTACAGACAGCAGTAGGGATGCTCCTGCATCCTTCCTAGGGAACAGCTGAGTGCCCACACAGAGGATCACACTTGTTGGGGAAGGCACGTTACCTGGCAGTGGGCAAACCCCGCTGTGGGAGAGGGGTCCCCAAGGCCTGCCCACCGCCCCGCACCTCGCTCCCAGCTCCTGCTGGGACCAGCAGCGAGGAAATCCTCTACTCTCAGTGCGTGTCCCTAAGCTTTGAAATGGTTAGGTGGGTCTTGTTTCATGCTGTTGCTTATCGGAAACACCTGTCTGCACAGGGCGGGGAGTAAAAAGTGATGTATTCCATGGACATGCAGCTGTCATGCCCCGGCCAAGCCTTTTCAGAGCTCACACCTTCAAGCAGGTCGTAGCTCCTCCAGCATCCCACCAGCCCNCCCCCTGCCCCCCCCCCTCCCTGGGGTCTCCTGGCACCAGGCTGTCCCCCCGCTCTGCAGCCGGCCCCACAGCTGACACGGCGCGCACCCACTGCGCAGCACCAGCAGCCGAGCAACAAATGACACCATTTGCCAACAGGGCTAAAAATAGTTTCTGGAGAAGGCATAACGCAGAAGCGGGGTGACTACGCGTTCCTCATCTTCTCTCCACATTCCCAGCGACGCTCTTTTTCTCTCCTCAAAGCTAAGACTGCTTATTTTACTTTGTAGGCTGGCACCAGAGAGAAACGCTGGTCAAAACCAGCGTGGTCAAAACCTTTCTCAGCAACCAGTACGCAAAGAAAGGGACAAGACTTTTCTAAGCACTGTGTTACTGCAGCTTTTGCTGGAGTGGTGAATAGCACACACAGAACAGAGAAAAGGAGGTGGGGAGGCACAGGTAGAAAAACTAAAAGAGAATTATGCTGAGAGAAAGTGGTAAAGAAACCACCAATGGGGTAGAAATACACACAGTTTTATTGACCCTTCTTTAGGATGCACATGTAGGATACACACTGTGTAATTCATCATATTATTGACTAGTAATGAGAAATAATGAAAGGCCCAAACCAGGTATAAAATCTCTACTAACTGACCTTTAAATTGTATGTGATTATAAGCCTATGAAGTATGAGGATAAAGGCGTGCCAGTGAAGTCTCTCAGTACACTGAGATGGCTTGCATAACTGAAAACTGGTTTAATTAGTCAGGGGTAATTTACTTAGTGACCCTCTGAAATCCATGTTGAACCACTTACAATAGTAATGTCAACCTACTTTCAAAATATCTGAACAAGGCACACTATTGATCTCAGGATTTAAATATTCTGGACTCCTCTTGTGTACACTGTCTTCCGTACACTGTCTTTTTTNAAGTTAAAAAAAAAAAAAAAAAAACAAACCCAACCAGCAACTCTGCAGCGCAAAGTCTAAAACCCCCTCATTGTTCTGACTCAGGCAGCAATAGATTACGATCACATAGGTGCAAGGGGCAGCACTCCCACTCGCCTTGCCCCTCCCTGCCCATGGAGGTCATCGCTCCTGGGCAGCGACGACTACACTACTTACAGGAGCAGGTCCTGAATATCCACGCTTTTAGCCGTGCAGTACAGGTAGCAGAAACTAGGTTATAAATTGTGGCGGTCCAAGAGCCATTATGTCACCCCTTCTGCAGAGGCAGCAACTTTCATCAGAGGAACATGACGCATGGCTGCAGCAGTCTTCCCCTCAGCCTGTTGACTTTAATTTATCTGAGACACAGAGCCTTTGATTTTAAAAAAGGGAGATAAGGAAAAAAAGATCTTGCAAAATCAGGTGACTCTGGGAGGAGTTGCTTTAAGAAACAAATTGACATGAATCACAACAAATCCATGGCAGTTTACAAGAGCTGCCATCTTCTATGGTCTTGCAATTACAGTGTCCATTCATCTTCAGACATTCATAAGATGCCATTTTCCCAAGACATTAAATGACAATGACATGCTAAGATATTCCCTGCTCTCCTTCCCTCAGATAGACCCCCCCTCCTTCTAGATATTGCAGGGTGCCTCTATTTTAATGATGCCAATGTCCTGCAGTAATAAATCCCATGGGCATTTTACATAAAACAGCTGCAACAAGAGTATGTGAGTTTTAGAACAAGCAGAAACTCGGATCTTACAAGGGTTTTGAAGCCCAGATATGACTGCAGTATTTCATTTGTGTTACAGCTGCTACTACAGAATTACAAATTAATTGAAATTTAGCACGTTAGAATACAGTCTTTCTTTGCATTTTTATCTGTAGTTGTTTAGATGATAACTCAAGCATCCACAAAAGACTGCATTCTAGAAGCATGGTGTACTGGGCCTCTGTACGCTACCGGTAAGAAATAAGTCTGGTCAATTTTCTGAGATTTTGGGGACATCTCACAGAAGGTTTGGAAATCTTGGAAAATGGTTGCTGTGCACCTACAGGGCAGCACTAGGCAGTGGGGCAGCAATCCTGATACCATTCCCCAGTGTGTCGCACCCGCAGTGCACGGGATCATGGTTGCTCTCACATACATTCCAGTGCACTCTGCATGGAAAGTCCCTCCACAGAGCAGCTACAAAGCTCCCTACGGTTGTTCTCCAAATCTACACAGGAGATGAAAACAATCAACGCATATGTGGTGAATCTAGTTTCGCCCACTTATGGCAGATGCACTGTGGATGTGAGTGTATGCTCCTATCACACCATCAGCTACATGTGGGCGTGCAGTTAATAAGAGTTTCCCACATCTACACACCAGGCAGGACTAACCAACTTGGAGAGCACTGTTCTGTATTCAGGAGAGGTGGATTTTCTTCTAGAGGGATACTCAGAGCAGGATCCTAGCTCCAGGTTAAGGGGGGCTGTAGAGAAGCTCATCTTTCTCCTTTCTTTACGGAGGGTTTAGGGACATCACCTTCACCACACCAAACTCTTTCTCTGTGAAAAGCACAATCCTCAGCCGCAAACCTCTGAGTCATTAAGACAAACGATGACAATCTTTCTGTCCCAAAGCAGTGTGTATCGTCTCACCACACTGTCAGACAAATGACACAATGGTTTCAATGAAGCATTTAATAGTGGAAAACTGAAATATTCATCAAAATAAACTGGAAAAGCTGACATGCGCCATCAGAACTAGACTATCACAACTACTGGCCAACCATGTAAAAGGCATTTAATCCAAAAAATCTATACCACAAACAACCCTGAGCACTTTGATATCAATTTTAAACTATATGCAAGAGGCCAGGAGAGATCAGGTTGCCTTGGAGAGTGGATCGTGCCCCATAGTGTAATGGACACCAAAATTCATGGGTTCCTGATAGATGACCTGAGGGAAATGGCTTCCTGCTCAGAGGCCTGGCAATTAACTCTGCATGCATGAACAAAACACATGAGGTTTCTCAACATCGCTGACAACACCCTGCCCAGTATATCAAGTTTAAATCAGAACATCAAAGCTACAGAGGAATAAATAAGCAAGCCATTGTATGCGTAGATGGTGCAAGGGAAGGGAGAAATAAAAATTCCAGCTAGCCCCTACAGGTGACCCGCAAAAGCACTAAA
This sequence comes from Himantopus leucocephalus, assembly GCA_003993805.1. NCBI lineage: Eukaryota > Metazoa > Chordata > Aves > Charadriiformes > Recurvirostridae > Himantopus > Himantopus leucocephalus. Next base: position 52,982,455 of record RSEF01000003.1, on the reverse strand, counting down.
ACTCTTAACACAAGCAAATTACAATGCAACACATTATTAGCCGTGATTGTATCTCATTTCAGCTCTCTCCCTCTTTCCCCTTGGTGGAGGTCATCAAATTGAAACATGCAGAGTTTCACATGACAGCCTTTGTTTGGAACTGCAGCCCTCACTGGTTGCAGGCTTCATTCCATCATCTCATTGTCCTTGCTGCATTTTTTTTTTTTTAATTCTTACCTGTTACTTCATTTTTAAAGTATTTTCCTTAAGAATTATTTAAGCATGATTATGATTTCTGGTAGCGGGGTCCCTTGGAGCGGGGTTCTCTGCATCACTCATATCAGCCCAAGGAGGCGGCAGCTGCTCTCCAGCGGGAAGGAGACATGCCAGTGGCTGTTCCAGAAAGCCTCTCGCCTGGGGCAGGTTGGGGACCCACACACCCAACCCATCGGCCGTTCTGCTGAACAGGCTGTCCTTCTGTCTCAAACACTTTTAGTACATACAGGCATAAACTATAAGAGAGCGCTAGATCTGTCACGTGCATTTGCGTATCTGGTTGCTATATATTCCTGAAATGATCACATTTCAGCATCCTGTTCCTACAGAACTACAGAAAATATTCCTGATTTTAAAAGTGGTGTAAACAATACTTACCCAGTGGCTTTAAAATAGACAGTATTTAGACCAAATACTCTTTGCTGTACAGTCAGAAATCATTATTTATTCTTCTAGAGGCTTATCTGTCAGCTCACAGTCTTATTGCCAGCCTTGTGACTAGAGTACCACATCACAGCGAGAGCAGTACACTAATACACCCAACATGAAGCAGATGGAGTTAAGTCTGTTTAATTCTATCAGCAGAAAGCGGTTAGGAACAACGAATTGCTTTGTTCTGACAGAAGTCTGATCTCTCCACATTACACCCGATCCATCATTCCCCTATATATCAGTACCCTACTAGATTAAAAAAAATAAGAAGGAGGGAGAGACACATGCCCAGGAAAATCATTCCAGTAGTCTTAACGCTTCGGGCTAGCACCACGCTTGGTAGACATACAAATACTGCTAAGCTTGGCAGGCTTCAGTTAAAATACAGTAGCTGTGACTTAGCATGACAGATCATATAAGGATAAGAAGTCTAAACACAGTGAGTATCACAGCCCTTCTGGAAGGATACCTTTTGACTCTCAAGGAGAAAGGAAAGGTTTGTATCCTCCCTTCCTGCCCGCATGTGTGCTCCACAAAGGCCTGTCATATCCTGCCCAGTTCCCCTCCCTGCCGTGGAACACAGCACCGTATTTCTTAACTGGGAGGCAGCAGCACTGGCTCAGCCAACGAAGGGGCTCCAGGAACCAGAGTGTGACTGGCGAGGAGCGCACTTTCCCAGGGACACCACAGCCACGATCCTGCTTAGGTGCACAGCACGCCACTCCAAAACTGCCAATGGATCAGGACTCCATCTGCCTCCCACAATGTCAGGCACTGTCTGGACAATTTCCAAAATTTACTAAGACTCTTGCTTCTTCAAGTTATTTACTTTTGCCTTCTCCACTCAAACTCAGCATTCCCTCCTCTCTACCTGCATGGCAAAGCCAGCTTTGATGCTTTGTCATTTCCTGTCAACATTTAAATAGTTAGCAATCATTTTCTGTTAGTTTTCTGCAGCACTTTTTACAAAATATTTTAACCTTAATTAATTTTTCAGACAGGAGTTCAGCATCCTTTGGGATGTCTAGGGGTAGTCTCTACACTGTTGTTCACAGGATCTTGCTCAACTTCTTATATTCTTCTCATAAGCGTCTGCAAGAAAGGATGCATACAAATCCTTTTTGTAAGAGATTTACAAAATCCACAGAGACAGAACTATTTAGCTCAATGTCCTTTGGCTGCTCTTATCCCAAATAATTTTAGAACTGGGGAAGTGAAAGAGGAGAAAAAGCAAGCCTCAGAACTGGGAATAGAACTTTCAGCCTCTCCTTTTTCCAAACGCGGTGTCCTTTGATTCCTTTGTTGAAATCTTTAGTGAATTACTAATGAAAAGGAGTCTGATGATCTCATCCCAAAGCGCATCATAAAACCAGCCAAGAACAAGGTACAACTTAGTAGCATGTGAGAGCTGTGTATTTCAGAGATTCTCAGTGCTGATGTAAATATCACACCAAGTTGGCTGTAGTGAGGGGGGAGGAGCACCGAGAAAGATGGCCAAGCTCACACAGTGACTTTTATTACTACTTACTTCGTGACCAGCTCAGATTTTTAAAATAAGAATGGATACACCTCAGAGAAGATATTTATTTCATTTCCCTTTGCAAGGGAAAATATCTTTCCTAAAAGTAGTGCTTTCTGGAAAAAGAAACCCAAGAGTTTACATTAATCTCTTTGCAAAAGCAACCAATTATGAAATGCAAATGCAGCTCTCAAAAAAAAAAAATCTGTTTGCACTCCACCTAACACCCACTCCCCAATTTACCAATTAAATATTGTCCCAAAACATAACAGAACACAAATTATTTCCTCAACTGTTTCTGTAAAAGTTAATACCCCACCCTTCTGAACAGGCAGCAAACAGACCCTACCCAAAGCCTGACTTTCAGTCCCACAAGGATTCAGCACTGAGCTCAGACTTTGCATTTTTTAAGCCTGTGTCCCAAGTCACATACATGTATTATTAATGGACCTACTTAATGCAGAAGCCAACCAAACAAAGAAACCTGCCTGATGATCTGAGCTAGCCGCAGGTGAAGATAATAGACCAGATGTAACTATGTGATGTTTGCTTGTAGATCATGTCAGCCCAGGGTCACTTGTCCCTACTGCAGCCACCTGGGAAGAACGTGCTGGCTTCAACCTCTTCTTTCAGATCAATTTCTGCTGGTATAACTCCTGCTCCATCGCCAGAGCTTCTCCTCTTGTCTCCATCCCTGGAAACAACTCTCCTCAGCAGGATCTGATGGATCCAGAGCACCCAGTCTGCTCGCACTTTCCAAACAGCTGACCTACCTTTCCTTTTAAACACTTCCTGCCCATTCCCCAGAGTACCAGATCAGACCAAAACACGGGTGTCCTCCCCATCTCAGAGTTGAGTCCCTGGCTTAGCTGACCTGTGCACCACCCAGCAAGCCCAGACACATCCATTAAGAGATAATTTATGGAAAAACAAACAGCAGTTGACTAGCAAGCAGAAGGCAAGCTGTTGGGTTACACGTGGTGTTGCAATTTCTGCTGTAATGATAAGTGTTCAAAACTCACAGATGTCAGGCACCTGAAAATTACACTTGCATTTAAATATAATGGAATTTTTAAAGTAAGACTTTTGGAGTGCTTCAGCTTCAATTGTCTGAGTCATCAGGGTGCACTTAGGTCACATTTTCATACTTTTATTGGAAAATAAAAGCCAGAATTTACATTTCCATTATTAAAAAAAACCAGCAGCAAATTGAGATTTTTACGTCACTTGGCTCCAGGTGGTAGGATGTTAAATAAATCATCAAGCCAGTGATGAAATCAGGAGCATTCACAAGACTGTGACAACTTAGTCAAGATGATAAGTATTCATTTCAGCTGCGGCTGTAAACACAGGCATGAGGTTGATTCACAGAGCTTGCGCTCTTCTGGAGAAGCCTTACTCTTCACTACCTTGCAAGCCGTGCAGTCATTCAAGACTTTCTCTCTCAAATCAGAGTTTCAAATTGGTGTGGTAAAATGTATTAAAACCTGCTCTAGGCTCGCTAACAAGAGTTAACAAGGAAGTGGAGAATCATATCCGATCTGCACATTTCATTTTCCCTATTTGTTAATGACATGCTTCACTTCATAAAACTTCATTAAGTAATAGAAAAGAGAGAGAAACATCTCTCCACAGCCAGGCACACCTGAAGCCCTGGAACGGTGCATTTTACATCCATAAATTCATCGAAGGCGCACGAGACACTTATTACTTCTGTAACACAGCGAGGAGGGGGAGTAATTCCAAAGAGCAGCTGCTTCCAGTTAGGGCAACTCAGCTGGAAAGCAGAGGTGCCTATCAAACTAATTAAAGCAAGGAGAAGCCATCTATCTGAAACTCCAGCTTTTAAGCACTGGNTAAAAAAAAAAAAAAAAGCAAGCAAGAAAGACAAGTGAAAACAGGCTTAAGCATGGCTGAAAACATACCTCCAAGCTATTCTCTCAATAAATATTTTGGGAAGTTTGTGAACAGAAGGATTATTGTGACTGCGGTGGTGTGAGTGGGGGGAATTTACCCTCCACAACTCCACCAACTGCATCGATGATGATACAACAGCCCTTGAGGGCAATGAGCTAACTGCGTTGGCTCCATGTTGATGAAGTTTTACAGGGAAGTCATTTTGTTTAAGTATATGTAGAGCAGGCTGGTATCTCTAGTTCTCAGAAAAATGAATCTTCATTTGCAAGGATTTAATAATTAGGCAATTCTGTTTGAAGATGGCCAAATACGCTTCTTCAGTACAATGTGTATCCTGTAGCAACATATGTCTAACAAAAAGTAATTGAGATTTGGGTTTTTGAAACTTACTCATACACTTGGTCACAGAAGAGCATCACGTGTTCCTTTTGACTTCTGTGGGAAGATCTGATTTATGAGAATAAATTTAAACAAACAACTGTTGCTTGGCTAGATGAAGGTTAAAGGGACTGGAAAGGATGCAGTGATTATCTGAAAGCACAAAGGGTGTGTAAACACCAAGGGGAGAGTCAGCTTGCTAAAGAAAGCTCAAGAGGGTGTAACTCAGGGCAATGAGATAAATCTATGTGTTTTTAAGCCCTGAAATATTGGCTGCTAAAACGATGACATTATTTGTGTATACAAAAGAAGTTCTGGTCATTTCAGAAGTCATAGCTATTTGTCATTGAGGACAAAATATGTGAAAGTGGACTAAAAGGAATGAAAGAAATTTGCTATACTGGTGAGGGGAATGTAAGAAACAGCAGCAGTAACTCTGTATCTTGGGGGCAAGCCAGATGACCTTCTAGAGTCGCTTTATATTATCTGCCATCTCCACCACGGAGGAGGCAGCAGCAGGGACAGGCGGTCAGCCACAAGGCTCTGGGCGAGATATAATCCAGGACTTAATTTCGCATAGCTTGCAGCCACGTGAATTATTTTGGGTGGTTTCAATGGATAATTCTAAGGGGTACGCTACCTGGGCAATTGCGTAAGAAGTCTGAAAAGCCTATGTGGCCCTTAGGTTCCCCATGATTACATATGTGGCATTTATGGCACAGCTTATGTAAGCAGGCGGTAAGATGCCAGCAAGGTATTGGGCCTCATTTAGATGATTTTCATTACTCACCAACTTTCAGGTTTTTATATAGCATTTTAAAACTCCCAGAGATAAAAATCGTTAGTATTGTTTATTATTATTTCTTTATTATATTTGTGTATGTAAACTGCATGAGCAGATAGAGCTAAGAAAAGACTGCATTTTGACTTGTCAAAAAGACAAATTCCTTAGCTCCTAAAGGCATTCTCCAAATGTCATGATATCTGTTTATCTCCTTGCATTTTCCAAGTAACATTATACTAACGGACATGGAATTCTTATGTTAGAAAGGAAATATAATTGTTCTCTTGGGTAGTTGACAATGTATCAAACATGATTTAAACTTATGCCTTGTATTGCCTGTACTTGCCCAACTATTGTTCATGTGTGTCTGCAACCAGAAAGGAATTCAAAGGACCTAGTTATTCACAGCACCCCCAAACATGCACGATATTATCCTGATCTCTAACAAGTTCAAATGCATCCAAAGATTCTGGCAAGGGAGAAACAGTTGTAAAGTATTTTAGCACCCACTATTTCCCAAATGAATGTGCATATATACAGGTAACAGAGGTTAAGTAGCTGAATTGTTTTTATATGGATGTATGAAAAATGACTGGAACAGGCTCCACGTATGACAGACAATTCCTGTCCGTGTCAAAGGGATGAAGAGTATTAGAGGTTACTTAGTGTGCCTGGTGGTTTCAAATAAGCTCAACCTGTTCGTGTTTATCCAAGAATGCCCAGGCTTGGCTTTACGATACAAAGATTTTGGCAGTAATAATGACTGCTGCCTTCATTTCTTATTCTCACTCCTGCACCATGGTAATTACAAATGAGGACTCATGAAGAGGAGAGTTCAGGAAAGCGAAGGGAGGGCAAGCACGGGGCTGGAAAGATACACAGACAAGTTATATAACATTTCTTTTTCCACCCTATTATCCTGTAAGAGTTTAAAACGGCCAAATGGATTTGTCAAGAATTAATTGTGTCAAATCGATCTAATTTCCTTCTTTCGAGAATAATTGGTACTGGATAAGAAGTAGCAGCAGATGGAATACATATTGAATTTAATAAGGTTTCTACCTTATTCAACACAGTCAGCTGATACCATTATAAAGTGGTACACAACTGGTTGAAAAAAAACACTTTCAGAGATTAGTTTTCAGTGTTTGGCAGCCACAGTGAAAGAATATATCGAGTGGGGTTTTGCAGGGATCTGTTCTTCAATATTTTAATTAACAGCTTTGCTGGTAGAATACAGAATATGCTCACTAAATTTACAGATGACAGAAAGCTCAGAGAGCTTGAAAATAACTACTGATCATGAATCAAACAAGTCATCTTGTTGCAGAGCAGCAAGTCTCATAATAGGACACACCCAGTACAGCCAGTAGGATACACAACCGCATGCAAGACGTGTAACAGTCTATATGCTGCTCACCCTCAGCTGGAGTACTGGGTTGTGTTTTGACCCAGCGTGCCCTAGACCTCAAGACAAACATGGACTAATGGAGGAAAATGTAGAAGACAACTCCATGAATGAGATGTTTACGAGCAAAGACTGAAAGGATGAGGATGCTTTATCTAAGACAAAAGAAGATTGCCAGAGAATAGGATAATAATTTTCAAATATGTAAAAGCTTTGCTTCACTAACTAATAAACTTTTCTATCTACTGGGGATAGAGCAAGAATGAACAGGTCTAATTGCAGCAGGGGTGATGTTGGGTTAAACACTAGAAAAAGCTTTCTAACTGCAAGGTTTGTAAAAGTGGTGGAATTGATTGCCTGGGGTCAGTGTGGTGCCTTCATCACTGTCTAACCTGTTCTTGAGAGCCTCCCAACATCCCATTACTTTGCTACAACTGATTCTGCTCTGGGGCTTGGGGTTGGCTAAATAACCTCTTAAGATTCTTTCCAGTCTTTTTTTTTTAATACTTTTTTGTGTTTTAATTCTTTAAAACCAGTCTGTGAAAGCGCTGTGTACAGCAGCCAGCATTTATTCAAAAGGCTATCTGGATGGCATTCATGCCAAAAGGCCAACATACAATGCTGCAAGTTAGAATTAGAGCTTACAGGTATCAAGGACGCCACAAAGGGCATTGAAATGCTTTGTATGCCAGTGCCACAGAAACAACTATTGACACCTGGAGAACTGCAGAATTTTTACACGTTATTTATAAATCCTGAGATTTTGACATTGACTTGAAGATCTAAGCCAGAGTTTGCTGCTCTTCATATTAACAGTTGCACAAGATGTTTGAGTGGCTGTGGCAGCATGTAACTGATATGACTGAGGATGACAGTTGCCAGAGGGACAGGCCGCTGCACAAGGAAGCCAAGAATCTCAAACTCAATAGGCTTCATAAGAATAATCCTAAAAATTACAGCTGCTCAAGGGCAAGGGGTTTGTTAGTTCATTTATACTCCAACTGAAATGCATTAAATATTTGTTTGGGTATTCCTACCCCTCTTGGTCATATCCAATGACAACCACCATAAAATACAGTCTAGCTACCTTTCCAAAAGTGAAATTATCGCCTGCTTTCTTCAAAGAAGCAACTTCTGGGGAAGCATATTGGGATTTAAATGCTGGAAGCAGATTGCAAATGTAGTTTTCTTGTGTAAACCAGACCTGCCAAGGGGTGTAGAAGAAGCAGAAGTTACACTCAAAACAGTTATTCTGTGTTTTTCATCTGAGACGTTCGTATGTGCAAGAACTGAGCATAATGACGGCATGCCAAGATTAGCAGAAATGATTGGGACAGCTACGTTCTTCTCTGAGACTGTCACAGGCACCATGGAGAGATGTGTGCCTTCNGAAGTTACACTCAAAACAGTTATTCTGTGTTTTTCATCTGAGACATACGTATGTGCAAGAACTGAGTATGATGACGGCATGCCAAGATTAGCAGAAATGATTGGGACAGCTACATTCTTCTGAGACCGTCACAGGCACCATGGAGAGATGTGTGCATTTACACATCCCTGGAGACAGCATTTCACAGACATCTTCATGTATTCTACACATATTGAATTACGTATGTGATGATGTGATTACATAGACAGACAACACTGCTATTTACATTAAAATATATGCACACTATAACATCTGTGGCTGCAGATATACATAATACAATGTATGGTAGCCAAGTCAACAGCAAGTGACCAACCAGCCAAAATGGCAAATTCAGCAGCAAGAAATCATTTCCCTGGGGTATGAACTCCCAAGAGGCTTCACAGGCCAGTTAGCAAGTTATCGCTCTCACTCCTCACCCGACAGTAAGTGAGTTAAGCAAGTTGCTGATGGGGAAAAAGTGCGCTCTAACACTCCACAGCCCACACTTTCCGAGGCAGGATGCATAGAGAGAGTTGGTATTAGATACAACAGTAAAATGGCATCCCATCTGCTCTACAAATGTCAAAGAGCTTCATGGCACCTGTCTGGGGGGACAAAAAAAATGAGCAAGAGTTTACCACAGGTTTGGACACTCCTGTGAAACAAAGGACCTTCTGTTCTAGTGCTTTCCGCTGCAAAAGTCCTTTGGAAAAGTTTGAAACATTTTTTCCAGTAGTATTTTATATCAGAGGGTGAAAAAAGAGAAATTATATACATACCCTTTCCACACTAAATACCTTACCACAAAAGTCAGAGTGAGTTTTGTTGTAACTTTGAAGGTGCAATAACTATAGCTAAAGACTCCACTGGCAGGAAAACACTCCCTCCCCTCAAATACAAACGTTGAAAGAGGAATAGAAGTCGGCAACTTACACTTTAAGTATCTCATTTCCCTGCCAGAAGGGTCTAAACCCATTCCTAGTAAATTCTAGGCTTGCACATTGCAAAAGGTACAACGCCAGTCATAAATCTCCCACTCACTTCCCCTGGAACAAGAGCAGCAAGAAGTTTCCTTTCTGCTTCATAATCCAGGCGGGACCAGGGAAAGCCAGTCTGCTCTCCCCATTGCACTGAACAGAGACAAGGTCTCCCCTGAAATCCCAGCGCTCCCTTCCTCCAGCCTCTCTGCATTAGCCGCTTATGCTTGTTTTAAAATATCTGAAAACTAATCCAATTTGCACAAAATCCAGAAAATGAATGTTGACATGGATATAAAGCAATAACCACAGCTTCTGGAAAGAGTTTTTTTACTGTGGTATGACTATCTTCCGTGTTAAAAAACAAACTCAATCCAAAATCATCAGTGCTTGGACTTTATCACAGCTGACAATTACCTTGGCAACTGTGAAAGGGAGCTCCCTCTTTTCTAAATGACTTTCTTTTACTGCCTGAACTGCCCCAACACCAGACATCCACAATTCAAGATATTTTAATTCTTGCAGCAATAATGAGTGGCAATGTTACCAAAGTTACAGTTACCAAAGTCAGAGGAACATATGATGTAAAATAGGAGCTTTTGTCAATACATAAGGTTCTGGAAAGTCTAGAAATAAATAACGCAGGAATAAAGTCAGGACCAGGAAATGACACGTAGTGGGACCATGGTGGAAACTTTCCTGACAAATGTTTGCCCAAATAGATCTTTTATGCTGTTCAAGTTTCCGAACATGTTTTGTTACTTCTTCAAATATTATTTAGAATTTAGCACGTATGTAGTGTTTATTACAGAAGCATCTGGACACCTCATCTAAAGAATAAGATCTTTCTTATTGTACTAAACACTGCATATAGGTTAAGGGTGTTTTCACTCTACATCTGAGGGTGAAGATGCACAAAGATGAAGTTATTCACACTGGGAAACACAGCAAATAAATAATAGAGCCAAAAAGGAAATCAGGATCTTCCTGAGTTGCGGTCCAGGGCAGTGCCGACTGGACCACGCTGTACTCCTCGTGCCGTAAATAACCACGCACCAGTCCAGGCTCCACATCACATGCTCCATGACTCTAAGAAAGCAAAGATATCTTAGGAAATTATCTGTTTTGCTGGACACCTCTTATACAATGAAGTCTAACAGAAATAAACCTGTTACAAACATTACAGCAACAACCACAGCAAATACGCAGCTGTAAGCGGACACTTACTCTTGTAACTGGGAAGGGGAAATGCTCTGTCGTCCCAAATGATGAGAAGACGTGGGAGTGTTTGCTGGAAAGTAATACTTCCATACCACAAAGTGCATGCAAAATGCAGAGTTTCACAAGAAACTGAACTGAAATATCAAATATTTTTAAAGTAAAGTCTTTTTTGCAAGGAAACTTGATACCTCATACCTAAAAGCATTACAGTCATCTAGAGAACTTTACCGGCACCATCTTTCTGGAAGGTCACACAGTGACAGGAAGTCATATTTCAATTGTATTTTCCATTTAAAATTATATTCATGACAATTAAAGAAGTAGCAGACACTGTATCATAGTGACCCATGGTCATCATTTGCTGACACAGTACTGAAGATGAAGAATCAGGGAGTATTCAACTACAACCGCACTAATCTAGGTTTGTAAGAATCATAGCAATAGAGTTTTGTCTCTCTTCATTTCAGGCTCTTGCATCCTTCTGGATTTCATGTTACCTCCCCATATTGAAAACTATATGCCAATATGGTGAAAGGGGAGAAAGAGAAATGAGACATTTAGAACAATCTAGCTTCTGAAGTCCTTTCCATATCAATATCAATGGAGTAAATTAATTGCTTTTGAAACTTCTACTGCTAATCTTCACTGCTTAAATAGATAGCAGATGCCTTCCTCTTATTTACTAGCAGCAATGCAAATAAAAAACACTGTGAATTCACCATTAATTCCTACTGTATTGTTTCTGAAGCTGTGGTTTTCAGCTTGTGGTTCATGGACTTCTGAGGCCTAAGTATCTTAATGAAGTACTTATAAAGTAATTAAGAAAATGTCTTAGTTTTTAATAGCCTTAAATTCACCACACCAATTTGCATCTATGCCAAGACATCTTTAGGAATACAGAAAGGCTGCAAATCACTTTTGCTGAGTTTCAATCAGAGTCTGAAACTAACTAGATAAGTTCCGGTACCAGATCAATGGTTAAACATGCACAATATGCCATTAAATGATGGTAGGTACTAATGGAAACCATAGCTAATGTGTAGGAACTGCTACAAGCAAAAAGTATGTGGGATAATTAGTTATTCTGGGGCAGTTTAGTAGTCAGTTCAACATGGCAAAGTCCGAGCGGTTAGGTGACTAAGTAGCATAGAGGCCCCAAATACACGTACACTGCACTAAACTGCACGGTCTTTGAAGGAAGGAGGAAGAAGCAATCAAGAGGAGGAGGCGGCCACAATGTTTTCAAGGAGATGACAAACTCTCTCTTAAGATATCTAAGCCCTTCGGTATGCTGGATTTTTCTCCCAAGTTTTTTAAAAAAAAAACTATTTAGAAGTTTGTTTCCCTTTGTTAGGGTCTTGAGCCTCTTCCCTTGCCTGTTGTTTACCTTTTGATTCATCAGGAGCCCAGGCACCCCCAGCCTGAGTGGGAAGCGCTACTGCTCCTATCCAGGTGTTTAGGCACCTTAGTGACCTCCCTCCGTTCATAGCTCTGGCCTCCTTCAGGAGGGGCAAAAAGCTTCTCTTCCTTCAAAAAAGAATGGAGCACAGAAACAAAACCATGGATTCCTAGGGCAAGGAGGACAAATGTAGGCAATAATTGGTGCAGGAGCTCCATAAGCATCACCTTAGACCCTACCAGACTAGTGTAAAAGACCAGGCAGAGGAGAGGGGCACCCATGGACGTATGTGCTTACATGCACACACACACGTTGGGGCTGGATGCAGAGGCTGTGCAGAGGATACTGCCAAGAGTGCTTTGCCTTCTTTGATCACAGGATAATGGCTCCACAACAGATTCCCTGCTATTCTGCTGTTATCCATCTAGCGAAGACAGACAGAAAACAACGAAGTGAACTAAATTCTCTCCTCTCAACCAAAACAATGCAGACAATGGTCAAAATCCAGGGAAGTGATGGAAAGGAGGGAAAAGAAGAGCACAAACTCTGAAGAGGGAAGAGGGGAAAAGAGATACTGGGGTTCACTGTAAGGTCACAAGAGGGAGAGGAACAAATAGCAGCTCAGTCTGGCGAACATATTAAAAGCCTGTGTGCTAATAAAAGAGCTATGAGGAATAAAACAGGAGGAACTGGAAGTCTTAATGCATAATAAAGTATGGGATTTAACAGAAACTTGCTGAGAATTCACACAACTGAAATATTAATATCGAAAAGGCACAGCTTGTTTGGGAATGATAGGCAAGGGCCTGCATTTGTATTTCAAAGGTAACCTACACTTGTCCCGAACTCTGGAAAGACAGAGCAGAAAGCCCTGTTTAGAGTTTTGGGGCATTAATAAGAGGGAAAAACAACAAAAGGTCTGGTACTGTTGAATACCTACTCTAGATGACTAAATCAGGTATAAAGCAGGGTAAATAAGAATTATTTCTGAATAGTACCACACAAAGGAGAACCTGCTGGTAAGCAGAAAGACCTAACTACCCAAATGCTGCTGAGACACAAAACCCACAGGCCACTAAGTGTATCTTTGGCATGTAGGTGAGAGAAAGTGGCTAGAGGTGGTCATGGCAGATGCAGGCTGGGCGTGAAACGGGGAGAGAAACTGAGCCCTACCCACCCCCAGCGAGGTCACCTGAATGGTCTGGGTCCCTGCTGGCCTGCCGGCCCCTTGCAGGGCTGCCCCATGCCTCAGCCACGGACACCGAAATCTTCCTGGCACAGGTCTGGCGAGCCTAATAGCATAGATCCAGGCAGAAGGATATAGAGATGGTTAATGTTGCAGGAGACGGAAAAAAGGCAAGTCAATGCTCATCTTTATGGGCTGAAAGTAGGTTTCACAGGGGCCCCACTGGCATTTCAGTCTCACCTAAACTTACAGGGAAAAATGCTCGGGAACACACGCTATGTGTAAGCACGGAAAGATTTCTCACATGCCTTTGTGAGAAACAATGTAAATTACTGTCAAATAAAGCTAATTTTTGTTCAATAGTACAATGCTATACCTTACAGATAAGAAGGAAGCAGGTGAGATCTATCTTCATTTTCATACAGTTCCTAATGCTGCTTCACATGGCTTATTCATGAAGAGAATTGTCTACATGAAATTGTCAGCGCATGTCACATCATGACAAGTAAACCATATCAAAGAGTATTTATCAGTGGTTCCTCATCACATTGGAAAGATGCATCAAGACATTTTGACACTGTTCAATATTTTTACAGCATACTCATTTAGGGGCTGTTTGCATATTGAGAGCTGTGATCAAGACGTCCAATTTGAGGCTCTTCCAGGGCCTCTCCAGATCACGATGCTCCGCAGCAACCTGCAAGAAGTGCCTGAGCCTGCAGAGGCCAACAGAAAGGGCTGAAAACCATGAGTAAGAGCGGACCATGTTGTAGCCTAGCCTCTGATGCGAAAAATGCAACCTGATTTCTGAGTTTTCAGATTGCACAAAGCTAAAAGGAGCTGCAGGCATATTGGAGAGCACGATTAGATACACAGATGGATGTGGAAATTGGAGAAATGGGCTAAGACAAACAGGAGGCAGTATACGAAAAGGACATATTGTTGCAAAATACTTCACTTGGGAAGAAATAAGTTCGGAAGATGAGCAGGAGATGGGAGACAGCTGGCCCTGAGGCAGTTCTCACAAACGGATCTGCAGGCTGAACATGAGTCAACTTCTTTCTTGCTGTCATAGGAAAGCAACCATTATATAAAGATTTACTAACAGACGGCACGGAAAATAAATCATTGCAAGACCTCCATCAGCTGGGCTATGAGACCCATTGCTGACACTGCACTTCAAAAATGATCTGAATCAATTAAGAAGAGTCCAGAGGAGAACACCTTAAATAACCTAGCAGCCTAGTTATTAGGTCTACAAAACATGTCCTTCAAAAAAAACACAACTGCCTGGGAGTTAGTGCTAGCTCAGTTGGAAGATCTTCAACCTAAGAATTTATGACAGCTGGCATTTCCTTGCCCCTCTACAAACACATGAAGTTATGTGGACACAAAATATTTTTTTTTAATGGAAATAGAGATTAGGAGAAGAAAGCAGGGATTTTTTAACCCTCTTGATTTTACAGTGCATGAAAATACAATTTCAGCATATTTCAAATACTGAAAAACCCTCACCTGGCATAAAAAGATATCAAAAATGTATTGGGGAGAATTGCTTAAAGAAGAATTCTCATTATTCAGGAAGCCTAACCTAAGCTTGAGTAGCTAAGATCAAGAATACTGTCTATTTACAACAGACTATAAGAGGAAGAAAATTGAAAGTATTAAAAAAGATGTTCTTCATATTTTATGAAAAAAAAAGAGCATAAAGCCCAGTTTCTTTAATTTTTTATTTTACCTTAAAATAGACAACCTGCACTTATAATCCTCCCTCTATAGTGCTATCTTCACACAATGTTGAACTGGTATCTTTCAAATTAATTTAAACCAAATGTATAGCACCACTACATTGTGTTACCTTTTTATTTACTTTGTCTACTTTCTCTCTTCAGAGAAATACACATGTAGCTTCAGTCCCTTTAGGGTGAAGCGGTTCCCAATGGCACAGCAAGGGATGCAAATAGCCAAGTCTTCACCAAGCAGAATGACTCAAGTCCTGTTTTTGTCAACATAATTTTCCCTAACGAGTCTTCTGAAAGTGTACAGACTTTGAAAATGTATTTTCAGTACTTGTCAATGGGGATGTGTTCTGTACTTATCACCACTGAAGAAGGAACAGTGAAACTGAACAGTCAGATTTTTTTCTTTAATTTTAAATTCTTATGTACTAGTATAATACAACAATACATGAGATGATTACACTTCTGGAAACCTGCTTATTTAGTTGGAACAAGAGTCTCTACTGGAACTTTTAAAATAACTTGGTTCACTTCTACACATAATTCTAGGAATTAAGAATCTTAAGCTTGATTTTATACCATCTATTATAAAGTGTATATACTGTAAAGTACTAGCTACGATAAAGCATACTTCTTAAAATTTTTAGAATTCATTTTGCAGAAGCATAGTCTGCAATTTTTTTGGAAACTAGGCATATAATTGAACAGCTTCTGAGTTAATGTTACAACTCACTTATTTAAAAGGCATTGACACTAAAAAACTGACAACTCCCCAATTTCAGTGCCAAGAAAGAACAATATTTTTGCAAGCTTTCACACACAGAAAATTTGTGAGTCATGTAAAATTTCCAACAGAAAACCAAACATTTTCTGATTTTATTTTCTTAAAGCCCTTTGGTTTGACACCTAATTTAATTCCCAGAGGGTGAGAAGGGAATATTCTGCCTTATTGTGCTCTGGGATCTTAAAGCTCAGCATGTTGCTAACATCCGTGCATCATTGGAAACAGGCCTTGCATGCCCCCAGGCACTTTTTTTTTCACATCTTGACTGCATTTTCTCAACTGAATTACCCCCACCCATTTGGCAGACAAAAGGCTCAGAGGTACGCTCTGATTCAAAGGCTTTACTTTGTAAGGGAAAGTCACTCTTAATTGAGATTTCATTTCTTGTGCCATCCCTGGGAAGTACTAACAGCTTCACTTACCCAATGAATCACTGAGGTTTTACTTCTCCCATACAGGTGCCCTGAACAGAAAATTATATCCAGACCAAGTGAATACATAGGAGGAACATTCAGTTTCTGTTGGCTCAAAACCAATGTGAATAGGTGAGTAATTAGAAAGTGCAGCAAGTGAGAAAAAACCTGAATTCAAGCTAAGTTCAAGGAGTGATTTTTCACTCATATTTAAAGCAGAGAGAAACACGCCTCCCTCCCCGACTACCCTTTATCCACATCCTGCTGCTCCTCAACTGTATTTATTGGTCTCTTTACTTTCAACTTGAAAATTCCTCACCTTCATATTTATCCACAGATTTTATTTAAAGGGAGAAATTAAAAATATAAACCAGCACTAAAATCTTACTTGTACTTATAAATAAGTCTAATTAAATTTCTTACCTTCCTGTGATAGGAAGTGAGCAAGAAGCAGAACTTCACAAACAGTAATATCAGAAGTACTGTTTCTATTTCTCAGGGTGAAACCAGTTTGAGAGTAACTATTCATTTTCAGTCAAATATGCAATACCAATAACTATTAAATTCAGCCATAATTAACCATATGATGGCTTTGTAAAAATCATCACTGTAATCTGAATGTAGTTTGGAAATACAGGTAAATAGCTTTAGAAAGAGATAAGAATGGAGCGATCTAAATGACTTACCATCTGACACCAATGAATAGCAACTGTCTCAATAGGGATTATTAAATTATTTCTTCTTTGTAGCCTAGACTATTCTCCAAAGCATCTGTGCCACTCGCTTCTCCACAAACTTCCAGACCCAGCAAGGGGGAAAAAAACCCATCAGCCATCAAAACAGCACTTCATGCTCCGGATAAAAAGCATCAGCAAGCCAAACAGTCCCGTTCCTGAAGAAGTGCTATGCCTCTTAAAAATGCTGGGCAACCGCTCCCTCAAATATGAAAACGTATACTGACAGGTAGATACAAAGGCTCAGAGGAGCCCAGCCAAAGGCCTTGCTGACTCCCCGGCACTACATTTCACACAAAGGCAGAGCCGCCCAGCTGCAGTTTGTCCAGCTGCTGGCCTTCCTTTCACAAACACCTTTTTCCCTTTCTGCTAGACGTGTGTCACTTCCACCCCAGCGCGCTGGCTACCCGCTAACGCCGACTGCCCAAGCACCGGCGCGGCAGGGCCGTGCCCGGAACGCAAGGGCTCTCCAGCATGTGAGGGGAGCGTCCAGCCCCGCTCCCCGGCATCACCCTGGCATCACCCCGAGGGTGCCTCTCGCATGCAGGTCTGAGCCCCGGTGCCCAGCCCAGGCTGGTCCCTTGGCAGCTTCCCCGCCAGCCTGGACCAACCCCAGCCCTGCCGGTTATGAAAACCCCCGATAAGGATTGTACCGCCAATTTGTTGTGGCCCACTGAATCTTATCTAGGACTAAATACAGCAAAAGCTTTGTAACTGCGCAAATGAAAGTGAACTTGGGAGTGCAGCAAGCAAGAAAATGTGTTGAAAATTGTGACTTGTTCCTATGTATACACACACAAATTTCTCTTGGACATATGCACACATACTCTCATGGAAGATTTTAAAGGTTAGGCCTTTAGGAAGGTCCCTGCATATAATTTTCTAAAATACCTTTCTAGTTCTGTTTGGAAGCAAATTAAAAAACAAAATACTCTAACAAAGACATATATCACTATGAGTTCAAAAGGAATAAAATGATTCTGAGATGGAGTGCCGTACATGACGTCCCTCCACACTGTTGTAAGCCACTGATGTTCTTAGACTTTCCCTTTTCAGGTTAAAAACGTCTTGATTTCTTTCTCATACGAGCATTGCCGTTCTGGAGGACTGGAAGAGCAGAAAACAGTTTTCTACAGATGATGGTGATTGTGGTGATTTTACATGATTTCCCCACACTCCATTACTTTCATTAGCTCACTTTGCAGCTCAGCAACTCCTGCGTTTGCAAAGCCAAGGGGCGCTCTGGCAGTGGCAGCTCTTTGCAGTCGCTATAGGTGGCCTTTGCATCTGCAGCTATTAAATCAGGCAGTTCCTGGAGGGTCTGGTTCTCCGACACTTCCAGGAGTAGAAACAAGGCCTGACCTCAGTATTAAGGGGACAAACAGTGTGGGCTAGAGCCATCACCATCCCGACCCACCGACCATCCATGCTGCTGTGCAAAGAGAAACTTGGGCTGAGATTAAGCGAGATCCAGCCACTGTCCTCAGGCTCCGGGACAGGGGTTTACACACACGTTTACGCCCAGTGACAGTGGCCTTGGGGCCAAAGGAGCGGGAGCAGCCTTAGCCCAACTGAGCACACCACCGACTGCCCAAGGGGGGTGAGAGGCAGGAGGACAAGGGCAGCGGGTGGGCTGGAGGGGGTGTAGGAGGGTCGGGGGGAGCTGTGCCCCACAGCTGAGGAGCCCTGGCAGGAACAACACGGGAAGGAAGCAGGAAACATGCTGTCGCCTATTCTCAGGATTTCATTTCAAGTCTTGAGAATCTCCTGTTTTCATTAAAAGAAAAGGAAGAAAAAACCCTGTTTACTCCTTCTGGTATCAGAGAAAAAGATTAAAGTGAGAAAACTATAAATGCTTCTTACGTTTCCACAGGGTTTAAAATTTAGAAAGTAAATACGAAGACTTTACCGATCTATTTTTAACCTCATGATTCAGTCTGATTCAAGATTTCAAATGTTTGTATATGGCCACAGAGGGAATAAATCCTTCTTAACAAGACTTCCATATGCTTAATGGGTGTGTGTGTGTGAACGTTATATATATATATGTGTGTCACAATTAGACATATGCGTGCATTCAAAAACATGGCACAACTACTCCACACTAAGAAATCAAAAGCAGAAGAAGGACAAAAGGACAGTATAAACTACAGAATTTGTAAGACAGTGTCAGACAGAGAGAAGTTTTGGTTTTCAAGCTCATCAATTTCCCCACTGAAAGCAGAGCTTTACAACCTCTGCTGAACAGCCACAGTGCCAAAAAAAGAAGGCTTAAGCTTTGAAATTTAAAGTACGAGTGGGAAGTAAGCCAGTGAATTACCTTTGGCTGTTTCTCCCACCTTGCACCCATTGAAAATAACAGATGCACAATATATTTCCTGAGGAAATTTTATCGCTGTCAGTCCTGTGAAGTGTAGTGCTGAGGACAGTCTCGCTGCATATGCTGCCTCCGCTATGCGTTGAACAATGAAGGTGTGGGGAGAAAGGGGCTGAACTTCTCCCAGGGCCACACAGGACGTTCCTGCAGCTGACCATAGTGTCCCCGTGCCAGCAATTCTGCGTGTACCCCATGTCTTCCCAGCGTGGGCTTCTCTAATCCCTCCATGTCATCCATGTCCCAGGTACCTGGGTCCTTCAAGTAAGCACGGACATTAACCCATGTGTGACCCCTTTCCCTCCATTGTGCCCCCATCCCTTGAACCTCACTGTATGCCACAGCCTATTCCAGATATAATATTTATGTACCCTCACCTTCCCCTCCATGCCTCCCGACCAGGACGCTTTAATGTACCAGGACCTCCCTCTCTTCCCATTTAACTCTCGTTAGATGCCTGTTAGCTCACTCTTCCATATTTTTCCATGTCTCTCAACCAAATATTTTTTAATGCATCTGACTTGCCTACCGGAGTTCCTCATGCCTCCTTCTTCCCTCACGTACCCTCTCCTCCTCGCTGCTTGTCCTCTCCATTTTCCCACCTCCCGCTGCAAGAAAACAGTACTCCTGGGCGTCAGGGTATCGGCTTCTCAAACTGTATTGGGAGAGTAAGTGGGGAAGCTGGTTTGCTGGTCGTCCTTAATGGATACGACTCTCAGCCACTTATTTATTTATCTGTCAATAGAGTTATTCTGTTATGTATTATCTGTCAATAATGGAGAGATTTTCTGCGGTTTCCTTTAATTCCTTCACTGTCAGTTTCCTTGCTTCAGGCCAAACCCCCCAATTATTTATGTTTAAGACCATGAACTGAGGTGGTCACGCAATGTTTATGCATTTAAACATAAATTTATGCATTGTTTATGCATTTAAACATAAACATAAATGCATTAAATGTTAAATGCTTTTAAACATTGTGTTTAAACAGTCCTGCAATGTTTAAATGCTGCAGATGTGTAAAGAGAAATGGCATCTAGTTGAATAAAAGATCTTCCAGACCTCCCAGTTAAAATGAGGTTTACACACAGTCTTGAAAGTGGAAAAAGGATTTACTCCATGTCCTTCCCTGAAAAATCACAAGCACAGAAATTAAAACAAAAATGGCATAGAGCAACCCAAGAAATTACGTCTCTGACACACACACGTCAGTAACTTCAACAATTTTTAAACATACAGCAATTTTCTACCTAATGTTCTTGATATGTTTTTTTCAGGAGCGGGCTCAGGATAACTAATCTGATTATGATAACAGCGTAGTTCATTTCAGCAACGACGGCTCTGTTGCTTGTCCTTTGCTATGGCTCCCCAGAATGGAAAACGCGCACGGAGAGTGTGAGGGTTTCAACAGACCCTCCCTCAGCTCTCCCACAGGCAGGGCTTCCCCGCACCCATACCTCCCCCAGCCGGAGAAGCACCCCAGAAGTCGTCCTCGGCCAGGTGAGGACCAGACGGACTCATCACCCCTCGGTGGGGAGTCCCTGTGCATTTGGGGGTGCGTGAATCCAGATTCTCTTGATGCAGGTGGGAACTGTCCCCAGCCTTGATGCTTCAGCCAGCCCAAGGGCTGTTTCTCAGGCACAGCCAGACTCTGCTGCAGTAAGGAAAAAAAAGGTTGTTTCCCAGAATCCATGCTTGCTTTTCTGTGGCCAGCAGACAGTATGGACTTTCAGTCCAAATGAGCAGAAAGGGCTTAAAATTTATATAAGACAAACTTTTTGAAGTCTTACTGACTGTAAGTCTTGCAACAAACTGCTGTTGGAAAGCCCTGACATCCTTGTGCACCTTTCCAGCCACCCTCTGGCTGCCGTCTCCCTGCAGGCCCCCTGCCCGGCAGGGGTGCCCGGGGCAGAACCTGGCCTGGCCGCCCACCACAGATGGGGCTCATCACCTAGTGTACCCAGGCGCAGCCCCGTGCATCCCAGCTGCAGCTCACCGAGCATCCTCCAGCCTAAATCCCACCTAGGGCTGAGATGGAGAGGGCAGTAAATACACGCACGCACGCACATGTCCTACTCTATATGACTGTGTGAGCCCTGTTGTCTGGCTAAGAAAAACTCTGTTGTCTGTGTGTTGAATGATCAATGAACCGGTCTGGGTAAGTGATTGCTTATTGCCTCTTGGTTATTAGTCTGCCCTCCTCATAGAAGTCCCAGGCAAATCGATCACGCAAGCACGTAAAACTTTAGGGCCCGACTGCTTTAAAAATACAGCTGGGTAAAGGGACCTGGTTACAAAATGGTTCCAATTTGTAGCGCCAACAGGACCGTAATAGTATCCTATAGGCAAGCACAAGCCCTAGACTGTCTCATTTGTATTATTCCTTGTTCTGCTTTCTCTTTCTTTTTAAATAAGGCACAATACAAAGAATGAGAACTCAAAATCCAAGTCATGCTGTCAGGAAGAATAATGGATCTATTCTGTACAAAAATGCCTGTATTGTTGGTTTGTTTACTTCAGCTGTTTCATGGCCATGCTGCTGTCAAGAGCTCTGGAGACAAAGCCCCAGCTCTGAGCCTGCTCTGGGTGCTGGGCAGGGAGATCTTCCCCCTCTGCTGCCTTTGGCAACAGAAGTCAGTGTCGGAGCAGCACACTCCACCCACCCCCATGAGCAATGCTGAGGACGGGAGCTGTGAGATAAGTCGAAGGCATCCAGGCTTCCCATTAAATCCAGCCCCTCTGCGAAGATCCTATCCCTCAATGGCACCTGGGGATTTATAGGCAAAAAGCCTATTAAGCATGCAAGGGAGTTAGGCATGGCTAGCACAGCCCTGCACATCTGTGAGGAGGCTTAAACCTCGGTGTCTGTCACTGGAAGGGTGTCTCCAAACACCCTACTTTGCTTCATGTCACCCCAGTAGTGACTAATACACTGTCGGAATGTCTCTATTAGATTGATGACAAGGAGGGGGTTTTAGAGAGTCCCAATTCAAATAAATAACTCAACAAAAATAGTCCATTCCCGTATAGTTATAGCAACCACAATCTGCTCAGGACTTTCTAACCAAAATAGAGAGTTACAGTCCTACAAGAAATCTAAACAAGGATCTAAATAAGAAAACAAAGACAACGGGTAAAGGAAGGGGTAGATTGCACAACCTACAAAGAAGGAATCAGCACGGTGGACAGACATGCATATTAATGGTTGTGTATTTTTGTTTTTGTGGGTTCTGATCTCCTAAAATCTATTTTTAAGCAGTTTTCTCAGTTTCTGGAATAATGATTAAAAAAAAAAAGTTCCAGTCACAGGTTACAAAACTACAAGAATAATAATTACATCTGACTGGCAAGTTAAATCCCAGAATGGAGAAAGCGATTTCCCAATCTCAGAACAGCCTATGGAAGAAACAATCCTGCTGCTTTATTCTGATAATTTTTAAAGACGACATTCTCATTCTAGTTAAGCAATCTGAGCTTCTTAAAGAAGCAGCGTCATAGCAGGACTTTTTGACTTAAACAGGAATAAGTGCATTTTCATAATCAGTTTGTTTTATTGCCAAGAAAAAGTCTAAATCTCCCCCCCCACCCCCAGAGCTGATGAATTAGCTGTGCTGCTGCCACATTTGTGAAACAACGCGTCAATAGAGTGGATGGAGATGCTCTCTCTGCAACACAGAGCGTAACACAGCGGAGCTGTAAACAAGGCAGGGACCCAAAACAAAAACACCAAACATTTTGATGGTAAATTCGATTTAGTTGAACCGGCTTCATGCAATGTTATTTTAATTCAGTGTCACAAAAATACGCCTTCCTGTGAAGTATTTTCAAATGCCTGTGACAATGTTAGTGTGAAAATTTCTTTAACTCATCCAGTTCATTCCTAGACGATGTTTCCTGCCAGCTACATTCACCACAAATGCTGTCTGGTAAATAGCAGCTGCAAAGGAAGGATAAGGATGCCAGGGTACACTTCAGTAAACACTCCTGCTCAGTAGCTCACTATATCCTGGGCCAAGCAAGCTAATACACATTCACAGCCGTGTTGAAAATCCTCAAACACAGTAAGATTTTGCTTTCCTAACTCCCCCGAAGATGAGGAGAGGAAATAAAGATTAAGGGCATGCCCGTACTTAGCACTGCCTTTGTGTAAAGGGACTCAGCAAGGTGCAGCACTTTGGGCCAGCAGCCCGCCCGTAACGTGCTGTTGCTCGGAAGGCGTTTGCCTCGCACGGCTGCAGTTGTGCTCGCAGCACATTCCTGCGGCGGCACGTTGCACGCTGGCCGCACACCCGGGGCGGACACGCTCCCCTGCCACCCATCCCGGGCTGTCCGGGTTGCGCCCTGCCGGTTGACTGGCAGCACTGAAATGCGAAGGCCTGGGATCAAACCAAGCTATTCTCATGCCTCTTCTTGTTTCCCCACCGAGCCTGTCACGTTTTCGCAAGCCGACATCTTTTCCCACGTGCTGCCAGGGCAGGAGGGAGGACATAGGGGTGAAGGCTGTGATCGGCCACAGCCGGGCTGGCTCAGCACATGTCCCCTCGCAGGACGTCCCCCTACGAAGAACGAGGCTGCTGTTGAGCAACGCTTCCCCGAGATCTTGTCCAGAAGCAGCTCCCTGGGGAGGACTGCTGGAGCCCAGAAAAGCCGCGGTGACCGGCCTGGGATACTAGTGCAGGCTCCAAAAGCCAGAAGCAGAGACAGGGTTTCCAGGAGCCGGGAGCCACACCTGCGGGGATAAACACACACGCAGGGCAGGCAGCTCTCCCAGGGGAAAGGATTACTGCCCGCTGGCGTCACTGCCTCTCCGCCAGAAGTTATCAGTCTCACAAAGGCACTAAGGAAACTGCCGGTGTGAATGGCCCTAATCTGCTTCTCCTGCAGCCCCTGATAACCTGGGGAGCGGCCGGGCAAACAGCGCGCTTGCCCAGCGCCACGAGGAGCTGAGGCAAAACCTTTTGCCAGCGTGGAGGACGCAAAAGAGCAGGATCTATCCGTAGCTCGATGCAAAGTTATCCTAGAGCTACAGTGACCGAGCACCCTGCGGGGCACTCGCTTAAAGTACAAATACAAACCCCCCTGTGGTTTTAGCTGACCCCGACTTACGCAGGAGCCAGCCCAGGGGACGCGAGTGGGCGTGCAGTGCTATCCAGGAGCTCATTCCTCCCACCTCGCTACTGTCTTTACACTCCTGATACCTCCTCTGCCTCCTCCCTGGGACCTTCAGTTATACAATTGTTTCCCAGGGTGGCTGCATGCCAATTTATTGGATTACCCAGGCAGTGAGCAGGGTAAGAAAATCACAGACTGCAAGGAGAAGAGACAGAAAAGGTAAAGAGAAATGGCATCATCAGAAAGTCGGGTGACAGCTTCTGTCACACGAAGGAGGCAGGTTGGAGTGGGTGGAGGGCCTGGGCCCTAACAGTAGCAGAGGACTGAAAAGAAATTTAAAATAAAATAAAATTTAAAAAAATTTAAATTTTGTTTGCCACCTTTCCTCTTCTCTCATCTCTCACGTCTTCCCTCAGAAGAAATGAGGGGGAGAGAAGCAGACACATCAGCAACACTTCCAGAAGCTCACAGGGAGGAGACTGCACCTAACCTCCTCATCACAGCATGTCTGTAACCAAGTGAACTGCACAGGGGGGAGAACAAATGGCAAAAATTCACTATTCCAACTTGATGAACCTTTGCTCCAGAGAACCCTGGTAAATCAAAGCTAACATTGTGTGAACATCACCAGCTCCACCTTCCCAGCAACAGTCTTGGACAATAAATGGAAGGTGTCAAAGAAGACCTTGTGGTTGCTGGTACAGCACCAGTATCTGTATGGCCAGAGGTACCCTGGTCATCAGTGTTGTACTCCATTATTTAAACAACCTAAACTCATCTACAAAAGAAACCGACGCAAGCTTAGAAGCTTTTTAGCTGTGATAGCCATAGTCATCACTGGCACTGCTTGAATAGCACCTTGTCACAGAGGTTTTTAAAAGCAATTGACAAAAAATAGCTAAGTAACACAAAAGCCCTGTAAATAAGAGCAAGCTTTCCCACGTAGAGCAAAGCAAGACTCTCACTGATAGGTACTGGGGGAAAGGAGAGGGAAAAATGTGGTGATATCATCACATAAAATAAAATTACTTCTACACTGCAAAACTCTCAAGTTTTTTTTTTTCTCTTTCTAGCTACCTCTCATATTATAGGTTGCATTACTTAGATGGCTGACCCCACGAAGGACTCCATTTCTAGCCATGTCACCGTCTCCAATAGTTTAGTACCATTTATTACCTAAAATATAAAAGTCCAAACAGTTCAAAACAAAGAAAACACAGGTCAGGAGAGCTGAACAAAACCGAGTGTGGGAGGAAAACAGTCCTGTGAGAAGCTTCTTCGGCACTAGACAAATAAAATCCCCTCTCTCCGGATACAAAGACATAACTCTTATTTATGTGAATGGGAAACACGCTCATGCACTGAGGGGAAAATAACTACCATAGATCAGGAGAATGACTGCACAGGAGATAGCTAAAACCAGACTACATGTGCAATGAATGTGAAAACCATTTCAGCCATCTGGGCTATGTAATTTTTCACAGATGCTTTCGGAGCTGGATGGACCTTGTTGCCTCTCTTTTCCCTGATATTTCTCCAATGTTTGCAAATCGCTTTCTGTGACCTGTAGGACGGTACTCCATAAAAATTTAGTCTGTTCCTTTCTGCCATCAGCCCAAGTGTTCAAACAGACCTCTGTAGGCAGTTTTCCTTCCAGAAGGAGTCTGCAAAATGCCCTGTTCAGTCTGATGCAACCACCTGGCAGGTATTCAGTCCAGTAATACGTCCACGCAGACTGCAGAACCACCACCTCCATAGATGGCTTCAAAAACCCCAAATTGCAAACAGCTTAACTCTTTGTGTAAAAAGTACTTTCCTGGGTACCTAAAAAATACACACCCCCACCGACTCATTAAGATATAGGGATGCTGCTCTCAGTTGCTATAGCTACCAAAATTAACCATCTTCTCCTCCGTAAAAGAGGACCACCATGAAAACAAAACAAGAAACTCTTATTACTTTTCATTCAGCTGCCTTGGCACAGTTTTGCAAGTCTGAGGCATTAAACAAAGTAGAGAAAACTGCATGCTAGACTTCATGAGCTACTGGCGGTTTACAGTTCGTTAGCTGGATTTTAACCAACTGGATTTAGCTGGGGAGATTCTATTTTTTTTTTCATTCCTTTTGTAGCTCTTGTGCAGAGTATCAGGTTGGTGTCACACAATGTGGAAACTCTGGTTCTATGGCCCATAATACCAAATAAAATAAAATCGAGCTATTTGACATAAAACACTGAACCTGCCCAAACCTACATTTCTGGTTCTAATTATTTTAAAGTATTTCTGAAGCATAACTTTTGTACTGGCAGACGTTACTCCTGACTAGGAACTGTCTGTCCTCTGAATCCAGCACAAACACAAGTCTGAAACACAGGCTGTTTTGCAGGCTTGGGCTGATTGAGTAACCATGTGCCCAAGTCTGATTCGGGACACATCTATGTTGCCAGTTGATCTGGATCTGGTGTTGCACAGACCTGACCTTAATGGCAAGGTAAGCAGGATGGATGTCTGCGGGACCACAGTGCTAGCACCACCCGTTCCCATGGTCAGTTTTATTTACGTCTGGAGGTTGCTTTTTTAGA
Organism: Himantopus leucocephalus; assembly: GCA_003993805.1. NCBI lineage: Eukaryota > Metazoa > Chordata > Aves > Charadriiformes > Recurvirostridae > Himantopus > Himantopus leucocephalus. Next base: position 52,955,837 of record RSEF01000003.1, on the reverse strand, counting down.
GGCACGAAGCTACTTCCCGACGGTATCCACCAACATAATGTTGAACAACCATAACCGGTGTGGTTCATGGCAATGGCACACTGAGAACAGCCCGCACAAAAGAAACAGATCAGGGGGAGTCTCATATTGGTATGCAATGGCTTCCCAATTCTGTAGAGGTCCTTCACGCACACACAGAAAGCAGCTGGCAATCTAGACCGGTGCTTTTGCAGTGCACGCAGGTGGGACTGTGGTTCTTGGAGCATTTCTCTGATGGCAAGGATAGTTTAAACAGCCCTGGCTCCCCTTCTTCTTCGGACATTGGTGCCCACCCCACTCCTCTCCCTGTACTCTGCCAAAGCCAACTATTTCTGCAGCTGTGTGGTGAAATGTATCAAAGAGCTGATCCGGGCAGGGAGAAAAGAAACCTGAAATAAACTTCCAGGCTATTTTTCCAGCCAGATCACTTCTGTGATCAGGTACATCAGGAAGCCACATGAACGCTTTTGTTGGCATAGCCTGGGGTGGGAGAGAGGGAAGAGGGAAGGCTGCTTTATGGGAGGTGTTATTCAAACAGCGCTGCTCCTGGATGTGGAGCCACAGCCAAAGCCTACGTCCCTGAGAAGTGGGATTTGTGTGCACAGTTCAGGCATTCATTAGTAATGGCTGGGCCCCCTTTTCAAACTTCCCCCCCTTCTCACGGGAGTGTGGGGGGAAACAGGCTCATGTGGTTCTGCTAGAATGAAGTTAAAGCCTTGTAAAGCTAAATAAAGCTAGGCACCGTTTTTATAAGCTTGGTAATAGTGCCCTGCGGAAACAGGCCATGATTACAACCATGGCAGTTTCTAACTGCATCTTTAAGTGGCGTCCCAAGTCTGTCACAGTGATATTTTTGAAGGGCTTTGAAGCAAGAATGATCACTGTTGTTAAGACTAGGCAGTTCTATATCTTTTAAACTCCAGTCGTCAATGAGACAAAAGCAGGTAAGCATTTTTTGTAAATCTGCAGGAAACTAAAAAAGTTGGGGGTTGCTCTGTGTCCTGTCACAGTTACTACTAATCTTAATACGTAAAACCAACTACATGTAACAGGCAAGCCTGACTCATTGCATTCCCTCCATTTACTCCAGAAAACTGTTTTGGGTCTCCTGTTACGTACAGAAAAACTAGAGAGGGCTGAAGAAAGAAAAAGATCTTTACCTCCACCTCTAAAACCTCAACTTCCAAATCACAGTTTTTTGGAATAACTAAAGCTTATCAGGAATAAGGCTGCCTGTGACTCCCAAGGTTAGCCAAGCTCCAAGAAGCTTCATTTCAAGCCTCTTCTTCTGCCTTGGGGAATCCTGCTGGCTAAAACTTCCCAGTGTCTCCTCGAAGCAGAGCTGTCTCAATGGCAGGAACTGTTAAAAGGACGGGGTGCTTTTCTTGTACAGTGTCAGAGGCCACATGGCCAAGTACAGCTGAAACCTAAGCAACAAAAAGAAAAGGCGGAAGTCCGAACTTCCGTTCGTTTGTGACATGGAAACACACTTCATTTAAAGGAAGCGAGAGGTGTTAGACAGTCCAAGTGTTTTACAACTAACTGAATCGGCTGGTCTCACCCTTTGCAACATGCATCAGTTTTGCAGGTGGGACCTGTAAGACTATGGGAAGAGGAGAGCAGCAGAACACGCACCCTGATGTGACGGAGATCAGGAGTCCCCTAAGAGGTGCGCTACAACTGGTTTCAAACCTGCTAAGCAGCAAGACCACATAAACCCAAATAACTAAATACAGGCTTTCCTTTTCCTACCACAGTTCACAAACAGACAACAATTCACAAGCACTGCAAGCTCCTGCTGGGTCATTTTTAACTTGATTTTTTTTTAGTCCGGAAGCAATCACAGCATGCAAACAGAGAGCACACAAAATTCACTGCTTTTCATGTGTTGGCTCTCTTCTTATTTGCAAATAAAATACTTCTCTCTAAATAAACCATCACTCCTACAATAACCTTTGATTTGTTGAAGCATTTAAGGACTTCTGAAGGAGTTTAAAGATGAAGTATAAACTGACATTTATGTATGATAAGTGAGACCGCTGCATTCAGCACCAAAAACTAATCTTCCTCGGGGCAGAATGCAGCAACTCTTTCCCAGCCGCAGCAGCATCACGCCAGCCCCGATAAGCGCGGAGGTAAAAGCACACAGTGACCGCTTAGAAGCCTGCAGGACTTGGGCAGGAGGTAGCTACCCCTGCGATACTTTATTTAATGCAGGGCAGCAGAGGGTTGTTTCACAATGCTTGCAGCAGCACAACCCCGGCTTGCAGCTGGTGAGCAGAAGGGAGCATCACTTTCGGCCGCGCAGGGCCCCCTGGAGCACGGGTTCAGAATATTGGGACAGAGGAATATCGCTGCCCAGGGGGATTCCTGCTGCGTGCCGGTAATTCCTGCGCCGGTTCACATCAACACCGTTTCTTGAAGAATTCAGCTGGATTTTTGAAATTGTCTTGCTCACAAACTGGCTGTGCTCCCCCACACCACTCACTGCGTTCAGCCTGCATTTTAAGATTTATTTTTCAGTCTTGTTTTGGTCCTAACAACGCAAACAGGTACGACCTCAACTACATTATCTTCCCAACTAAATCTTACCGGCTTAACATTTAAGAGTTTGAATTCTTCCATTTCTGAAAACACCACCACCTTCTGATTTTCAAAGCTATTTTAGAAGAGCAGGAGGATGCTGCATATCACTTTTAACACGCATCTGGTGTTATCTGGAAGCGCCTGGTCCGCCAGCGACTTCAACCGTTCCTGCCTCACTGGGCAAAAGAGGTTTTGCATAGATGTGGAGAGTTGGCTACTACTGTTTTATGTGCTAATTTCAGAAGCTAGCAAGGAACAACTGGTCCATAATGCATATACGCTAGATTGCGGACGTCCCACTCTCAAATACTGTAGCTTGCACTCCCCGATGTCCCGCCGTGGCTTAAATTCACGTGTAAGAGGCAGATTTCAGGGCCCTTTTTTTCATTCTGAGTTCTGCACCTCCAGAGTATATGTTTCAAAGTTTGCAACAGGAAGGGCTGAATTTTACTACTGATGCAACTTCTCATGTGGTTTACTTTAATGAAAGCTGTCTTTCTCATGTAAGCACCATATTCAGTAACTAGGGATTATCAAAAATACCAAATACCAAATATCATGAGAAACCTAATAAAACCAAAAGAGACAATATTCACCACTTGTTCTACACTCCCACTATTGCTCTTGCCAGTGGATCTGGGCCAACAGTTTAGATAATGGAAAACATTTGCAAAGAGGTCTTCGTGCATGAAGAACACTTCACTTTTCGTATAATGGAATCCAGCAATATTTTCCTGACAGTGTGGGGCAGTGCTTCTCCAGTGACGTTTGCTCTGAGCGCTTGCACAACCTTATGTGACTGACAGAAAATGTGCTGGCTTATAAAACTACCGCAGTAGCCAAGTATTTTTGCACAACAGGTAGGAACAACTTTCAAATGGGGATTTTTTTCTTAGGGATGTAATTTCCAGTCCCCTACGAATAAAGGGGAGTATCAACCATTTCAAAAAGAAACCATGTTTTTTCCTGGATTCCTTACAGAATACCTTTATAAAATCATCTTGCCAGATGAATTTTGACATGTGAATTATCATGTATACCGGGCAAAAGTGAAAAGCTATATTTTTTAAGTAAGATTTAGAGACACATCAGTCAAAATGTAAATTACTCTATGGAATAATTATTGGCTTAAGACTGGTCAAATACCTTTCCTTTACTTACATATCTTATACTTGAATCAAAGTGCAACCTGAGTTGTAAACTTCCTGTGTTTGGAGACCTAACAAGAAAGTACAGTAGATTAACTGTAGGGACCAGGAAATGCTTTGATCCACAGTTCAAGAGAAATGTAAAGCAAACAGGCACTACAGAGACCGCTAATGCATTTAAAGATTTTGTTGTTTCTGTTTCACTAACCATGTTAACTGTTATCAGGTGTCTAACACCATTAAGATGAGTGACAAAGGGGTGAGAATTCAGGTCAGATTAGGAAAAAGAAGAGGTTACAGGCTACTTAGATAAATTGCATGTTTTCAAACAGGCTAGTTCAGGTTGAAATTTACCCTAAGGAAGCCAGAGAATTGTCTGAAGTGATCTCGATGTTGTTAATGATGCCACTGGACCCTCCTCAGCGGAGGCTGGCCTTCTGGAGGCTGTGAAAAGGCACACACAGTGCCTCATTTTGGTGCCTTCCCATTAGACAGCACTGTATTATCTGTCTTTCTGTCATAAACTTTAAAATGTCACCAGTAATTCTTTTGAAAGCTCTCAAATTTAAATTCCCCTTGGGTTTGATAGTCTGAAAAAGATTACATCTCTTGCAGACCAGAGAATTTTTGTTTTTCACAAAGCAGTAATTGCAATGATGCTCACGATAACGGTAAGAGAGAGAATAAATGTAACTTATTATCTTCTCTGTGTGTGCCCAAACGTATGTACATTCTGAACTTTAACAAAATGGTGTATTGCCAAGCAAGCAGAGGTTTAAAATACAAGACTCTTAAAGCATTACAGAATACAATAGTGTATAATTTACACCTGAATTCTTGACACTTATTTGTCCTTTATATCATATGGTCTGTAACGGAAGAAATGAAGAAAACATTTTCAACAGCTGCCTCTAAGGTACTAAGCTGCTTGCAAATCATTTGGCATAGCTGATAAGTAATAAAAACATATAGAGTACTAATCAATACACATCATCCATTTCCCTTTAGAAATGCTGAGTTGATATAAATCCTTCAAAAATTATAAATAAATGTCTATTCCTGAAGATAATGCACGAAAAAATAAGAACACAGACCATAGGTCTTAATATAAATAAGCATTTCCCACTGAAAATTAGGATCTTATTTTTTCATAAAAAACTTCAATAATAAAATCAGTATTCAAGATATGGATATGCACCGATATACAGGATATAGAAACTTTTGGTACTATGGTCAATAAAAAGTAACGATCTGTTTTTTTTATCCTTATTCTTCTACGTTACATTCCCCAGTCAAAACTAGAAAGCTACTCTTTGTTGAGTAGCAACTTTTTGAAAAGTTGAGAGAATGTACATTGTTAGTACTGGCACTGTTACCTTCGGCTGTGGAAAGAACCCCATCGTTGAGGATGGTCACAAACAGAATTAAACATTGGGGATATTCCTCAGCCACTGTAGTGGTGGTTCAACANCTTCGGCTGTGGAAAGAACCCCATCGTTGAGGATGGTCACAAACAGAATTAAATATTGGGGATATTCCTCAGCCACTGTAATGGTGGTTCAACACGCATGAAACAAAAATGCCTTCAAGCAGCCAACCAACCAAATAGGAAATAAAAACCCCATAATGGTGGACAAAATGAGTAGTCTTATAGCTGGATCTCCTGATATGTTTACAANACGCATGAAACAAAAATGCCTTCAAGCAGCCAACCAACCAAATAAGAAATAAAAACCCCATAATGGTGGACAAAACGAGTAGTCTTATAGCTGGATCTCCTGATATGTTTACACGTGTGGCATAGACATACCCATATATGGTTTACATTACTTCATTTTGCCGAATAATAAAACAATGTCTTGTTCTGACGAGATGCTGGAAAGTGCTGTGGTGTCAGTCCAAAGGGGCAATTATACACGTATTTAAGAACAAAAATGTGGGTCACCTCAATTCAACTATTTAGGTGATTACAATTAAACTCAGGCTTAAATGCTGTATCTTGCAAGGTTGTGCTCTAGTTATGTTAGAACAGGAAATCAGTGTCACTTGAGTACGTGGGGTAACAATCTGAGCAAATCAGCTGGGAGCAATCCGTGGGCAATCTATCAGGGCTCGCAATAGGCCCTTCAGCACTGCGCCCTGGGCGCAGCCACTGCAGCCAGCTCACTGCCACTCAGCAAAAATTCTGTGGAAGCTGATGTATTTTGCCACACAAAAGCTTAGTTATCTAATCTGATAGATGACAAATGTCGATTTCTCAGGGGGAAGCTAAGGAGGCAGTGCTCTTCCCTGATCGTGCAGATACCCAGTAACACTGGTTCACGTGACGGCACAGCACCCACGTTGTTGCATTGTTCTTTCTTCCTCCACTAATCTATGTGGCACTTGCATTTGGTCTGTTAATGATAATGTATTTCAGGTTAATAATTCGTACCTGAATAATTTAGTAAAATAATACTGACACTTTTGGCTATTTGTCTGCTTTGGGACAACATGCTGACTATTTCTCCTGCTCGCTGATTACAGAATAGAGGTGACTAATGCCTGATGACAATCTGCAAGGAATGCAAGGCCAGGATTAACTTGTGAACTTTTGGGGATTTTGCAAATATTTTAAAAGCTAATTCTGTGAATAACAGGTAATCCTACAAACACACACACAAGTTAACTGTAGAGAGAAAAAAACCTAAATAACTGTAGAGAGATTAGTTAATTTTCTTCTCACAAATGTTGTCATTTTTCTTGATAACAGCACACACATAAGCCTAAACTAATAATAACAACGGTGCAGTAGATTGTCTTAAGAACCCCAGCTTGTGCAGTGGTAAAACATTCAAGTAACAGCTTTCTTCCTTTTACATAAGTAATGCAGAAAGACTTATCTGAGTGCGAACAGCATGTCCCTATCTAACCCCGAGGCAGCGCTATCTCTCTGTGCTTTGTGCTCCTCTTCCACAATGAGATTGTCAGTAGCAGTGTCAGTGAGTCAAAAACAAGGGACGGGTTCTTAACTTTGATCAAAAATGAATTCAAGGACAAGATGAATACAACCATCAAAAGATAACTTCCCATTCTTCTTGATCTGGAGTGATCTGGCTTTTCAGAGATGGAAGAGTTATCCACTAATCTACTTCCCTAACTGACTCTGACTCTCAACGACCCATTGCTCAAATGGTTTGAGCTATCGGTAATCTGTTAGTACTACCAATACACTTTTTTGGTCCTTCATTGTTAAGTGAAGGCAAGTAACCCACCAAAAAACTCAGATAAAAAAACTGGCTGATCATAAGGCAAAGATGGTTCCATGCCAGTCTGCAGTCATTTTTGGCATGCACAAAAATCTGACATCATTTAAGAGACGCTGGCAGGTTCTCAAAACACAACAAAATTTTGGATCCTCTAAAGAAAACATCATCTCCTGGCCAATATATCATTACTTCAGTTATGGGAATCTCATGTAACATAAATTCTCTTAACACCATCACAATATTTATTACGAATGGACNATTTTGCCCCCGCTTTTCTGACAGCTCTGAAAGAAAGAAAGGAAGAAAGTTTCCCTGTGACTCTTACCCCAGCTTTCAAAAATCTTTTTAGCTTTCATTATTTCTCTTATAATGAATCAACAAAAATCCTTTCCACTTTTGTCAGTTATTTGGCTCCCTATCCTTCACGTGGTTTTATTCACTGGATGTAACTCATACCTCCTGCAGGGAGTCAATCTTTGATTCACAGTCTCATTTCCCTAAAAATTAGGCTTATTGCCTCCCACAGTCTTGTCCTGTCCCAAGCAGAAAGTCCGAAAGCAATCAACAAAGTGGTTGTCCCATCTCTCTTCGTGCTAACCGCTACTTGAACTCAACATATATCTAGATGATTCAATTTTAATTTTTGTCACTGTTGTCCCAGATGCCAAGAAGAGACTTCATTTTACATGCAAACGCCAAAACACTGAACTAAAATAACAAAGCAGTGTAACTTTATTCATTAACTTTTTTTTAAGGGAGGTGAAACAGTCAAGGGCAGCTTCAAAGCAAATGACTAGCTACAGCAAAACGCTCCATGCTTTGTTCAGTCACCTTTGGCATAAGCTGGTCCTTAAATACATCAAACTGCTGAGAAGCAAAATAAATGAAGATGTAGGAAAGTCAAAGGACTGAGATAATAATTATAGCATGCTTTATATAGCTTTTAAATTTTCAGATACTGACGTACTGCATTTTGATTTGCTAAAATGCGATTTTCTCTGGTGGAAAACTTGTAGGTCAATCACACATATGTTTAAGATGGAAAGGGTTATGAAAAACCTACTTTGCTACTGGATTTTTTTAACAAATTTTGATGGCTGCCAAGAAGCAGTACTGACTGCTATATTCTACTCATTACCTGAGAGAGGCAAAAATACCCATGATGTAAGCAATTTTTCGGTTCATACCAAAGACGTAGCAATCTGAGTAAGAACTCTCCTGTATGAAATACAAATATGTGTTGGCTCTGCAGAGCTGTAGTCTCTTGCACAGAAAGAGCAAATCTAAAACACATATTAGAGCCTGATACAAGGCTAACGAGGCACCAGCATGACTAGAGTTGTTAGACCGTATTTTCAGCTGAAGGAGGAAGCAGTGATGACCATGTAACTGACTGAACACCTACCACTTACGCGGGTGAGGCTGCAGCCAACAGTCCCTGCTGCCGTGCAGCACGTATCTCCTTGCTACCTGTGTAGTCCACTCTTCAGGCACATTTTTCCTATCTTACTCTCTAACTAACAGTGTGAAGTATTTTTAAAGAGCAGAACACACATCTTGTATATCTCTGTTACTCCAAGGAAGAATTTAATTGCTTGTAATTCCATCATATTTTATTTGAAAATGTACTTCCCAACTGACTCATTTCTAGCGTATCAGCAATACTGATGTAATGCTCTTTAATGCGGATCTGTTTTCAATTCAGGACAGATGCAGGCTATTTTTTTTGCAGCCACAGGGATAATCAAATTGCTCTTAGCGTGGTGTATAAAATAGAGGAATTGATTCCTGAGGCTTACTTAAGATTCCATCAAACTGTCAGTAAGCATGCAGAAAAATTAAGGCTTACATAACTAACCAATTTTAAAGAAAAAAGATGGGTTTTGCAATGTACCCTCTGAAGAAATAAACAAAATGTTAAGCTCTGCCATTAGGTGACAGCCACACTGTACTTTTTAAACATGTTCTAACCAGATGCTGTGACTCAGTTGTAGTGTAGTTGAAAGGCAACAGATTTCTGGAGCAGTTATATGGTCTTGCAACCCAATTCCCATTTTCAAAATTGATTTAAACACTGACTGCTTGAATTTTGAAAATCAGAAACGGAGCTCCAAAGGCACTGAAATCCTGTTCAGCAGGATAACCGCTCTTAGGTTTCTCTCTAGCTTGAATAAAAGCCAATGACTCCAAAATTCCCATTTATGAAAACTGAAAAGCATTAATATATTTAAAAATGCCCTTGCAGTAATAAATACAGCAATACTGACATCATACTTCCAGAAGAACATCCATGTGTGCTTTCTGCCTTCCTCCTGTATAGGACTAGTCAGCATGTCTCACGAAAAATTATCAGAATTTCTGAAATGTTGCATAATACTTTCTGACTTTTTAAAAGCAACATAGACAAATTACTAATAACTGGTATACACTGATAAAAGCCACACTAAAAGGAATATAAAATTGAAGATGGGTCTACTTATCTTTCTCTAATATGTAAAAAATCAGCATTATAAAACTAGCGATTTGATTGACTTTCCATGTGTAAGAATAAAACAATGAATGTGTTTATTAGAACAAGATTACATAAGTAATTGAAAAAGTGACCTGTTTCTTCTAAAATGGTGAGCAATGTGCCACCCAGTTCTTTTTCTTAAAAAAACAAACACCTCAAAGCCCCCAAAACCCCCGAGTTAAAAAGGAATCCTGATCTCTTCACTTAAGACTGCGATTTTTGAAGCCCCGTTCCCTCTGGAGCGCAGGCTCCAGCCCAGTGGCCTGAGCCAGGTCTCTCTGGGTGAAGCCCTGCTGCAGCCAGCGCAGCCTCCTGGCTCCCTGGCGAAGGCAGGAGCAGGCGGCACGCGCGCTCACCATATGGCTTCAATGCATGCTCATTTTTCAGAGGTTCAGAGGAGATGCAGGGCTTCCAGAAGGAAAGAGTTTGCACTTGTATCTTACACCTCACTGATGCACATGACAAAGTTTGCTTCCTTCTTGAGAGAGCCTCCTCTGTACCAGAGCTGGCATTAGTCTCACATTTGCTCTTTGTGAAGCCCTTCATTAGCGAAACCAGGATTTGTCTGGATAAAAGACATATAAATAAAAGATCTTCTTATATTATTATTTGCTTGTGCAAATCCGTGCTAGCATTTGTTCCCCAGGGCTGGATTATGGCTTTGAGGAACCCTGTCTCCAAACATTCACAGCCTACATCAAAGGAAACATGGACTCTGCAAAGTGCAAATTTTAATGTGGTCCAGCCACGAAAACCTCAGTGTTTATGCACTGAAACAAAAGAGAATGGTACTGGGCCAAAGACTGGAAAAGAAAGTAATTCCGATATCTGCATTGTTACATTGCAGATTACTGTTATTCTGTAATTCACCTTTTCGAAACCACTGACTAGTGCCAGGTCTTGATGCCCCAGCATCCGATTTTTCTACTTTGACAGGCTTTTTCCTGCACTGGAATTTGCAGCTGGGAGGAACGGCCCACGAACTAAGTCCATACGGTGAACTTTGGCATAAGGCAAAGGCAGGAACATCTGCTGCCATCATGAACAGCTTGTTGGCCGGGTTCAGCCGCAGAGGAGTGCCAAACAACTGATCTGCTTTCCCACCTCTCCAGTTTGGCTGGTAGACCCCCATGTGAATTAATCTGAAACACTCAATACACTGAGCATAGCCTACTTGCTCTGAGAAGGATTGATCACAAAAGCATTATTTAGATCGATTCCTCCAAAAAGAGGAATTTAAGGATCTGTCTTCACATTCTGAGGACCACATTTCTCAAATCATGGCCACTTTCTCTGGCTTTTAACTTTAGCTTCACTGGTCATTTTTCTGCTGTTTGGGTTTTTTTTAGTATACTTTTGGGGTTTTTTTTGTTCCTGTTAATTGTAGTCATTCTAATACTGAAAGCCAAATCCTACTTTCATTTGTGGAAATGGAAAACATTTTCTGATTTTCTGGCAATTTATAGGTATATCCTGTCCTAAATGTTTTTTCAGGCAGAAATTGGAACCATTTGGTTAACTCATAACTTAAATATGCAAAACACTCGTGCATTCCTCAAACCGTCTTCCAATCAGTTTTACTAACAATGTAAAGATACGAGATTTAAACACACATATAGCATAGCTCAGATGACTGAGTTGGCTGCATCACTAGGGAGAAGGATTGGAGAGTTTTTCTTTTGGCTCACTTAATTACTTACTGCATGGACCTCTGGAAAGAGCTGAACCGTAGTGTCTCAGTTTTCCTATCCCCTATACAGCGGTAATAATGTTTATCCCCCTACCTCACTGAAGTATTTGGAGGAATGCTTAATTAGCATACCCCGGTGCTGTGCTTTAGGTACCATACACGGAAAGGATGCTTAGCATGTTTTACTCATCTGTACAAAAGACAAGTTTTATGGATGGAAATCTCAGAATGTTTTAAAAGAACCCGAAAACTAAAAAATCACCCATCAATATATTGAGAGACCAAAGGCGGCACTGATGCAGCCTGACCTGCCTGGCTAGCTAGCAGCCTTGCAGAAAAGCACTGGGGGCTCCTATTGGACATCAAGTTGAACGTGGGCCAGCGATGCACCCTCGCAGTGTTGGAGACTAGCTGTATACCAGGTTGCATGGGCATGATAATAATCAAGAGGTCTAGGGAAAAGATTCTTCTCTTTTCTCCAGCACCTGAAACCACATCCAAAGGACTGTGGCCAATTTGCCCCCCCAGAACAAGAGAAATACTGATAAATTGGAGAGAAATGCAGCAGAGGCCAAAGAGTTGTGAGGCTGGACCCAACTCAAATGCTGCCAACGTTTGCTTGCCCTGGAAAGAGAAGGCAGAAGGGCAACTTAATCATAGTCTTCACCTACCAAAAGCAGGGCTGTAAAGATGATAGAGCCAAACTCTTCTCAGAGATGCATGACAACAGGAAAAGAGCCAACAGTCACAAATAGCAATAAGAGACATTCTGATCAGACACAAGGACAAAATTCTTCAGAGCATGAGTGGTTCAGCACTGGAAGGGGTGCCTGGGGAGACAGCAGAATCAGCATCGCTGAAGACAGTCAGAAGTTGGCAGGACCCAATCTACCTTTGAAGTTAGCCCCGCTTCAAGCAGTTGGTGAGGACTAGATGGTCTCCACAAACTCCTTTCAACTTAAATTTTTATGTGATTCTATAATTTATGACTAATAAGAGGCATCATTAATGTTCCCATTATTTGCTCTCCCTCCTCTCTCTCTCCCCCACCCCCTCCTTTCCCTAAGGGGGACATTGGCTCACCAAGATGCACATAATTGTCTAAGAATATTCTGAAAAGTACACGCTGTCCATGTAAGGTGTCAAGTATGAAACATTGGTGTTGGCAAAGAGCCAGATGCCAAAATACAAACTTCAAGAGCTCAGCTGGATTTTTTACTTGTCAGTTCTGTGTCATAATTGCTGTTTATCCACATTCTTCTTTGCTGACATGTATCTGCAGTCTTGCGGTCCCACTGATTTAGCTGGTCATTTTGTGTCTGTGAGGAATTGTATAATTAAATATTTTGATTTAAACCCTTCAAACACATTAATGTTACTTGCCAGTAAAGTTAAGCATTGGAAAGATGACATTTTCAGGGTATGTATTTATGCATTAGCTTTACAAGTTTAAATGAATCAAAGCATCTTTTAGGGCCTGTCCCCCCTGGCAAGTATATTTAAATTGAACATGATTCAGGAATAACTCAGTAGAAAAAATTATATTCCAAAATCAGAATACCTAAGTTTTGGAAATTAGCTAAACACACTCTCCAAAGTATGAAAACTGGGTATGAAGATGATATCCTTACTTTGAAATAAGCTGTAGAAAGTTAACCAGGAATATTTTATCTGAAATAATTATTCCTTAATTATTACTGAGACATTATTATTATCCAGAAAGACTGTGCAGACTATAAATGAAATTCAAGCAAAAAAAGCCGAAGTTCAATTATGAATAAGATAATAATAATGCTCTGTTTTAGAACAATGCCCAATTTCAAAGGTTAATAGCCTGCTTCGGTTCCACTCAGGGCAGATGGAGGATGCTTCCTCCATTGGACTCCCAAGACTTTTCAGGCATTTCCAGCTCTCCCATCCCAGCCTAGGAAGACACATGACTTCTTTGGCATCTTACAATTGCTAGACAAATGCCATTGCACTGTTAACAAAGCACAAGATAGCCTCAGAAAAAAGTGAAAGTTAGACCTGTAGTAGTTACGTTGCTTTGAAGACATCCCAGTCTGGTATTTTGTATTCAAGTTTCAGCTCAGAGGTAGGCAAACCTTTATGGCCGAGTTATTAACTCCTGAAAATAGAGCTCTGTAATAGAAATGCTGACAGACGCTTTAGTACAGCAGTGCTATTGGGCACGGCTATAGTCATCAGTTTTAATGAGTGCTGTTAATATCACCTCAATCAAAATGGTTGCCCTGGGCTGACGTCTCGGGCTGTGCACAGGTGCTCTCAGCCAAAAATGTAATGAAGGTTATTACATTATCAATGAGGCACAGATGTACATCCCGTCTGAACTCAAGGTGGTGTTACTGCCAAGCAGGCATCTCTTTCAGCAGGTCCCCGGTCTGTTTATATCAATATGCTGTTCCAGCTCAGTGAACCCAAGCACAGCCTTCTGCTTCTCTGTGGCGTCGCCAGTGAGAGAAGGAGCAACTTTTAAGAATGCAAGAAGGATTTACCTCTGACGTGCAGGTGGATCACAAAAAATAAAACCAAACAACACCAACCCTGGATTGGTTTGTGATAGCCTTTGAACTTGGAATTAATGCATTTGGGTCTGGACGGCATCAGCATTTCAGAGCAGTTCCTCCTTTTCACCAAGCACAGTAACAATATTGGCTTGAGGGAAAACTCTCACCCACATCTGTGTTCCCTCTTCTTTGTCTTGTCTGAAATCCGACATACTTTTCATTGGATTTGCATGCTTCCCAAGCCATTCTTCACATTTTGCTCATTAGTGCTCATGTTCACTTACTTCGCTATACAAATCACACAAGCAAGTCACATTTCTTTTCTTTTTTTTTTAAAGCATCTCTTGCTTTTGTAGTGAATATACACGAAATCTGCAGGCACACCCTGAGTAATGGGATCTATACTGCCAGATATGGATACTAGAATGGGTTACATTTCTACTGAGATAACACCTGGGCATTCAGAAGCCAATTTGAAATAAGCTATAACCTCCTCTGAAGCCATCCTTATTTCTTTGCCCTCTCAGGACCCCAGGCTGAGGGACGCAGTACCAAAAGAGGGCTGATGTAAATGAGAAATGGCATCTCATCAGAACAAAGAGCATATTTACTTTAGCAGAGGAGGACAACTGCTCACAGATCTCAGCTGGCACAGTGATGTTACTGTGCTCCCCAGAAGCATATGTTACACCTGGAAGGACTGATGCATAGGTAAAGGAGCCAAGCAAACATCACAGATTCTATTGTATCAAAGACTGAGGGTGTGGGTATGGGGGTGTATGCGTGTGTGTATGTGCGTGCACATACATACATGTGCATGCACACAGGAAAGACACAGAGCTGGCCAAGGAAGGCAGTATTGCCCAGGCATCTTAAATGTAGTTTTTGATGGATTCTGCCTGGAGGATGATAAATGTGCTGCCTTCCCTCTAGACTTCCTCTTCATCTTTGTCTGCTTCAGACTTTACTAACCAATGCAATCAAAATGCTGCTATTCATGGTTTCACAACTGTCCCTGCATAACTTAAGGGACAGACAAAGATGAACCCTTTCCACCAGACTGCATCTGCGGTCCCTAGCATTGGTCTGACATAACTGACAGGCTGAATGAGCTCCGTGCCGAAATCCCTGGCACTGTATTGTGCAGGTGATACCAGTGATTGCCTGGCATTAAAATCTGCGCTCTAGAACCATGCTGGAAGCTGAGTCACCGCAACGAGAGGACAACATGGAGCGGAACAGTGGAGGCAATCAGAGCAGAGCACAGGCTGCAGCGTGACAGCTAAAGGTAGAGATAGGTACCCTGGAGACAGAGGTAGTTGTTAAGACATGACTGGATCATTCAGCTCTGCTCCTGGACACTGCAGGTGCAAAGTAAGCTCTGGTTCCCAAATATCCCCCAACACAATGTTTGGAAGGGATCTGACAAGTCAACCTGGAAACGCAGCAAGAGAAGAAATCAATGAGTTTGATGGTTTGAGCTTTGAAACAGAACCGCTTTAGGTAATTATATTCCTTAAAAACTACCGGCCTTGTTCTTGTAAAGGATTAGATGACTGTGATAAGCAAAGCTATATTTAGGAGAGCAATACTAAAACTGGGCGGAAACAAGATGGGAGCTATTGCTCCAGCCAAGCAGCAGTACTGCCAGACAGCACTGTTTTCAAATCAGGAGATGCAGGCTAGGGCTGTTTTATTTCTAGCAAGAGTAAAGCTGCACTCTCTCATGCCTCCCTAGACAAATGCCTAAGTGGAGAAATGTTATATGAATGGAGATGTTCTGCATTTCTCAGCAGCAAGTGTAGAGTAATCTAGTTTCAATTTATTCTGGCTACCCTAGCATGTTCCTGTATTCTTGTTAGCATCCAAGTGGAAAGAAGTCAATCTGTCTTGGTATGCACAGACCTCCCTTCTGCCAGCAGGCACGCCATGTACACAGGCTACCTGCCTTAAGCCCTGCCTCTGTGAGGATATACACACAGATCCTGATCGAACTCTGAAAACAGTTCCCCACAGGACTTTAACATTCTTGACCCAGTAATACATTTCAAGCAAGACTTCATAGCAGACAGATAGCAAAACCCACTGCAAGTGACCCAATTATATCCTAGAGGAAACTTAGGTTGAGAGTAATTGCTGCAAAGGAAATGTTCTGCTCTCATGGTCTGAGTAACTTTCAACCTGGGGCTGCAGTGACGAGGGCAGACCTTCGCTTCTGGTGCTTCTCCACAGCTGCCACTTTTCTTTGCTCTCCGGTCTTTCGACCACCACAAATCCCGCACAGTGTCCCAGGAGGTGGCCAGCAAGGGGTGTGGCAAGCGCAGTCTGGTTCAGGAGGAAAGTCGTCAAAATTTGCTGAAGCCCCTTTTCCCTGATCATTACATACGTATGAAACAGGCCGCCTCAAACTTTATCTATAGCAAATGCAGACAAGCACTTTAAAAAAACAGTAGCAGCAGCAGCGGTTACAGCTCCCTCCCCACCCCAATATAATAGATTGCTTAGCAGGAAATTAGGCTGTGATTTCCTTAAATGAAATATAATAGCCTGATTAGCAAACAATGCTCGGTTTAAAAATGAGGGTTTTCCGGCTCAATTTTCTTCAATAATAATAATGAATGCTGTAAGATGATGATAGCACATAGTAATGTCAAGGAAAGCAAAACTCCTGGTGTTGCACAAGGAAGCATTTGCTGAGGGGAGGGGCAGGAGGTGGGCTGACTCTCCTAAAACTTTTACATTTTTATTTCCTTCCACCTCTCATGTGCACGTCTTCCTCTAATAGTTTAAAAATAAAGGATGCAATCTGTATTCCAGACAGATCGCATGAATAATTTTCTCTTATCGCAGCCCAGCCACAACTGTCCTTGGGTAGCTAACAAGAAACTGCAGGAATCGCTCCAGCTCCCAGCTGGAGGAAGCATTAGGTTTATAAATACTTTTTAGCATTTTAAACTCAACTGCACTACAGCCTCTCTTTTGCACCAAGACATTGAAATGAAGCAGTATGTTCATCTGAATGTTAAAATAAGACAAAAGACACCACATTGCTCAAGAATTCAAATCTGTACTGTCACACAGTCGAGTAGTTTCTATGAGTATCCCACTGGCAACAGGAATGGCTTTCTTGTGCTAACCTCTCTGCTTCTTAAATGATGTGCTTTTGCTGGTATCTCAGGTGTGTCCCTGGGGACTTGTCAACAGCAAATTGTCCCCCCACTCTGCGTGAGGCATGAAATGCAGAATGATGCTGGAGCCTCCTCTTTCAACCCCTGCAGCTCCTCAGGATCTGTGCCACAAAACTCACTGATGTGGGTGTGCTCCAGCATTTTACTGGGAACAGAAAGGGTTGCTCCTGGACATAGGGAATGGAAGGAAAGTCTTGCTGCCCTCAAGCCTCCCCCAGGAGTGGGGGCTGCCCTCACCTCCCCAGAAGGAACAGCCAGGTTGGCATTGGTAGCGCCATCCCACTTTGGGAGCAGAGGAAGGCAAAAGAAGAGGCACAGAGAGGGGGAGAAACGCGTAATTAACTGATTTTTTAGTTTTGTGAATGCCATGACAATATTGGCAACTCCTAGTTTTGATGCTGTCTACCAACTAAGTCATGATACCGCCATGATATGGATGCGTGTCTGCCAAACAACTGTCAGACCCTCCCACTTTGGTAGTCCATAACAGTTCATTAGGGGAAACTTCTCATGGGTGCCCTGGACCTGACAGCTGCCAGAGAAACAAATGTTGTCAGTCCTAAAAGAAACAGCAATGACTTTCAGCTGTGTCAACTAAAACTGGTAACTTTTGTGTTACTGTAAAGATTCTTGGAATAAACAGCTCTATGTAGCTATATCAATAGTGGCTGAGAAACAGCTTTTTCCTGAACTGTGGTCCAGAAAGGAATCAAGAGTAATACTAGCCATCATATGTGATTAGTTACAAGTTGATGCTATGTTTATTTGTGCTAGGGAAAAAAAGAAAAGAAAAGAGCAAGACAGAAAGAAAGACTGACATCCGTGAAAATTCAAGAGAGACAGCTATCATGAAATCTAGCCTCCCAAAGAGGGAGGACAGCCATATCTACACACAAACTACCTACTTAAGGCACTAACGTTTTGCCTTACATTTCCTTGCCAATTTCTGGGATCTTCCAGTTACATTTTCTTTAAAAATATATGTATTTCTCCTACCCCACTGTTGTCTGAAAGACCTATATAATCCAAGAGCTAACAACCATTTCAACAGGGCCATATCATAAAACATGAGGCCATTTACAGATCTATGGAAGAGTGGTTTGAATTAGCTGGCAACTGTTTCAGTTGCTGGGAGTTAACACTGTATTAATCCCATGAAAAAAAATCATTGTTTAAGTATGTATTAGCTATCCAAGAAGATCTGTAATTCTTTGTCATTTTTGATGGATTGTGGCCGAAACAAATTTACCTTTTCTCATTCTCACAAATCTTTTTTTTCAGTGCTGTTGACAATACCGCTCTTCTTTCTATCACTTTGGCCCACATTTGGGGGTTGTGTTTGATTCCTTCCCCCTTAGACACATCCAAACCATCTCCAAGACATGAGACATCTCTTCAGCATCTTCAAAATCCACCCTTTCATCTCCATCCTTCAAGCTCAATCCTTTGCTCCAACTCTGATGACTGCAGCCTCCATTCCTCCTTTCTGGCTCCCCGTGTGCACAAAGCCATACAAATCAAAGTGCTGCCACATAAACATGTGTTTCTTGCCTAGAAGTTTGATCACCTCTTTTCCTTCCTCTCCCCCATCCCTTTCTTAGTTTCACCGTTGGCTTCCCTCCAAAATCATAACAGATGTCATCACCTTCCAAGTTCAATGTAATTCTGGGTCCTTTAAATTTATCTTCCCCTTGTTAAGCTTCATCTTAACTTCTTACCCCCGGCCCCTTTCCTCCAGTTCTCCCCAGCCCTCCTGCCTGCCAGGCTTTCAAAGTTTCCTTGTCTTTTGCCCTGTCTCACCTCTTCTATTCAAATTTCCCCAAAAGCCTTGCTTTACCTGAACCTGGCAGATACACTTGTGACACGCTGCATATGAAAATACATTGATTTTTAAGCTGCGCAGGGTAATATCATTTCTTTTTGCCTTACCAGTTGTCCAAGCTGCCATCCTCAAGTGCTCATACAGTGCCAAGTATACAGCTGGCACTCCTGCAAATACTTAGCAGCAGCAACCCGGGCACAACACTGAAAACTGATTAAAAGATATGCTAGGGGATACAGCAAACGCAGCTATCCTCAAAATGCTGTCAAATGTGTGAAGCAAGCAAGTTGGAAAAAATGAATAGAAGAAAATGTACTTCATATGCATTTAGTTACAGGAATTTTGGCTTCATATTCTTTGTATTTTTATGAAGAATTGCTGTTTCTTTTTCTAAAAAGTATGAATATCATCTCTACCTCCTCTATTTATCTAGCAAAATTATTGCGCATATCACAGCAATTAATTTTTCTTCCATGTCTTAACCACCCTTCTTCAGGTACTCGTTCCCCTTTACACTCTGGTAAAATCTATGCTAAAGTCACCGTCTCAAGAAGGCTACTGTGGATTTACAGCACTGCAAGTGTTAACACCAGCTGAACTCTTACAGGAATGAGAGAATGTATCTATGACACAAAATACCTACCTGATACTTTATTTAACAATTAGCATTAATCTGCTGCAAGTCCAACTCAGAAGTTGCCTGTTTACATCAATACATGCATGAACATATCCATGCGTGTGGACACTCAGACTTCAGCCTCTCTGCCAGACTCCTATATGGAGTCTGCTGCTTCCGCCTGTGCGTAATCACTAGGAGTCAGCCCCATACCAGACTAATTTTCGACTGTCCCCTTCAAAGGCATTATAGAAAGAACTTCAGGCATTGTAGTAAAGAAAACCCCACACTTGTTATTTTCATAGCTATTTAGGGTCTCAAAGGGGCAAACAAGTGAGATTTGCTAAATGATCTATCTATTCTCCTAACTATTAGCGGACACTTCCAAAACCCCCACTAAATAGCCACCTTTAGGTGAAGAAGCTTAAGGCACCTTAGATTTGAAAATCTGAGCCCATGTGCGAATACCACATCACTTCCATCCTTTTCTCAACGTAGCTTTTCAAATCCTGTTAAACAATATGATTTAATACCAAAGAGCCGTCCACTCTTAAGACCACTGAGAGCACGCACAAGGTACCATCCTTTACTCCAGCAAACAAAAAATTCTAGATTAGTTCTTCAGCCCCTGATCGTGGCAAGAGATGAGTTAAACACCGTTTTTGTTGCCAAAGGGGAGAAATTGCATCAATCCCCCAGATTTAAAACCTCAGGAGCTTTCAGCATTTCCTCTCTTAAGCATGAGGCAGCTGTTTCTCCTGGGAAGGCTTCTGGAAGACATCTGAGATGAATGCAGGAGGCTGGAATGTGGGATGGACAAAGGAACACCAGGACAAGACTTCCACTCTCAGGCAATACCCCCAGCTCTCCATTTAACAGCTTTCTCAGCCCTGCCAACTGCTCAGCCTCAGCCCTTCTACACTCCCCCCCACCACGGCAAACTGGGAATAACAGTTAATCCTCCTGTCAAGGGGCAGAGCTCTTCAGTGCGCACCTTCCTCCAGGGGCCGATGGGCAAACACAGAGGGTGGAAGGAGGCCAGCCTTGGCAGGAGCCTTTGCTCTGACACATCCTCACATGGTCGCCCACTGCAAAGCAACCACCCACGGCCTCCGTTACGAAATGCAGAGGGGATTTTTTCAGTGAACTCAAGACGCCCAATTCAGAAGGTTCAGGCATATAGTTTGTATGCAGGGACGTGTATCCCTGTGTGTACATGAAATGCAGCTACACTGTTAAAAAGCCATAGCGCGCATTCTCAGGTGTGTTTAGATTTGGGATTCTTTTAAAACGTATCTAGAATGACTTAGAAGGGTAAAAGACAGAACTAGTGAATTGGGATTAAAAAAGGGTGTTTTATTATAACAGTATGCCTCGCGCTCTGAGCAGATACTAGAGGCAAAAGAGGGCTGTAAAAGGGAAGTGTGCGCTTTATGGCGGTGGTACGTAGCTGTAGGTCATTTAGTTTCTGGGGAAAAAAAGAAAACCTATGAAAGGATATGACTACATGACTGGAAAATACAGTATTTAAAACAACAGGAGCAGCTGCTTATGAACTGGCATCTTAAAATGGGACTCAAACATTCGCTGCCCAGTTCCACAAGCGAGGAGCTCGCTCGGCGCTGCAGCAGCTTCCGCGGGAAGGCAGCAGCACTCCTCCTCTGATCCACCGCTAGAGGGGAATGCGATAAAGAGAGACACGGATTGTTAAAGCAGATCACGCTGTGACAAATAATAAAAAGCCCCGAGCCAATTTTTCCTTTTTTTTTTTTTTTTTTAATACAAGTGGGAAATAAGGAATCTCTCCTACCTTTTTGTTCCTTTTAATTTTCTTTTTTGTTTTGTTTTGCTTTTTAAGCATCACGTGGTGATAACAGTAGGGTTTTATTTAGGTGGCACATGGATAGTCTAGAGCTGTCCAAAGAACAGGTCTCCCTTATCCCCCCTTCCACACCAAGGAGAAAAAGCCTTCGTGAGAGGAATCTGATGTCAACTGCTGCCAGACATCCTAGAATTGAATATTTAGGGTTGATTTGGGTTGGTAAAGTTCTGTAATTAAAGCTGCGTTTCACGTTTTTTTCCCTCTGCTAAGCAAAGCCGTCTTCCACATCCAAACTGATGGATTGTGCTGGCAGAGGGATGGGGGGGAAGATCCAAAGAGCCCACTGGAGGCATGAAGATGGGAATGTGTGTACAAAAATGACTTCATAAGAAATTGCCTCATTGTCTCATATAACACATGTAAGAAATTCCTTCTGCAGCTTTAATGATGGAGTGGGAAGCTAAACCCCATAGGAGTTCCTCCCTCTATTTACCAGAAAGGCAAGATATGGGCTCCAGTGATGAAGTGTTCCATTAATATTAGTGCTAGAGGAAATAAAGTGACTTAATTGTAAACTAACGACCTCATCCTAATAACGAAATTCTAAATAGAAAAGGCAAGAAAAAGCCCCTACTTTCAGCCATGCTGCCAACTCATAAATTAAGCAAATGACATTGGGATATAATTATACTAATTAGTACTGATGCCATGCAAACACTATTTATGGATATGCATTCACCCCATTTCTAACCCTAGAGCCTAAATCTGAAATAGTAGCTCAATCAAAGCACACTTTTGAAATTCAATGTTATTGTTTATGCCATTGTGAATCTAATTTAATCAATACCATATTCTCATTAAATGCAAGGTCTGTAAAAGATGTTCCTTTCACAAGCCCCACAAATGAACTCTATTGGATTCATCTCATTACCTTACTGCTCTGGGCTTAACTATGCATCATTAACAGAAACAATATACAAGTTAAGTATCAGGCTCTATAGATCACCTTAAAATTGACAAAGTCACACATGATTACGGTCATAAGTGATTGGACTGATAAAAGCTTGCATCTGCAGTGACTGTCAGATGCTCATTGGCTCTTTCACATTAAAAAGGATATCTGAGTTCCTGGTCACCTTCGTAGTGCCAAAAAGGAAAATAATGGAGATGGGCTGCCTGTTTCCCAGATGCTATACTGCATGGCTTGAATTTTTTTTTTTTGTTTCCTGTTACCACTAGAGAACTCTGAGAATGCCATTTCTTACCCTGAATTTACCCTACAGCTTTTCATGTTCCAGTCACAAAGAAAGGACTGTAGCGCTATGGTGCAGTGGGTTTTAAGTGGTGGACACAAGGTATCCTTATCACAATAACCTGAAGAGATCAGCCAGGTCTATATCTTGAACGACTAGAAGAGTAGACTTATTTCTTCTCTTACTCCTTCCTAATTAATACCAAGATGCATATTGTACACATGAAGAGTGTACCAGCATTATTTAGCTTTGCGGGCTGCCTCCCTATTTTTTCTCGCTTTTAGGTATGACAGTACATTTGTATTCTCCATACCTACTGCTGCTCTCTGTTCGTCTGTGTGCTGTGCAAGACAGAGTAGCACATACGTGACACACATGGGCCTGTGGGGTTTGCATTTGAAATAGCTGCACACAGAAGAGCAGCCAATAAAATTTTTCATTTATTTTGTTATGGCATTAAGAGACACTATTAAAGCTCACGCTGCCTTGCCAGCATCCATTCGCTTAAGTTCACACTTAGTTGCAAAACTCTAGCAACTTCTTTGACTTCACCAGGTTTGGGGTTTTTCCTATGGTTTTGGTTTGTTTTTTTCCCCCCTTATTTTTCTTTCCCTAGAACTGGCCAACGAGGTCTGTGATTGTCATTTAATTGTTTACTGGAAACATATATATGTATAGAGAAAGACAGAGCGAGCACAGAAAACAGCAGAAAATGCTTCCTGGTAAAAATTCTTTTCTTGATATTTCTGCCCACCATTTCCACGTAGAGTTCTTCACTGATTGTAATTGCTAGAAAATTGCATGTTTTTCCTTGTCCCTTTGGACAAATGGGCTGAAATTAGTGGTTGCACAGATCTGCAGCTGATTCATTACAACATAAAGCAGCCGACTGCGGGGATTGGGGGTTTTTTTGGATCTGTTATTTTAGGATGGAAATTGCTGAGTTGGCAGGCAGTCTGACCGTATAAATCAAACAGCAACGGCATACTTTTTAAATGACATGGTGCATAATCAATTTAGTATGTGATATTTAAGGGAAAATAGCTTTTTTGGGGAAGTACTGCTAATAAAAATTCAACCTATGGTACGTCTTAGGTCACTAAGGGCAAAGCCACGGGCCAGTATTTATAACACCAGACAACTGTCTCTTTCTTAACCAGCCTGTCTTTCTTTGGATTGCTTCTGGATGAACAACAGCACCTAGCAGGACTGATATAAATAACAGAAAGAGACCACTGGTATCTAATGGACTTACTGCTTTCACCAGTACTTGGGGAGGAACATGAATATTATTAGAGAGCAAAACCAGCACAGATAGTTCTGCTGTGACTCCTTCTTGAAGATCTTTACTCCACCTTGCAACAAGAAGTCACAGACACCTCTGTAACATCATGCCCCAAGTCTTCTGGTTCCAAGGCAGCTTTTTGATTAATGCCTCAAGGAAAAGCAGAAAGCCTGGATGGAATGTGCACTGTTCCCTTCTCCCTGTGGTGGAGTGACATGAACTGCAACTTCTCTTTCTGGAGGCATGCAGGGGAGGACTTGAGGGGGGCACTGTTCAGGGAGTCAAGGTGTCATAAGGAACAGAAACAGTCAATTCAAGTCTTTGACATGTTCACAACATTTTATGTGTGAGGAAAAGTTCAAGTATCATTTCCACACAGAATGCTCTAGGGCAGAATTTACATAAATCTTCTTAGGGTGTCCCCTTTAGGAGGCTGGGGTAGAGGATGGTTGGAACCAATGCACTGCAATATAGTGAACAATTTTCTCAGTTATGGATGCCAAGACACTTTCTGAGGATAGGAATTTTCAGATGGAAATGTATAAAGATAAGGGGACCAGGCTGGGGGACTGCATAATGGGACCCACAGCTCTTTCATTGCCATTACCTAGAATGGCTCACATCCAGTAGGGTTCACAGAGCTCTCATTATCTGTCTCACTATCTGGCCCTGTATTCAATATCCTCACATTGTAAATAGGAAAGCAAAAATCTGCTCATTTATAAATGGGATATATGTTTTCCATTCAGTATTTCATAGGTCTTGACAATACCTCCCTGGAGGTATTTAAAAGACGTGTAAATGTGGTGCTTAGGGACATAGTTTAGTGGTGGACTTGGTAGTGTTAGGTTAATGGCTGGACTCGATGATCTTAAGGGTCTTTTCCAACCTAAATGATTCTATGATTCTATAAATGGAATAATAAACCCAAAATATTATTTTTCAAGTATGACTGAAATTGGCAAGGTCGTCTAAAATTTGCCAAAGGTACAGAGCAGGGAGTTAACACATGGTAAAAATTTTTGTTCAGCAAACGTGTTTTGAAAACAGAACTGATCAATTTAAAATTACAGAGGACTAACCCTTTTGTTTTCTATTAATCATGCATTATGGAGGGCACAGGGACAGATATAAGACAACATAAAATTGGCTTCTCATCATGGAGAGACCAAGATGGTATTAAGTGCACCCCACTTGCGTTTTGACATCAATATCATCAAAATTGAACAGATTAGATACAACCTATTTCTTGAATTCAAATATTGGAGAATAGAAACAAGACAAAAATCCTGCAGTCATCAATGTATTTGACTAAAATGCTGCAAAGGTTTAGGGGAGGGGGAGAGGGAAGAAAAATAGAAGGGGCCCGGATTTCTGATAGGAACAGGATAAGTGTGCCTGAATTAAGAGGGACAAAAATAAAATGGATAGATTTTGAATTTAAAAATATCTTCTGGAGTCGTTTATTTATTTCTAACGCTGCTTTAACAGTAGCAGATAAACATTCAAATATATGGAGGTAGTTATTGTGAGTCTTCTGGAAAAGCAAAAGATACTGGGAAAAACAAAAACAGGAAACCAATAACCCATTTAGCTTGAATAACTTCTTTTAAACTAACACCTGCTGTAAAAAAATAAAAATGAAAAATCCCCACTTCTAAGCAAATGAAAGTCCTCTTGAGAATCGACTATTTGCTTTCATTCTCCAGAGAGTCTCATAAAAAGGCACAAAATATGTTTTAAAGAGGGAAAAAGGTTTCATTCTAAAATATAATTCCCACTTTGGCATTCATTTTTAGTGCAGGTAATGGACATGAAACAAATTAAATGTTTAGAAAATGGCTTCTAAAAATGAAGTGCTTGTGCACCATTTTCTACTTTGTTTTTTGCATTAACAACACTATTCTCTGGTAACCAGAGGCAAAATAATTTTAATATAAGGGGCTTCATTCGTACTTTAAAACTAAAAGGAAGATTTAAGGGAAGATTTCCCAAATGCTGTAGGAATACAGTTCTGACTGATTTAATGAAAAATGTATAGTTAGTAGCCTTTAGAATGGTTTGATGACAAAACCCCCGAATAGGATGTGATTATTGATATACCACTGATATCCAGGAAAACAACTGTCACCGCACACAAATTCTAAGACTGTACAAGAGTTACTCATTTCTCTAATTCTTTTTCCTGCACTCAACAGGATTGGCTTTTAAAACCATATTATCTTGTCATAGCAGTTGTTTTGCAATGTCTAATGCTGCTGAGAATACATACCATGAAAAAAACTGAATTGGTAAACTGAATAAACTTTAAGAATCCAATGCATGCATATCTTGTTCTTAGAACTGGTTTGATCTCGGTTATTTCAAATCAAAACTTCATAAAGACAGAGTAAGCAGTACCTGTTGATCAACATTTGCTGACTCTATGAAGTGCAGTGGAAATTACTACGCGTTTGACAGAAACTTGACACTCCAGTTCTAGGACTGTAATTAAACCTGTTATTTCAATTACACTTGCTCAGTGCATCAGCTCAGTTTCTGCCCGCTCTACAGGACCAGACATGTATGTGTATATGCAAGAAAGCAGCTGGCTCTTGCTCACCTAGGTGGAGAACATTTTTCTCTAAGTTCAAAGGAGAAACTCAGGCAAATCATACTTGTTGTACCTGCTTTTAGATGAGATTTCCCCCCTGCCAAACTATTGCACTGATGATAGATGCAGAATTCTTATTTGCTACAGCTGTAACTCAACATTCACAGATTTTTTCAAAACCTCTTAACTGCATTCTTGGGATTTCTGTATTCAGTAGGACCAGTTTTACAATAAGTGAGTGTATATATATGAATCCGTGTATTCAGCCATAGGCATCTATTGCAGAGGGAAGAATAGCAACTATCATGTTGCACGAATACCTCTAGTGGATACTCTTGATTTTCATATGTTTACAGCTACAATTACTATTACTTTCTAGTCCCACATCATCTGTATTTTTTGTTCTTGGAGGATGACTTTTCCAGAATTCAAACATTTTGGAGAAGTATGAAAACCTAAATGTTATTTTCATAATTTCTACCATTTCCTCTAAAGAGTTTTTAGCCCCAAATACCTAGCAAGAGAAGAGAAAGATTTGGTACCAAAATATTATTTAATGAGCGTTAAGATACAACTTTCAGTTTTCTGGTGAAAAAAAGATTTTGTTTTTTCTAAGGCTCAGATTGCACAGATACACAGTGGTGCAGCATGCAGGCCAACAACACAGCAAAATGTTTTGCAAAGCTGCACTGGTGAAAATGCCCAGTGTGGTGTTTTCTCATTGAGCAGACTCAAGTAACAGAGCTCAGAAGGTGCTCAGGGGAAGGAGCCTCTGTCATGAGCTCAGCGTGGTGTGTTTGGATATGTCTTTCTCGAGGCTTTTCCCACACACACTAAGGACTGCAAATTTTCCACTCATTTTCCTTGAAAAACGAGTTTTGAAAGATCTGAAAGGAATGTATCCGTGCAGTTTAAAAGATGTGTTTGGCTGAGATGAGACTGTCTGGACCAGTGATTTCAAGGGGGAAGAGGTAGGGGGAGAGGGAGAGGAAAGAAAAAGTTCTCAGGGTCCCTCCTCTTTCTTCCCCAAGAGCCTCAGATTGTGGCTGGCTGTAAGAGGAAGGCATTTCCTGACTTCAGTCTATAAATTCAGAGAATAAAAAAATCCACATAAACTGAAAAGTGTAACCCAGCTGGATACGTACCCCAATTTCTTAGGCCCTGAAGGAAATGGTAGGAGGGAGCTCTCCCTCCTTTTTTTCATCACTATTGGTATAAATATGGTTGAGGGGAAAAAAGCTGGGAGGGGGGTGGAGGAGTGGGGAGTAAGGGGTGGGAAAGGAAAACTGAAGTTATTCTTGCATGCACCACGGAGCACGTACAGTCTCTGTAAGTCAGGAATTATATTGTCATGGCAAACATCCCAGCATCAGACAGGGGACTTATAGTATTAGGGGAAAAAAAACGTAAAAACTTGACCAAAACTGATGTGTGAAAATCCACCAAGGTTAACTATTTCATCTTCTCAGTCAAAGAACTGTTGTCTTCCTTGTGCTTTTTTATTTTGAGAAACAAAACAATTCCAAATCATTACACTGATTTAAACAGAATGAGGATGTTGTGTTTTTTATTCGTTAAAGTATTATTGACTAATAAATTTCTGATATATGATGTGATACAGCAATCTGAGGCAATATTTTTGCTCTCCAAAAACCCCCAACAGACCACACCTAAAAATTTACAAATTAAACAACAACAACAAAGTGATTAAGAAATCTAAAAGCACTGGCAATGGGGAAAAAAAAACCCAAAACCCAAACATATTTTCAGCTATGCTTTGAAATTAGATAGTGAACAGATGCTTCAGAAAGATAAAGGAGGGCTCCTTTCAGATAGCACAAGTTTTAGGCAGCCTTTGGTAGGACCAAAAGGCCTCTGATGCTAGATGAGAGAGGTGAGATCAGACAAAAGCTGTGCGAAAGCAAGGCGACTTTGAAAATGAGGCCTTGCAGGAGAAAGAGAAATCTTTTGAGAGAGTTGCCACACATCTGTCCTGTTTATGTAGAACCACCTGCTTCCTACTACCACCTCCTACAACTGCTAGCAAAGGAGTAGACGTCTTTGTCTTCCTCTGACAGAGAGCTTAACTATCCTGTGCTTCCATCATCTCTACCCTGAAAGCTGCCTGTGCTCCACAGCTTCACAGGAATCATATCAGAAAGGCCCTTTTCCTGTCAGTCACATGTGACAAAACCTTTCCAGGAAGCCGAAACCTTCCGAAGCCATGCGGCACGCGTCTCGCTGGAGCACAGGCGGGGAACACCACACGTCAGCTTCCAGAGCATATGTGCAGGGCTCCGCTCTGCTTGACTGGTGCTCGGGCTATAAACAGCTGCTTGAAATTTTTGTATGCTGCATCCAAAGTCTAAAATTTAAATACAGCTTTCTGGATGCTTGAAAACTAAATGAAACTGCCAGAAAACCTGTAAAGATGAAAAAAGCCCATACCCTCTTGAACTGATGACAATTCCTTCTCTTACTTTCCATTATACCATTACACCGCAAATAATGAACTTTATCACTAGAAGATAACCAACGGCAAAGAAATGCTAAGAAGGAGCAACTTGAGCCTATTCAGCTGTTTGCAGGAGGTGGATTTTGTAATTATTTCAGAGCAAAAAATCCCCTTTATTAGCATATTAATCTTGTTGAACAGTATTAATCTTTTTCACATCATTTTATAGTGTGCTATTCCTTTATCAATCATTCAGTTATAACACAGTGAGATTATTGGAATTTAATCTAGGCGCTTAACACAAGGTTTCTTTCCTCTTCCTTTCCCTTCAGACAGGGAATTTAGAAGACACTGGGCCACATGCTATACAAATCAACACACAATGTCTTCACCTTGTGTCCTGAGCCCACAGGACCCAGACTCCTTAACCATAGTCCAGGGGAAGGGACTACTAAGGGGGACTTCATCTGCATTTTTGCATGGATTTGAAGGGACTACTTTCAAGAGTAGAATCGAGTCAACTGCAAATTTTTTTGATAAACACATCCTATCTTTATAAAAGATTTTAATTTCCCAACAACAAAACTAATTGCAAAAGTTTGTATTCTCTGTGGCAGCATTTTTTGTTGTTGTTGTTTTGAAGGATTAGTAGTTTTAGACCAAAAAAACCTGGCAAACAAGGTGCAAAATGGGAGGGAAAGAGACAAAAAAACCAAAAAGAGATGTTGTGATTCATCTATTATTTAATTATTTTTAGTTTGCGAATTTATGATGCTTCCCAGGATTTAGGCTTCCCATCCTACCTTGAGAATGAAAGATTTGTTGCAACACTAGAAATTCTAACCGCATTAAAGGATTACTTCTCTACCACGACCAGTCAGAAAAACCCCTTTCTAAGTTCAGAAAGCTCTAAGGGTTTGCTCGTGTTGCAGCAACCCATAAGTGCAAACCTTGCCTTATTTTGGGGTACTGGTAAGAGGGTCAGCCCTTCTTCTGATTCCCCCTCTTTACTGAGTACTTCTCTCCCAGCAGTTTTTGGAAGGACCCCTTGGGGACCACACTGCCGGCTTCTCTTGCCATTTCCCAAGGGAACCCTAAGCCTTGGCTTTGCTTCGGTCCTGTGCTTTGGCAAACATTTTAAGCACTCTATCACATATTTTGAATAAAGATGCCAACCACGCCTAAGGGTGGCCAGATGTGACATGTTAAATGTGGTTGAGGCGTTATAAAGGGCTGGGCAAGATTTAATACAAGCTGTGACTTCACTCATTAAGCTGACAGCGAGGAGTCACCAGTAAGTGTGGTGACAGAGTGGTTCTGTCACCCTTGGCTTTGACTTTGTAACAGAACAATTTGGAGAGAAATACTAAATGAAGTCCAAAGGCAGGGTATGTCTAAGAAGGCAGAGATACTATTTTGATTTACAGATAAGAACAACACCATGACATCTTGTTCTCTGCTTGAGTCTCAAATGCAACACATCACTGTAGGGGGATGGGTGCTTAGATGAAGTTTCACCTCTGCTTCTCTGAAAATCATACAAATAGACCTGGAAATTGATAAGAAGACAGTTCTTTCTTTTTTGCTTTGTGTGGCAATAATAAAAAGTCTCGCAGAGTTCCTGATGAGGTAAAAATTTACATGAGGGATGGGGTACCTTCACTGAAGATAGCACATAAATTCAGCATCTGTGTGGGATCACAACTCTGCTTTGTACAGGGATTGCTGTTAAACAGTTAAAAAAAGGCACATGCAAGTGGTAGTGTGTCTTCTCACAGAGAAATGTCTGCTGCAGCTAGAAGAAATTAACTGACTTATCCCAGCACTTTCTTGCATGTCAATGTCTAACTTTTTAATCACAACCACCCTGCGTAATATGGAAATTAAGAACAGCATCATTTTCCAGTAATTACCAGAAACATACACATTTTCCAACAGGGTGACATTATGTCATGAATTCCCTTGTCAAGAGGAAAAAAAGACAAAACATATCATACTTGTTTGAGAAGGCAAAGTGATAGATTTGTCATGAGGGTAATCATCTATAAAAAAAAAAATCCACTATTATCAACTTCCTGGATTTCTGAAAAGGGATTCATTTTCTGCCTGAGCTAATAATGAACATTTTTCTTCTATTCATCATCTTCAGTTATTTTCTCTCTTGAGATTCATTTATCACTAACTACTGAACCCAAGAAATAAAAAATAGGCAACATCCCCTTTTGAAGTAATGGCCTAGAAGACTATTAAATCAAGAGGCAAAAGATGGATTTCAAAGATATCCATTAGAAATTCTTGTAACAGCTGCAGGTTTTTCACAGGGGATCTGCACCGCCGATTTAGTAAAGGTATTGGGGAAAGTAAGTTCATCCTGTGACAGCAGAAAGTGGTGAACAGTAAATTGCTTGGGGTTTTTTTTTGGCTGGTTTGTTTTTTTTTTTTCAGATAAAACTCACAATATAAGGAATGAAGTTGCAGAAATAATGAGATCGATGGCACTATAAAGTGCAATTCACGTTGCAGGAATTAGTCTAGATGATAGTTCAAGCAGATTTTAAATCTAAAATAGCCCACGTGAAAGCAGATCATGCAGATGCTTGAAGCCTTACGAACCCTTCTGCCCGTGCCCAGCTCCCAGCCTCTCAGAGCCTCACTTGGGGCACTGATTGACTGGTTTGTATCCCGAGATATGGAGTGACAGCCACACTGGGGGGAATGGCCCCAAATGCTTTTTCTATGGTACAGTGGGGCCTGAGGCTCCCCTGAGGATCGCGGAGTCCCAGTGTTGCTGAGCTTTCCTTGCTGCTGGCATCTCTGCTCTTTGGCAGAGCCAAGAAATGGGGCACTTCTGGAGGGGAAAGGAGGAAGACACAGGATTTGCACTTTAATTCTGCTTTTGTAAGATTATGCTGTTGCATTGTCTTGTTATCCCTACCTTGTATTTTCCAACAAAATGAGCCCTCATATCATCAGCCTGTGGAAACACAGGAAAGAAGATCCCTTACAGATAGGAGATGGAAGGAGCAGGACTTTCTTCTTTACTTTTGAGTAGGATGCAGAGAAGACCTCCCCAAATTCCCTCTTACCTCATCCCTTGCTCAACCTTTTCTGGCACACCAGGTAAAAACTATATGAACAATCGCTGTTGGAAGCGCTTGCCCGATGCTAATGGGCGCACTTTCGCAAGGTTATTGCGTAAGCGCATTCAGATCACTCGCTTGGGTCCTGGCAAAGGTCTCTGGGCAAATCAACGAGTCTAACTTCCAGGAGGAGATTTCTGAGAGGTGTGCTTCAGCGACTCCAGGACACTAGGATTCACATCAAGGTACAGGTTTCTGACATTAATTGGTTCCATACTTTCCATGCTGTCTCACTGGGATGCTGTCCAAACAGAGCTTCTTGCTCAAACTTGCTATGCTAAAGCAAGTGTATGGGATTTGAGAGATTACTCTCTCAGATTCCAGCTTGTTGGTCTGAAGCCAAAATGCAGACAACACCTATGAAGTCCCAAAGCTAAGCAATTTTAGTATGCAAGGCTACCTCTGTGCAGGAGAGGCTCAATGTCACCGGCTTGCAAAGCTGATAGCAATGCACAGACCCTCTGCAACTTATTTCTACAGTTTTTCCAAAGCCATAGGGCAGCAGGAAGGGATGGGTGTAAATTCAATCTCCGCATTTGGACAGTGTGACAATATGCTTTTTGTTTTAAGAAGCCAACAGTCCATATGGATGTTCCTTTAGTTAAGCCAATACAGTGGCTTTCCCCTACAGATAAAGCTCGTGGATTCCCTGCTTAGGAAGCAGAGGCAGCTTTCATTAGCAAATTCTCAACTCAGTGTTGAATGAACTGAGAGCAGGACTGGAGGAGGAGCAGAGGCTTCAACATCTGGTATTAATGGCATCAAATCATGTCACAGGTCAGCAAAACAATTTTATTCACTAGGTGATTTCTTGACACTGATTGCTCTAACACAGAGTTGCCAACAAGCCCAGTTATCCCTAGGCAGCACCCTAGAAGTAAATACTCACAGCTGTTTCTAGAATTTTGCATAGTGGGTATTGAAATGGATTCTCTGCTTAACATAGCAGACAGCTAGCAAGAACAAAGCATGAAATCAAATTCCATCTATCCCTTGAATTTGTTTATGCAACCCATTGTTACTGCTCACAGAACAGCTTTGGCAGCCAAAGGCCACGACAAAACGTAGCCTTAGTTTATAGAGAGCAATTTTTCCCATCTGCCATTTTTGTTGTCAGTTGTTTTATATTGATTTCTCTCCATGCAGTTCCAAGTTTAACCCGGGCACAGCTGCATTGATCCAAGAAAGCTGAAGTAATTTGTCTCTTCTAGTGAAGCAGAAATGGGGCAGGAGACGGTACCTATCACCATTTTTCTGGTAGGAATATGTTAGAAGCTCTTTCCCGTAGCACTGATGTAGATTAAGCCTGCACTTATGGCTTTTCATACAAATATTTCTGGTAATTCTATTTTATCTCTGGCAAGCGAGACGAAATTCACGCTGAGGAGCATGTTCTCAAGTAACTCCTTCCTTCACATGGGAATGAGCTGACTCAGCACATGAATTATGGAATCACAACTATGCGGTGCCGTATCACAGCCCTTAGATTTATAAGGCAGATTTTTCATTAACTATAAGTAGCATTGCTAGGGCCCTACAATAAAGGGATTTGACCTGCATCTACCTGGAGCCCCCTTTATTTATTTCCTGAACTGGCCCATGGGATATGCCCTACAGGTCATTCTCAGTGGTCACAAGTGCCTATACATTTCTGTGGGGTCCCTGCTTCAAACCCCTTCTGTCACTGCACAGTCATGAAAAAGAAATTGTAAGCCACCAGTGTAATCATGGCAAAAGAGCATCTATCGTACGTGATGAGAGGAGCAGAGGCTGTTGACCTTAGTAAGGCGGAGGCTGAGATGGAGACCTACTCATACCAAGCAGCGGGAAGAAAACTATTTAAGTGAAAAACATCTCTCTGGAAGATGACCACAAAGGCAGCCAAATTAAAGGGTTGTTGAAGCACTGAGGTTCGTGATTGCCAGCCTAACTACCAGCAAGGCTCAGAAGGTTCCTCTCAGTCCTTCTGTTTGTGTTGGTAGCTGTAACCCTGACGTGAAAAACTCCCATTGGCACAGGAGTACTACAGATATATTTAAAAAAATAAGTGTACATGATAGACATCATTATATGCTGTCAAAGAATTAATCGTCTTAATTTTAAGGCTTTTCAATGAGAAGTATCCACCGTAACAGTAAATGCTGTTAGAAAGCATGGTCACTTCTATTCATAGCCACCTTTCAATGCACTCTGAAGTCAGATGAAATCCAGTGGGTTTTACTTACCAGCAAAGCTTTATGGCAGATAAAGCGTCAACTGCAAGAAACCTGCAATTCTTTTTTGCTAATGAGCATTGTTAGATTACTGTGTGACAGGAAGAATATGCCCGGGGAATAACCCCCCCCTGAATATTTCATCCTCCCTGGAATATTCTTTTGCAAGATAAGTCATAATAAATATAATGTGCCAATTTTCTAACCTATTGGGAAAGAGCAGGTACATGAACAACTCAGTGCAAATACAAGAGAACCTGCTGACAGGCACAGACATGGTTTAAATGTCATTTCCAATCACAGCACTATAGGTAAAGGCCAGGAACGTAGCCCAATTGTATAATATCTGGAAATTGTCCTCTTGCTGTAGACTGGAATGACTGACAATGGCAAGTCATCTCTCACAATGCCTGATACAAAAATTCAGGAATTATCAAAATGGCCAGCAGAAAACCACAGAAAAAAAAAAAAGATGCTCAAACAGGCAACTGATAGGAGCCCAAAATCACTGACATTAGCTGAGAAATGCAAAATGTATCTTTGTAATACAGAATTCCAAACCTTAAGCATGCCATCAATGAAGGGCATGAAGTGACCCACATTTTAAAGGTCTAAAGACTACCTGGTTTATTTTTCCAAGTAGAAACTTCTAATTTATTAAGAGAAGTCAACTGATTTTTTCTTTGAAAGGGGTTAAGAGCATGACTCACACTTTCATTTTGCTGAGCACCCAACCAGAACGTCTTTCCCTTCTCCCATTTGGCTAGCCGTCACTGGACACAGCTCCTCTATCTGCTCCCAAACTCCCACACCAAGCTGTCAAAGCTCTCCCCATTAGCTAAGCATACAAGAAAAAAGCTCTGACAGTTTCCAAGAGGAGAATGATAGACAGGATGTTGAGTGGTAAATGAGGATATTTGGAATACATCTGTGGACATATACTTTGTCATTCGCTACTCAGCGCATCTCCAGCTCAGAGGAATGGATTCTCTTACGCAGCAGCAGCTGTTATTGTTTGGATTGTAAATAGTCATGAGCCATATGGTGTGGCAGAAGAAAAAAACTTCACACTTTCTCACATGGACAAATATTATTATTGCAAAGCATAAACACATCAATATATGTGTCTTTTCTCTGGGGAAGCATATAGCCTTCAACCTGATTCTAAAAAAATTATCGGCTACCAGAGGAGCAGATTACCTGTAAATATTAGGTTTGGATTTTTGGAATTTGGATGACTTAACACAAAACAAATGCAGGTGTGCAGCAGATACAGTGCTTTCAGTTCCATAGATGGGATGAAAAAGAAACGCAAAATATAAATTGAGGTAGTAAAATGGGAGTGAAAATTAGGAGGAAGGGAGAAAAAAGACACTCTGTATGCAACTACTATAGATCAATGTATTTCAGTATCTTTTGCTGTCAACTCCCTAACTACATAAAAAGCAGTGGGACTGTGGCATATCATGCACATGGATCAGCAGTTTCTTCGCGCATGTGAATTTGAACTTTCCACCTGGTCAGTGATGTGTAAAGCATTTCAGACGTTGGTGGATTGTATGCAGACAAGAGCAGGCCTCTAAAAAACAGTGGGACCTCTGCTTGGCAAAGGAAGCTGGCTACAATCAGCGTTTCCAGAACTTGAACAAAGAGAAGATGAAGCCCACTCCCTTGCTGCGCCCGAGCTCACATATCAGGCTTTCCCCCCTCTACAGCTGAGACTGCAGAAGATCTGTTGAGTTCAGAAGAAGGGTTGCTTTCTTTTTAAACCATGATTTCTTTGGTGTTCATGTTTTAATTCTACTAGTTCTTTTATTTATGTTATCGCTAAACCACTTTTTAGCTTATTTTTTTACTTTAAGCACTTTTAATTAAAGGAAAGTGTGATCACTCTTTCCATTGTATGGTGAAGCTGGCAACACACACAGTTAACTTACAGTTTTGCAGAGCCAGGTTTCTGAACTACATCCCAAAAATCTTAGCAGAGTGACACTGCACTTGCCAATAGCAAACACTGGCACATCCTATTCCTGTGGTTACACAGACCCCATGAACCCATGACTTGGCAATTAACAGCATTTCTGTTACACTCTCCTTCCCTCAGCCTGTTTGTCACTGCATTGACACCAACTGGCACACCACAGCCGATCTGTATTTATACAGAGAAAACCCCCTTCACTAAGAGACCTTTTTGGTGACTAGCTGCACCCCAAATGAAATGATCCAGCAGAAGGAAAGGACGGCAGAGCACTCCTGAGCCTGCAAGAGTGATACGCAGGCTTAGGACGCGGGCAGCCACGAAGGGAAGTCAAGAGACCTTCCACTTTCATCAGCTCTTGTTGAGAGTCACAGGTCAAACCTGACCGTAGATACAAAAAGAGGCAGCAAATCAACGTCTAACAGGAACTGAGGAAAAAAACCCCAACCCAATCTTTCCACAGGATTTGGTTGCCCTGCATCAAACAGCCATTTTGCTCTAATGACCTCCCTCCCACTCCCCAGGTTTCAATGTAAGATAACCATAGGATCAAACTCTTTTCTACCACTGTTACACTTCCTATCCCGACATCATTAGCCACATTCTGGTTATCATATACTTCTTTACCAAAACTGAAAACTGGAACTGAGGTAAGGAAAACGTCTGTGATGAGGAGAATGGGTCCACTACTGTCTTTGAAGCATTAGCACGCCTCAAAGTGTTTTCTTCTTTTTATCTTTGACAGGGGGCGTTGCTCAGTCCAATGATCCAATACAGACCAGCTATCTTGACTCACTCTCACCAAGCTGGCCAGATAACCCCATCGTCAAGACACATGGGGCACCATCTCACCAGCTTCCAGCGCTGAGATACTCTGCAGAGCAACTTGAGAATCCCCTCCAGATCTCAGCTCAGCACAGCAGTGTTACTGCAAACCACACTAACAATGCAGACACCGGAGTATCTTCTTTGTGACAATCAGGTGGCATCTTGCACAGGAATGCAATGCATTTGCTGTTTTATTTTGAAATTGTAACCCATATTTCCCGGCACCTTTCTTTTAAAATCCTTCCTGAAAAGTACAGTGTTTACTCAACCATAGCCCCATTTTTCAAAAAGAATTTTTGTTGTTTTGGACATTTTAAATTATTAAGCTGTGTTCAAGTGCAAAAAAGAATGAGGAAAACTGCATTGTCCTACAAGCAACACTCTGTGACAGGAAAACATTAGGAAACATGGATGCTTATTTGAAAATTTGATTTCAAGAAGTGGGAAATTGCATAGACAGAACTTTTCATTGCGTCTTCTTCACGAAGCGTTTATAAAACTCAGTTCTGAGGGCAGAGCTCTGCACTTGGCAGAGAGCTCACCTGAGAGGAGACTACAGTCAGGTGAAGATGGAAGTGCTACTGTTCTGGGACAAAGGCAGTAAAAAAACCCCAGTCACTACAAAAATAAAAAGAACAAACTGGGCTGCTCTCAGTTTTAATTTTAGGAAATATTCAATACAGTTAGCAGTCATGAAGGAGGAACATTCCCATAGCCGTTACTGGACACAAGCTGACCTGAAATAACTAAATTGTGAAGGTAACTTCCACGCATGGGAACGCACTCAATATATATATGTTCAGACAACCACAGAGCTTGTCTTTAGCCACAATACTCTTGGATTATGACCAGATTGCAGAATCACGGCCTAAAGGTTCAACAGAACAAACATTTCCACTTGCAAATCTGCTGTCACAAGCTAGTAACATTTGTACAAATCATATATACAAGACAGCAAAATGAAGAACTTCATAGCTTGCAAACTTGAAATAAATCATATGGAAAAAGATTAGCATAACTCCTACACATCTAAAACACAGGTTGTTTATGTATTCCCCTGTTTTCAGCAGTTGGACAGCCAAACAGTTACTTTAGTTGCCTTTTTTTTTTAAAAAAAAAGTAAATACAAATAAGTCCTCGCAAATTTGAACACATTTTATATGCATTATCCTGTCCCAATTGCAGTGCTGCCTATGGAGGAAAGACCTAGAGATGGTTGAAACGGTGTCAAAGACTAAACACAGCAATGAAGTAAAAATCATAGCAGCCCTGTGAAGGAGTAAAAAAATTACTGATATTTAAAAAAAATGGAAACCGAAAGATTTGGGGGGGGGGGGTACCTTATTACATGAATAAAGTACAATTCACTTTGTAAGCAAGTGTAGCAAAATTGGTTGTACGGTGGCTTCCTCAAACTCATCTAAGGCTGCCTGTGGCAGTGCCTGAGACGATAAGCCAGACACACTGATTATACGCTTTACCAGTTAGATCATGCTGCCTCTCTCCCTCAGAAAAA
This sequence comes from Himantopus leucocephalus, assembly GCA_003993805.1. NCBI lineage: Eukaryota > Metazoa > Chordata > Aves > Charadriiformes > Recurvirostridae > Himantopus > Himantopus leucocephalus. The sequence goes on along the minus strand of RSEF01000003.1, from coordinate 52,917,398 downwards.
GAAGTGTTCCTTTAGTTACTTTAGAAAACTTCCAGTTGATTTTTTTCTTTTCATCAGGCTAATATGAATGTCCTGATTACCATCAGCAGCAAGAGAAGGCACAATAAAGTTTTCTTGTCCTAACCTGCAGCTATGCATATGGTTACCTCCCTATACTTAAGCAGCATTATTTTGTCTGGCCTTTGTACTCTTATGGGCAAAACTTGGACTTGAAAAACCCACACTCTCTCTTTGGATAATATTGATAATTCAGTGACCGAAGTAGTATTTGTATTCTGATGGCAAAAAAAGAGAAAAAAGAAACAAAAGAAAATGGCTACTTACAGAGCATGCAGAATACAGTTAATACAGAGAATGCAGTTTCCAGAAAGAGAACAATGATAATTAGTCATTTAAAGAGTTTTCACCCATCTGAAATAAAATTAAGTTTTGATTTTATTTTTCCTTTTTTTAAAGTAAAAAAAAATATCTCTTTATTAAATATCTAGATAGCAATACCACAAATCATTTTGAAAATCTAGGTTACTACTATGTTAAGAGCAGTTGCTTAGACAAATTGCATCTATTTAATGAGCTTACATCTTTCCCTTTCAGAAGAAGTCAGACGAACTAACTGTGAATCAGATTTGTATCTCGATATTAAAATAGAATTCACATTTCACTTTCCCATGGAACACGACAGCAAGCGTGCCTGTTACTGTCTCACCCCTTCTTTAATCGATATGTTATGTTTTCCACTTAATAAAAACCATATAGCCCTGCAGTCAGAATACCAAAATCACTTCCATCTTGGTTTTCAGAAACTGCTGAATAAAACTCGGAACAAAAATAATCCCTCCTTCCCCACTCACAGGGTTTACTCACCATCACTTTATTCCAAAACTCAGCTTCACTTGAAAAATGATCCATAACAATGAAATTAGTTCTTCCTTGTTAAAAGTATCGCTCCAATCATTTAAATTACTGAACAAAGAAAAGGAAACATTGTGCTCCACAGAGCACTCTAAACACGCACTGTTGTTTTTGCTGATGCAATGAGGCTTCTAAGCAAACGAGTTTGCAAGCAAGCTGGGTAGTGGCATTTTCCTTATGATTCAAAAGTGAAGTATGCCTCAGCTAACTGAATGCTTGCACAATGTATAATAAAGGAACTCAAGGATTCATACATGTCTCTAACATAATCATTTGTAAAACTTCAACTCGTATTACCATCTATAACTCTGCCACACCTCAAAAATGACGTGCCAGATACAAACTTTTACTGGGTGCTATGTGCAGCCAAGAGAAAGATAGCTTGAAGCCAGAGGCTTGTATTTAAAAGTCTCTGAAGTGTAAGTCCCTAAGGTATATGAAGTTACATTCTGTGTATGGAATGTAACTGTGGATTCCTGCTTGCTACGTATAGAAATATCATAAAGTTCATCATAAGCTACACATTAAAAACATCTAGTTTGCCACAGTGCATTACTGGATTAATGCACAAAACTACTGTGATAGGAAGAAGTTAAAAAAACATATTTAAATGCACTTATAATTGCGACTTTTAACAACTAAAAAAACCCCCAAACTCCAAGAAAAGCACAGAAGAATTTGCAGTCATTTTTTGAGAAATGAGGTTAACAAGATCCAAAGATCTAAATGCTGCCTCTTCTTTTCCGCAGACCTCTTTGTGCCCCAAGAAGAGAAGCCAAGGAGTTTAGTAACAACTCTGCAGTAGGTTGAAAAAGGAGGAAATACATAACAACTTAATGACCGTCTGCTAGTTGGGAGACTCCAGTGCAAGATTTGTCATTTACTTCATCTGCCTCTCTTTAAAGCTTGGTCAGCTTGCCTTCACAGGTAAACCTTGTGAAGGTTCAAAATCTTTCAAGTCCCAGACTAAAAATACCACTCCAAGCAAATAAATGCTGTTGCAGATCTTTAAATGACCATCAAGCCCTCACCAGAGTCATCAGATAACCTTTTTTTCTTCGCAAGCTTTTGCTTTTTCTGACACATTGAGGTCTGAAGTAATATTCATTCTACACCTCTTGATGTTTCCTAATGAGTTGGGACCACTGCAGGTGCTGCAGCCCTTACTGGCTTGAAAATTGCTGAGACAATCTGGATGAATGTGGTCTACAGCACTGAGTTTTAATATTTGAAAGCTTTTGTTTTCTGCCAAGCTCCTATCTTTAACATCCTCCTATCTTTAACATCTTCCTTTGACACCCTTGCTGTGCTTATGGGCTCCTCTTGTCACTACGAGAAGCGGACAGGCAAAACCAAGTAAGAAGGTGCACGGTAGCAGTTCCCGGGGAAACGCCAGCAGCCTCTGCTGGGGACGAGATGCTGGAGCAGGGGGACACGGCCGGGCCCATCTGTCTGTGGGGTGGTTCGTGCCCACAGCTGGAGGGACCCGTCAACAGCTGGGGGGTGAAATACCTACCTGGTGGTTTTCACTAGGTAAGATAGTAGTACTGCCATCGCTTGTGCTATTTAACACACCGACCAACATTTACAATCCAATGATCTGATTTCAGATTTCCTGAACCTATGCCACCCCCAAACAATGTGGGATAAATTTAGATGCACCTTTAATCAGCACTTATTCCCAGTTAATCACTTCAGTGTTCTACTTATACAAACAAAATGAAATAAAACAGGATGCTGATCATCCTGTATCTGTCCAGAAATAAATACTTACAAAGGATGTTGTTTGGCAATAAATCCGTTATTAGTGCTTTTCAAGCTCTTTGATTTGCAAAAACTAACAAACTGTTCCTTATCGGCATGTATGCTTTTCCTGCTTTGTTCTGTGAATCCTGCAACTTGGCAAATGGATATAATTCTTCTGGCATTTTGTGGAACACAGACATCTTTGTCCCACTGCAAAGAATCCTGAACCCTCTGGGCTTTCCAGTTACAACCAGGATGTCGCCAGTACTTTATCTGTTGTTTTGAACCATGCACATTGAACCCAGTGGGTTGGAAATACGTCCTGTCGGTGAGCTCCACTGTAAGCTCTAAGGAATTTTCGTAGATCTGTTACTTTACCATGATAATGTCACTTTATTTTACTTAGGCATTGTATTTTAATGAGCATTTGAATTTGTGTTATGGAATATAATTTACACGGAAAATAAACTCAGGTTTGTTGTTTCAAAAACTAGAAAACAATTTTGACAGAAATACTGTGGTGAAAAACTGTGGTGAAGACGCTAAGTGACTGACTTCTTGGTTTCGAACAAATATTTGGAGGGGGAGGGTGAAAAAGAAGAGCAAAGGGTGAGTGATGGCAGCTTGTGCATTACTGGATCCTGTAAGCAGGAGCTTGGGATAGAGATGACAAGGAAAACCACAGAGGTGAAACGGCAAGCAGTAGAAAGCAACTTTAAAAGCCTACTTTTTTCTTTTTTTTCCCTTGATTCTCATGCTACACAGCATAAAATCTTCCATCAGGATCATAATAAACATCTGTCAAAGATCCTTCTCTGCTACTTTAACAGAAGGCCAAATAATTCAGAGACCAGTTGAAGTTCAATTACATTTTTCTGCAGTAAGCCAGAAAAAGGTGAAAAGTAAATCACCTTTATGTACCCTTCCTGAAGTTCTTTTATATTGATCTCCCCAGAAAACACGTTCTGAACATGTCCATCACCTAGCTCCATTCTTCTGCTTGTACCAGGCAGATCCCATGCAACTTTACATTTTAATTTCAATACCTATGTAAATCGGTCCATGTTAAAATCATGCACTTGTAATAATGTCTTATAAATATTATTCCTTACCGCTTCAGCGCACTTTACCTGCATTGATTTGTGAGAAAGGTTTCCAAGGTTTGGTTTCTGTAGCAATCACATGTAGATTCTGTTTTTAATGACCTATTTCTGAAGCAGACCTTGGTACCACAGTTACATACTAATGGGCCATCTCTTCCCTTTCAGCTGTGGAAGGGCAGCAGTTCACCCCAGCGAGGAGTTGTCTTTACCTACTGGTGTAACGCTGCAGATTTCCCTTATCCTGTGGGCGATTAGGACAACCCACTGTGACGCTACTGTGCCAAATATGCTATGCACATGTGTCTTTGTCCCAGAATTTAAAGCTCACTATTCTCCAGCATCTTCACTGCAATCTGACAAGGCCGAGGAAGATTTCACTTCTGGCTTACTGGGTGAGGTCTGGCTTTTGCAGCATGAAATAAGGTTGCAGATGAACTTTTATTGACTGACGAAGTCTTACACTGGCACAGAAGTCCATCAGCCTGAATGTTAGGATCTAAAGTGGAATTCTTCTAACCGCTGACACAAGTATATGCATTGGTTAATATGACAGTTAATCATTTCAGACTTCAATAAAAGCAAATTACATGGTCTTGGAAGACAAGCAGCTAACTTGGCAGCAGAGGTCTCTGTCCCCTGCAGCTCTTTGGAAAAAAACCCTGATCACCAACAAAACTATATTTAACTGCTCCACAAGTATTAACAAAACCGAGATTATTACTGTAGAAAACATCCTGTCTCCTATTCCTACACCACTGTGGCCTCTGAACTTGCTCACTCAAGTTGTGATCAAGTATGGCTTTTAAACTGGCGGCAACTGGCACCATGAATATTTCTAGATTCAGTCAAGCTGAATACTGATTTTAAAAAACTTGAACATGTTATTGCACGTACCAACCCAACCACGCTCACGCCCTGGGCACAGCCTCTGCCTCTAGTGGACAGGGCAACACCTAACACTGTCACTAAAAGGAGCTGGACAAGAATTTTGCCATATGTGTGTGACCTGCCGGCATCTTGCTTCCTACTTGCAGCTGCCTATTTTATGGCTACTGATCATACCCCCTGAACAGGGCTTGATGAAGTTATATTGCAGGATGCGGCATCGGTAGTTTGATATTCTTTGTCTTAATGGCCTTCAACAACTTTCAAACTACGGAGCACTGGGTACCAGGAGTCTGACTTGAATTAGCAGCATCGGAAAACTGGCACACTCCCCCTCCCACTTTCTGCACGAATGAGTGCTGTCGGGTCAAAGCCTTATCTGCAGCAATGTAGGATGAGTCTCATTACGTGATGCAGAGAGGAATGTGAGGCACATTGTGGCCGCCTCAGGTTTGTAAGAAGTGTCACTTCATAGAAGAGATTACAGATTTGGAAATTTATATAAAGTGGCTGAACCCTTCCAACGTACGCTTTAGGGGAACTATAACATAAATACAGAATATTGCACAGTAAGAAGTGAAAGCATAACTGAAAGATTCATAACCTGCAGTAGTAATTTAATAATCAAGCCCTTATAAAATAACATCTAACACCAGCTGACACTGGGAGCTGACGGTACCTCCCCAATCAGTGATAAATAATGCATCCATAACAATTGCCTCTCACTTGATTATGCTAATGTAGTTGATACTAGATGCAATTCAAAGATTATTGAAGTCAATGAGTGTTCTTCATTAATGCCAACGGAATTTGGATCAGATTCATCAAGTTAAAATATAAGAGAGGAGCTAGAAGTGTGGTAGAGGCACAAGCAGCAATGGTGGTTCTAGACCTTGGATATTAAAAATTATTGTATGCTTTCTATGTACCATGGTAGAAGATCCTTGAAAATAGTTGTTCCGTATTGTTTGTGACAAAGGTAAGTGATCAAACACAACCCTGCTCTAAATCCCCACTGTTATCTGTGCACGTGGTCTCATTTTGACACTCCAAAATACCCTTTGGGTTATGAAATACCGAGAGAGTTTTGGTCATGAAATCCTACAGTTCTGAATGCTAAGTAAACTCTCCATACTGGATTCAATTTTACAGTTGAGATACTCATTACATGACACGGTAACTACATGGTAACTACAAAGTCTGAGGGGTGAGAGGAATTCTTTTTCCTGTTTATTATAGAGCATTAAATGAGGATACAACAGAAAGGACTCTGGTAATTGATAAAATTGAGAGGAAATGGGGCAGAAAGGACTCTAACTTCTCTAACAGTGACTCCAAATGCAAACTATATAGTAAACTAGTAAATCTGGACATAGTTGTACTAAGGGAACCTTACATTTACCATTTGACTTTGCTTGTTGTGCTACAGAGATTTGTCAGCATCAAGACAAGATTTGGATAGGAAAAACTTTATCATCCCTTTACTGCTTTTTCTTCAGTCCTTGTTTTCATTCATTTAAAACACTGGAAGAGCATGGAGACTTTAGAGGGGTTGGGACACTAAGTGAGGACAGTAAAGTTCACGGCAGGTTTGGGAATTCCAAATAGAGGTCAGCACCTTCACCCTTTGGGAACACCTACACAGGTGCTCAGCATCAACAAGTACCAAAACTTTGTCACATTCCCAGATACTTCTGCCAAAATGGAGGATCAAGGAAACGCTGCTTTTAGTTTTTTAACTATTTATGCTTTTATTTTCCCTCTCCTTTCTCCTCCTTGCAGGAACAAGCTGGGACATCAGAATCAACTCCTATGGGAGGCATGAGAAATATTTAAGAAATATTGCAAGCAGAGGAGCACAAAGGCATTCCCCGGATCAGATCTACAGTCTTTGGGGCTGTGAGTTAGAGGTAGCAGATGGTGTTGCTCTCCATCTGGAGCCACTCTAACTGAAGACATTTATCTGTGCAGACACATCCCATGCACAGATCATGACACTTAAGACACTAACGCAAGCGAAGCAAGGGTTTGCATGGAATGAAAGAGTGCACAGTAAAATATTCACTGTTTTAAAAATGCATTTTTAGCTACTTTCCAAGGAAGTGGCTCAATATTTCTTTCTTAGCAGAGTTCACCAGCTTGGACAGACTGACAACAGCAATTTTAAAATTAGTTAAAGACCAAAGCAAATCAAATCAAAACAAAACACATGCCCTCACCCCCATCTCTTGAAAACATCTGATGCCTGCTAGCTGCCTTACTTTCACCTGACCCATGTTTTGTGTAGATTGTTGACCATTTACGCTGTGCTGTATGTTGCAGACAATCTACACAGAGTGCTGCCACTCCGCAGGGGGAAGAGAAAATCATTAGGCAGCTCTGCTACCTGCGCAGGAGCGATGCCAGCAATCTCTGTGAAAACTGGGTTTGTGCTTACATGAATTTCTTATATACCACATTATCCTACAATTTGCCCGTGCTGGAAGGTAGGACACAAAAAACACTGATGTTTTTTGTTCAGTCAGGCCTACCCTGACATGAACATTGTGTGTTTTTTAGAAACAATGCAGAGAAGGTTGACACTGATTTTAGAAGTAGTTATCATCTCATTTACCAAAAAAGAGGGAGGAAAAAGTCATCTTGCTCTGAACTTTCCAACGGCTCTGTAAATGACATTGTTCCTGTTGCCAACTTCCTACACAACTTTCTTACCCATTAATAGGAGGCTGCTACCAATTAGTAGAGTTACTATCCTAAATCCTAGAAACTAAAGTAGCTGTCAGTCAACAGATCTTGACTGGAAACAAAAAGAAGTTCATTTGTTCTTACATAAAGCCTCCCAGTAAACAATGCTCTTCCTCTCCCCTGTTTAGACTTGCAAACAGAGATTTTTAAGCATCATTTTCTCATGATGCACCATTTTCTCTCCGTCTTTGGCAGACAGACCCTGTGTTCAACTTAACGTAGCAACCCGACAGCATGGGAAAAACATTTATAGCACAAGCTAGATTGCAGCAAATGCTGACATGATTACCTGTCAAAAATAAGCCAGAATTATATAAAGTATATAAATAATCAGCAAGATATTTATCAAACTCCTTGACAGTACTATATGGAGGATGTCAGGCTTTGATAGTTGATGGGAAAAAAATGTCCAAGGCTAGAAGTTGGTATAGTCCTAAACTGGCTCTTAGCAAAAGAGGTGGTTGCCTCCCCATCCCTCCCCAGCACACAGCTTTAACAGAACAATGTAGCAGTATTGGTGGTCAGTCTCATTCCTGATTATTTATATATAATATCCACAGATGCTTTGATAACTAAAAATGGCACACAAAAACCCCCAACCCCCCATTACTGTCAATTAATTAACATTATTTTCATAACTTGGAGCTTTCTCAAATGTATGTAACCATAGCTTTCTTTTTAAAGCTTCAGCTCCTGCGATCCTGTTATTTGTGAGAAGCTCAGTTTTCATGAACAGTATCATCATGTTTTAAGTACTCAGGGTGACAGAAAAGGGACATAAAGTCTGATGGCTAAAAGATACAAACGTAATAAGGTAAACAAAACTGGTTTTTTACATCATCTGGCATTAGCAATGGGGAAATCAAAATCTCTTAGCACCAATGGATCTTTCTGCATTTTGTTTATATCCACAGTTCTCTATCATAAAACACAATGGATTCAGTTGCCTCATCTATTTCTGTCCAGAATATCATAAACAACCTACAGTTTCCTCTCTTCCAATGTGCTCGGTTCCATTGATTTCAGAAAGGTAGCGCGGCATAGCGGGAAAGCACACAATGAAACAACTTTGCTGTGCTATAAACAGACTACTAATCTTGCAGTGGCTAATACCAAAATATAATGCAAACGCTAGCAACCTTACAGCAGTGATTTTGGATATGAAGTGACGGTAAAAGGCAAATAAATCTGTAGTTTCAAATCTAGGCATTGAAAAAAGCCAAAGGCATAATTTCGTTTCGGTGAATAGATGCCAGATAATTCGAAAGAACAGTTTGAATGACTAAATTATTTAAGCCCCATCATCATCCTTATCAGAAGTATTTTGGTTTTGGAAAAAAAACCCAGCAAGTAGAATTATGATTATTAAGTCAGAACAAAATAGCAGCTCTTTCCTCTCTATCATGTTTAAGTTGTGATCTTGTATGTAAGCAAACTCTGCCCGGAGACACACACACACACACACACCCCCCCGCCCCGCCGCAGCCCGCTTGCTTTTATTTTCCTTTTTGCGTGTTTATTTCGGTTTGGGGTTCTGGGGTGGGTTTGTTTTTCTCCTGCCCGTTTCATTAGGCGAGGAGGTACGCTACCACGGCCAGAGGTACGCACGTCCCGCCGCCGGCGGAGCCAAACCCGGCGGGAGCCCGACCCCGGGCGGGCAGCGCCGACCCCCGAGGCCCGGCCCGGCCCGGCCCCCGGCGCGGCGCCCGCGGCGGCCGCTAGGTGGCAGTCTGCGCTTGCGCAGGGGGCGGCCCGGCGGCGGGGGCGGTGGTGGCGGCCGCCCGGCTGCCCGGGGGTGCCCGGGAAGGAGCTCTTCGGGCTGTCGTTACTGGGTCAGCTCCTCCCCACATGTACGGGTACAGTAGATTGGGTGTATGTAGGCATCTCCGCAGAGGGCGCGTTTGGGTAGAACTTAGAGTCATAGAGTGGTTTGGGTTGGAAGGGACCTCTAAAGGTCATCTAGTCCCATGAGCAGGGACATCTCCAGCTAGAACAGGTTGCTCAGAGCCCCATCCAACCTGACCCTGAATGTTTCCAGGGATGGGGCATCTACCACCTCTCTGGGCAACCTCTGCCAGTGTTTCACCACCCTCAGAGTAAAGAATTTTTTCCTCATATCTAATCTAAATCTACCCTCTTCCAGTTTAAAACCATTACCCCTCGTCCTATCACTACACTCCCTGATAAAGAGTCCCTCCCCACCTTTCCTGTAGGCCCCCTTTAGGTACTGGAAGGCTGCTATAAGGTCTCCCTAGAGCCTTCTCCAGGCAGAACAACCCCAACTCTCTCAGCCTGTCTTCATAGCAGAGGTGCTCCAGCCCTCTGATCGTCTTTGTGGCCCTCCTCTGGACCTGCTCCAACAGGTCCATGTCCTTCGTATGTTGGGGGCTCCAGAGCTGGACGCTTGCTACAAAACTTACCAGTTGTCTCAGAGATAATTATTTATACCTAATACGGCTGTAGAAATACCATGTCTGGGTTTGGTTTTTTTTTTTTTAACTTAGCAAAGCAAGTTTTGAACAAAACATCCCCACCGTTGCTGTTTAGCCCGACACACAGACCAAGCAAGCGAGGTCCATCACCGATGAAATTGCACAGAGACAAATCCTATGAAGCATCAAATATACTGTGCGCTTTGCCCTACATCACTCCAATTGCAAAAGCATCCCAGAGTTTCTGCACATACGAATAGTCCCTATTGGACTGGGGGCCCAGCCTGACTTTGCTACCCTGGGTTGCCTCCTCACAAAAAAGCAACAAAGATCCGTCAGTGATCTGAAAGGACGCAGCACTGTTTTGCTTTGCATGTTGAAAGAAACAAGAACGAACTATTCCTGCTGAAAATAATTCTCTGCAGAGTAAGAATAAAAAAAGATATGAAAGGGATACTCAGTCAGAGACAGCTTTTGAGAGAAAACAGAAGTGGGTGAATTTCAGCTGAGTGCTGTGCCCCCAGAGCTGCTCACTTACCTGGGGAGGGAGGGAAAGCCAGCCAAAGCCTGGGTAAGGAAGGGGACTGGACGGCTGTTCCTACCCACTAAGCACATCTCCATCACCCTGTCCACTACTCTGACCAAGGACCAGACCAGACAGGTAGCGCAATCTGTTTACTCTTAAAAAGCTAGAGCTTGTCTCTCCCATCGCCAGATATCTAATGCTGAAAAAGTGGTATGGCTGGAAGAGGGAACACAGATGACTATAGATAAAGTATTAGCCTATCCCTTCATTTTTATGTCAGGGATATTGTGCGCCTACAGTTACACAAGTAAACACAAATTCTGAAACACAGAAGGTACATGTAACATCAGCATGTATTTACATTCATGCGTGTCTCTTTCTAGTGTGTACAAACCACAGCAGAGCACTTCCAAGCCTGTTGTAGGCCAGGGAAATGACTGCCAGATTACACTGTAGAAATAAATTGCCATCTAACTTTCAATGTTGCGTTTGGATGCCTTTTTTGCAGTTCTTTATGACACAAATTTGAGGCTATGTAAAGACGTTTGATTACCCTCATTGTATATCCTTGAGCTAAACTCACAATCTCAATTGTCCCATTTGAAATGAAGTAAAGAAAAGATTGAATAGTAGGATTCAAACAGCTGCTTTGAACAACTGTATAATAGAGTTGCCACATAAGATATGCGCTTTTCCCCCCGCTCAGACAGAGATTGGTATAAGACAAGTAAAAGCAAATAATGCAAGCCGATGAACACACGCAAAATATTCAGCCATTCAGGAACACCCTGCAAAAACACTAATCAAATAAATAACTACAGTCTGGACAAGGCCAAACATGGGAGGCTACATGTGGATGACGAAGAGATGAAGAGCAACCTAGCTTTAGCTCAGCTTTAATGGTCCCCCCTCCCCCTTTTCTTTTTCTCTTTTTCCTTATCCAACACTAACATCCAGTGCTGCCCATTTCTCTGAACCTGTTGTTAGCAAACATTGACAGTAACAGCAGAGCCTGTCCCATAATGAACTATGATATCTTGTACATTGAAAAGTCAACTTCTTTAGAACATCTCTCTCTGAATGAGGCTTGTCCTTCTCCAGCCAAGTCTTTGTAAGACAAATGACCCAAGAAGTGTTGTGAACCTTCCTGCTTTAAAATCAATTATTTCTTCAGGTTTTAATAATCAGAGGTCACAAGGGGTTAATGCACAAGTGCATAATACAAACAGAAACCTGCTTTGGGCAGTTAAGGATCTGGAAGACGGCTCAGTAAGGGAAGAGGAGGGAGGGCAAAGTGGATTTGCTCCAGAAAAGCAGCCTGGCTGGGGAACGAACGACTTTCAGTCCCTATGTCCTGGGAAATGCAACGCAGCTGAGATACTGACCCAACCTCTCAGCCTGTACAACCTGTGCAACTCATCTTCTCCGACACAGTTATCACACCTCACAACTCTTCCCAGAGTTGAGGACGTGCTGCTCGTCACCTTCGCAGGGCACAAATGAAACTACAGAGGGACTGGCTAAGTCAAGATCATACAGAAAGTCTGCAGCAAAGCAGACTTGGAGCCAGGTCACCCACGCTTCCAGCTAGTCACATCATCCCTTTCCCAGCCTTTCTCTCAGTCAGGAATCACTCTTCTGCCACAGGCAGAGTGGAGAAAAAGAGGGGCGGTAGGAAGGTGGGGTGGTGGGAAACTGAGTTAAGGATCAAACATCAGAAGCCTGCTGAGTATTAGCAGTTAAACTCATCCTTTTGTCAAATTGAACTGTGAAAGAAAGCTGTGATAGGAGATTTTCAAAGGCAGCTGGAGCTTATATACGTAGGGAAATGATTTGACTTACGACTTAAAATGTTTATTTTCAGGGCGTTGATGGGAATGTGTGTCCTGCCTAAGGCCCTGGCACAGCTCGGCATTTTTTTTCACCATGAGCTATGCTGTCCTGAGCATTTCAGATGGCAACCACCTGGCACGCACCAGCTGGCAAGTGGCCTCGCTGTACTTGTATGGCAGCACATTGCCGTGCTTAGTCTGGTATAAACTCCCTGCCTGGGCGCTCCTCCTGAAACAAGAGTGACCAAAGAAGGAGTTACACCTGTGTAACTAGAGCAGTTTAATTACACTGGCAAATTTTCCCGGCAGACACGCACTAAGACAGCTAATTCTGACTCTTTTCCAGGAGAAAATCACCCTGGATTTCTCTGCACCTTTGCGAAGTCTGTGAGTGCTTACAGCGTTTTCGCCTGTAGCAGGAATAACCTGCAACCCTGGACTTTCCAGTTCCCATCGCTTTGGTTCAGAATACCCGAGTTTCCTGTGCTCCCGCTTCTGCAACAAGTGTTCTGTATCTCTCAGAATACTTATGTTACTTAAGAAATAATAATAAAAAACATTAAAGAACTAAAAAGACACAGTCCCCCCAAATACTACATAAAACCCCCAGCATCACATAGTTTGAGAAATTAATGTCACTGTTCCACTATCGTTGTTGTAAAAGGCTTAATTTCATTATCTGTTAAAGCTTTTCAGTTCTCCTTGGAGATTTTCAGGAAGCCAATAAAGAAACAAAGCAAACTGGCCAAAAAAAAAAAAAAAGAAACCACACAGTACCAACAAGGAGCATGCACGAAGCTTCTTAACAGCACGCTTGATGAAACGCACCCCTGACTTCTTCTCTTCTAGCCTGGCAGTGGTCCAGGGCAGTCTCAACCACAGCAGTGTGTGCCAAGCTGTGCCACAAGCTCATTACAAGGTCTCAGCCAGGTGACCCCCTGACACTTCCACTTGTTCCTGCTGCTTTGGAGGCGAGAGACGGAACACATACCCCCAGACCTTGTGCCTGAGACTGTTCAGCATCTTCCTCCACAGTTTTAGGAGCTAGACATGAAGAAACTTAACGCTGGATGTTGTACTGGCACTGGCATTTAGGTTATGACCTAGGTTTTGACAGCTCCCCAGTCAGCAGCTTTCAAGCAGTACTGGGCCTACCCAAAAACTTGAACTTCCCAAATTAGGCACACTGAATGTGTCAAAGAACAAATTTGATCCGATCCCATCAGATTAGATCCCATCTAATCTCATGCAAATGTGGAAAATTCACTTACTCATATAGTTACAACTTGTTATTCAACTCTAAATAGCTAGTAAGGGCTGAGTGAAGGGAAGGTATCACGTTTTACATGCAGTAACTCTCTCAAATGAAATTCAAAGTATGAACCCCTCATCGTGAATATGTGCAACACTTGGACTACTTACCAGGTAACAGAGATATTTGTGGGGGAGAAAAGTGCCGACTCCCGCACAGCCTAAGGGCTTGAGCAAGTAACCTGCTTATTCAGGGATCAGAGTTTGCCGGCACTATTCCTGGTTTCAGATGACAGTTTCTGTGCTATGAAAACATAAGTGAATATTTGCTTTTTCTGGAAACTAGTTAGGGTTTGTTGACAGTCCGGTTTAAGGAAGCATTATGGGATTCTTTTCCCTGTTTCTGGGTTTCTTCACAGGCGAAGAAAAAACCTGCCACCGCTCAGCCGTAAAAGCACATTTAGAAAGTAATGGGAACAAGCATGACTAGGGCTAACCTGAAGGAAATGGCAACACCGAGTGCACATGCTGTATGCTGACAAAATTACAAGGGCCTTACATGGAATTACCACAAAGTGCAGAAGTACTCAGACTTTGGGCCAAACCATGATTTATACTACAGTAATTCTACTCATTTCATTGGATCATTCCAGTTCCAAAAAAAGTTTATTTTAAGGTTTTTACATGTCTCCCCATCATTATAACTTTCATGCCTCTTCCATGTAACAGCAACAACTTTAGACAAAAGTCTTAAAGTTCTCAACTCTCTGACATTTTCTTTTCAGAATAAAAACTATTTTGGCAAGAGTAAAAGGAACTGAGATTTATGGATATAAAGCAATGCCAAGTAAATATCATCTTCTTATGATGGAAATTAATTTTTTATGGTGAACAACGGTCAAACTAGATGTTCACCTAATATTTGCCTTTCCAGGACCAGATGTTCTTGACTTTCTTACAGAGGTTCACTGATGAATACAATTTTCAAGATGATGACATTATAGAGAAATGAAAAGTAATTAATGCTTTTGAACACCCTTCCTCTGGTTTTGGCTTTGAACTGGAAGATTAAAAGATTTACCTTGTTACAGCAAGGTGAAGCGAGAACGCACCTGCCTGCAGCGGGGAAGGGAAGCAGAAGGGCTGCAACTACGACCTCTCAAATGTCCCTTTGAATTGGAGAAGGAGTTGCCAAAAAGGAGTAAAAGAGCTTAAAACTAACAAGCTGTTGCTGCTGCCACTACACCCTCCACACAAAGATGGGCAGCAGATCCTCGTTAGCAGGTTTAGCAAGGGGTGACTAACGCTGCTGGCAGGAGGCCAGCATGAGCGCAGTCCAAGGGGCTGTCCCAGAGGGCAGCTGGACAGCCTGCCAGCTGGGAGCTCTGCCGCATTTTTACATGCAGCTACAAAGTCTATAAATTAGGATTGCTGAGCCTGGAGTTAATATGTGCACGACTCACAAATCTTTATTAGGGAGGAAGGAGTGACAGAGTCTCCAAGAGAGCCTGAAGCTTTAAGGGGGAAAAAAAAACCAAACCAACCCCAAACCAACAAAAAACCAAAATTACCCCAAGGTACTGAAGTTTTGTGGAGTATCAAAAAAGGAGCTCAGGCTTCTCACTGCTCATAGGGACTGTAAGACAAAAGTAACATCTTGGTTTAGTTCTTCAGTGTTTCACCTTTTCATCCAGTGTCACTTTTATGTTTGGTCTTCTTGACGCACAGCCTGATTTCTTGCACAGATTTTAACACGCTAGAAGCAGAGAAGATTCCTGTCATTTGGGAACATGCCATTAAATGTATGTGGGACTGTTTTCATGATTTGTGATACTTTTATGAGTATATCACTGGCAGTTGAGAACGAGTTTTTTTCACTAATTCTCCCAATATATGTGTAGAGAAGTTAAAGAGGAAATGATTTGACTCTATGTACACTGCCTTCATTTCAGAGTTACCGTTCATTCACCCTCTGCAATGAGACCACTCAGTTGTTTGAGCAGGCACTTGTTAGTCTGCTGAGTTTATTTTCGATTGGAAGAGCTTACAAATGTATAATCCTATTTATTGGAGGTGTCTCAGTGAAAAGTTGAAGCACTTCATTACTATCGGGTAACAATTTTATTAACAGGACTGATTGTACAGCAGATCTACAGACCAACTGTTTTGTGCATTCCTCATTAGCTGATCTCAGTTAATGACCAGCAGAGATTACACAGGCATTTAATTGGAGAGTGTTTGCAATTGAAGATTTATTTGCAATTCTTTAATTTTCATTTTTCATTGTTCTTCTAAAATTGCATTTCATACTTCAATGACTTTTCAGTAATAATAAAAAAGGTTTTAATGGGGGTCCAGTGTTTTTACATAGCTGGCCCTGCGTATCAATGCATTGTCACTATGCCCTGGTCTAGACCGTTACCTAAAGTAACACTTGCGTTTCTCAAATACGTCTAACCACTCATGCAGCGGTTTAACAGTCCCCACCCATTCAAGACACTTTTTTGTGTTGGGTTTTTTCCTTGTTTTGTTTGTTTGTTTGTTTTTTAATCAGGCCTGCAGCTACTGCACAATACGGTAAGAATTACAGTAACAGCTTCATTCCTAGATTAAGGAATCTACAAAGCGTTGCTTACAATATACATCATTGGAAGATAACTTTTTTTTCCTGTGACCTCTTTACCTTTGCTGCAGTGGGGCAGAGGAACAACAGGCAGGAAAGACTTAAAACACGAGAAATGAACAGCTCCAGCCCATGCCCACCTGAACCATGCTATAGGGCTGCGCTCTTTCTTCCGCAGTTGTGCCAATTCATCTTTACACCTCTGATATTCCCAATATAGCTTCGTGAGTGCATCAGCACTTCCAAGTTCTTTGCATTACAAGTACTAACTGGCTAGTAGATTTACTGTCTGGAAGAAAGAGAGTAAACAGAAAATGGTTTGTAACTACACTTTCCTTGCTAAAACCACCTCGACTATACCAACAGATATTCTCTAGACAGCCTCTGTCTGCTCTCTCCACTGATGCTTTTAACCTTGTCTGCCCTACCAAAAACTGCTATTAAGTTAGTCCCATTCAGTTTGTTAAAAGAGCATATATATCAACTTTGGAAACTCTGACTTAATTCACTGTAAAAAAGGAATGACTTTTCTATTAAGAGAAGAAATCCACTTTACTGAGATAAAACTAAAGGCTGAGTACTTGGAATAGTTTTAGAAATCATTTTAGTTTTCAGTGTTTGCAAGAGCAGAGTTGCCGTATTTCTTTGCCCAAATCACTGTAACAGCACCATCTTTGACAATATTGGGGCTAACTTCTCTTTCAAGTGTTTTTTTTCTGGCACATCATATCATCATGTTATCAAGAATGGTTTGGGTTGGAAGCGACCATTGATCATCTAGTCCAACCCCACATCTTATATTTTGTATCCTCTAGCAGAAGTACTTCAAGGTGCTTTCAATGACATTGTGCACAATGCAAAATATATCTGCAGTATGTAAAATAAAGTTGCCTCTGTAGAGCAAGGACTTGAGGCTGCTGCAAACGCAGGCACCTCTGTGAGCACATAAAACACCCGCAGCTCCCGGTAAAGTAAGAGCAGCCTTCTAACACCACCAGGGCCGGCGCTCTGGCTTAGCCTGGCACTAGCTCTCTCCCAGCATTGCTGAAAGCGCGATGTGTCCTTTTCTGCAAGCTAACTCACTGCTCAAGGCAAACCATCCTCAAATACAGAGTAATGTAAGCAATTAAGTGGTCTGGCTAGACATAGGTAGATCTGTGAGAGATATAAAAATGTGTATCTTTTCTTCATCCTAGCCCAAATGTTTTGCAGTCTGGGAATTAGAACTGATTTACTACATCTAATATCTGAATTAGCATTGATAACAGTATAAAAAAAAATAAAGAAAAGCCCAACAAAAACCTTTAATCCAAACCTTCTCAAATTCATTGCCCTGAAAGTTCCAATAAAAACAAGAACAAGGAACTTTTCTAGGAGTTTTTGCAAAACCAAACTATGACTGACAAGGTTTTACAAACTTAAAAGCTCCCTTGGGCCATCTTTAAGTGCTCTGATTTATTACAGCTTTGTAGGTAATAATTACTTTCAGAGGGAAAAAGAAAAGGTAGTTCCAGTTTGTAAATTGTTGCTTCGTGATGTGGAAGGATAGCGGTAGCCAATATGGCTCACTGAGGTATACTGCTTTAATAAATTGTAGAGTTAAGAGCTACAAGGGGGAACAGCTTTAACCCTGAGCAAAGCCCTCAGGCCCCAGGCAGCCACCAGACCAACAGTGATACCGCGTGCCTCACTGGGGATGAATGCTTGTGGGTAGGGCAGACAGCAAGCCACAAAATGGAGAATAAAAATTACAGCCACTGAAGGGATCCATCGGGTTGATATACTTATAATAATTCCTGAATATGCAGTGCGTGTCACAGACATAAAAACTGTATCCGGATAATTTTCTCAAATAAGGCCTTGAGAAACATGGTTTGATAGTCAACATCTAGACACCAAACATAGTAAAAACACAGGTGGGAGAAATGCAGTGTTTTTAAATGAATTTGACCTTCCTTCCCCACATCACAATAAATCATGTTCCTGAATAATAGCTATGGAGTTACCAAGGTTTTGTACTTGGTCATCAAACGTATCAGGAAAGAAAATGGCGTATGATGAGGTCTTTGCAAACACTCTTTTGCTTTGGGCAATCATTCATTCTCCTGTATTATGAGAGTGATGATTAGCCAATCCGAACCATTAACAATATCATATGTACCGGAGTTTGATTGCAACCCTACCACCGGTACAGAGCCACTGACAAATGCAGTATTTGTGATTTCCTGCTGGTATATATAACCTGCTGATTTTAGAATAACTGAATGTAATGCTTTGTAAAACCCAATACAGAGGCTGTTGAAGAGTGGTGCCTGACTAATGGATTTATGGAAAAGCAAATGCAAGAATACAGACACTACTGCAAGCAGCGGTCTGTTGTTTGGTGCTTGTACGTATAAATAGTTTTAAATTGCATGAACTAAAATAAGTANGCCTTCCCCCCCCCCCCCCCCCCCCCCAAGTTGAAACCACAAGATTTTATTTCTGTATGAAAATACTTCAAAAGGTTTATAACTTCATACTTTTTGTAATGGCTTTTGATATAACCCGTCTGCTACTCATTAGAAAACAATCACAGAGAATATTCCCGACTCATTGGGCAGCCTGTGTATATGTTAAGACAATACTGAACTGCCTAATTGGATTCACTGCAGCAGTTTCCAATAACTAGAATAAGAAAGTGTAATAAAACTTATTACCACTAAAGTAAATATTTCCTTCCACAAAATGTAAAGCAATCATCTAATCACTCTAGGAAGGACAATAACTGTTCTGAAATAACACTTGTTCCCTTATTCCTTGCTGATAAGTTGTTTATATTGTACCAGAAAGAGGGTGTAATTCTTTTCAGGTAGAACATTCTTACAGATCCTCTCTCAAAGTGCTTGTGATCATTATTAATTTGCTTATAAATGAAATTATAAACCTTACACAAAAAAGCAAATCAACATTCCCTTCCACAAAAAAAAATAGCAAGAAAAAGTCCAACCAGACTAAGTAGATGAAAACATGGTGAAAAAAGAATATATATCCCATGGGAAACATACCATCATTTTATCTATTGCCCTTCCTTCAAAGACTGCAACTATGTACATTTTAAAATTTTCCCGTACATACAGAAAGCAACTAATTCTAGGACCATAATATACCACAAATAAAGTTCTAACACTTTGCTACAGGCCAACCATTTGCAGATGGTATTCCTAAAGGAATTACACCAATCCAACCAGTAGACAGAAGTGAGGTGAGGTATGTTTATATGATTGATGACTACTAGCTAATAAAGCCTGCAGGCTAAGTATCAAATATTTTATAATCACAAAATGCATGCAAACCAAAGAATAAAAAATAAAACAAAAAACCCCAACAGTACAGCAATTCTAAAGAATAACCAAATTTTCAGAAATTACAATATGTTTGAGGATATTTAGTGAGCAGACACAGAGGCTAAATTCATCAAGAAAATTATTCACTCAGCATTAGCATTACAGCTGTGTTTTGCCTCCCAAGACTTTTGCCTTTATTTGCAATTGTGTTGATTATGCATATGCAAAATATTTTATCTATTCTATCTATCCCTTTTCCCCTCTAAACGATGCACTAATGTGTAATGACAAGCATGGCGCTGCACGCGGAAAACTCATCTTCAGGGCAAGCAAGTGCACTTGCTTCATATCTAGCAACTTTCAAAAATCTGAATGCAGAATGAAATTGATATAAATCTTCTCTAACAGTATAAATGTGCTGTGTTATACAAGAATGATGCTCTGGTTTTAGGAAACAGTTGTGGTATGTCAGTTGAATTAATCACTGATTATTCTGAAAGCATGACTGCGGCAGCAAACCGGCACTTCAATTTTAATTTGTGAGCCTTGTGCGGGGTGACAGACATTTGCATAAGAGTGACAGTAACTTTAATCCCCCTATACCCTTGACTTGCGTCTTGGTTTCTTTGAATGCATTTCTAAATCAGCAAAGCTTCAGTCAATTAGGAATTATAATACTTCCTGGGAAAGAAAAAACCGTTTTCAATCCCCATACAATTTCCCTGAAATAAATTATTTGCATACAGCACAGCCAGTGCAGTAACTGTATTAAAATGCCATTGCTAATTAAATTGTATCCTTTAAAGCCTGACAGTTTTAAGCAGTAAAGGAGGGGAAAGTGTTAAATATATGTATAATTTCAAGCAATATTTTAAACACACATTACTTGACAAATATTTGCTGAATATTTCCTGACTAAAAGCCACAGTGATAGCTGTTTTCCTATTCCCTCACACAAAAGGGCAAGACGACAAAAGCAGCTGTCTGATTAGGGGCACTGTTGTCCTGAATCAATTACATCCCCGCAGCAGACAGCTCCACTTATGCACCTGTTTTTAAATAGAAAGCTTCTGTAGCTCCCAAGCCTTGTACAAGGGAGATGGGGGGAGAAACCATGAGTGAAAGAAACAATAATTCTTCTGAAGGTCAGCCAGGGCATCCTGCATCCCTCGCTCTCCACGCTCACTGATTGCCTCTGAATAGGAAATCCGCCCAAATCTTCTGTTATGATCAAGAAGGAGGGGGAGGAGATCCGTGTTGAACATGTGCCACTTTCACTTGCTTTTGAAGGAATATAATTATTCTCTTTAACTGACTGACTTATCTCTTTCCCAGAGCTTTTTGAGCTGAAGCGTGGCGGAGCCGAGGAGCCTGAGAAATGGCTGCTCATCCCGACTGCAGCGTGCCTCCGGGTCCCCAGTGGCGTGCCCCCACCTCGCCCCCTTTCTCTCTTACCCTCCTGGCCAGGGCTGCTGCTTCAAACTCTGCTCACAGCAGAGGTACCCGGGTACTCGCCTGCCTCTCTGCGCTGCCTGCCGACACAGGGGGTTCCTCTTTACCTTCTAGCTTTAGGTGCTGTGCCCTGAAAAACGGCTGCAGACTGAGAGCCCACTATCTGTTTTTTTTTGATGCGCTCAAATCCCAAACAAGGCTCTTTCTCTAATTTATGCCGTCCCATAGCTTCTGGTAGACACCTTTTGACAAGAAATTCACTACTGCTTACCAACTGGAATAAAAAGGAGACTGTTTATGCAGTCTTTTACTATATGCATAAAGATTTCCATATAATATGAAATATTTCTCTAGAGTATTTCCATTTACTACCTCTGACCTGTCTAAGCACACTTTTTTTTCTTTAATACTAATAAAACCTTAGTCTTTGCTTCATACATATTTATTTTTTACAGGATGAAGAAATTAGAATACATTGTTCCCTTGTTATCTGAGTGCATGAAGAAAAAATGTAATCAAACTGATGAAAGAGAGTGGGCTTTGGCCGGGGCAGCTGTTCCGCAGTTTGTGCACATATTCTGTTTTCACTTCCACCATTGAAGTGAAAAGTCCCCAAGCCCCTGTTTCCTTCTGTACACAGCAGAGGACAACTAGACAGCTGCCCTCATGAAAACTGCCGTGTAAGTACTACGGAAGGAAGAACCACCCCAAATATACATAGAAGTATGTTTTAACATAATTTCTGAATGCTTTTCATTCTTCCAGTTTGCTTTTACATGCAAAAAGGAGTCTGAGAAGTCTTTCAGACTTAAAGGCCAGCCTTATGGACTTTGTACTAAATATGGACAACAAAAATCAGGGTTCTTAAAAATCAGGTGTTCTTAAACACCATTTGATAAATCCTTTCAAGAATTTGGTTTTTCAGGCCTTGGATATTAAATTATTAAGTGGATACAATCATGCTGTTTAGGCCCAAATATAAACATATATTTAATCATGGCAGCAATACACAATCTAAAATTGTACAGGGCACAAGCAGTCCAGGAAGTTTCTGGATTGCATTGAAGAATTCATTGTGTGGTGAATCTGTCTCTCTCTCCTGATGGTTGGGGGAATCTAGGATACTCTTTGACTACATGCTTAAGATGACTAAAGTTGAGAGAGGTACAGTATGATGAAGATAGATACCCAGACGCTTTTAACAGTCCCACAGCTTGTGTAAATCCTTTGGTACCTGGGTGGCTTTAGAAACACCACCTGCCACGTCAGAAAATGGTATTCAAGTGCTTCAGTGTTTTGGTGTCAAAGATGCAAGCTTTTGTTCATGCACATGCAGACACAATGGAGTTTCTTAGCTGCAAAAGTCACATTTGAACCCCTAAATTGTGATAGTTTAGAGACTGCAACTACTTATAAACTTTTGCATTCTAATAGGATTTACCTGGACAGGGTATCTGTAAGAACGCATTTAAAAATCAGCCTAAACAGAGGCTGCCTGAAGGCAATTTCAGAGGCTGACAGATGACCTTTTTGAAAGATACAGCTATGAAAACAAAGCTTTCCGCTAGACTGTATTATAAATCGTCTTTATAATAAATAGAAATAATTTCCACTACAGATACACATTTTTAAAAAGCCTAGAAGAGAGTCTGGCACAGCAAATTATTACTTATTGAACAAACTATGAAGTTTTAGTATTCCTTTCCTTAATGGGCTCTCCTACCTCTTTTATTAAATAGCAAATATCACTCATTCTGATTTTTACTCAATAAAACAAAAGCAAAAGGCCATTTGTTACAAGAATAGATTCTGGTCCAGTCAGTCAAAAGAGCTGCCTCAAAAATTTCCAAAGAACAAGGATAAACAGTGTCTGCAAAAAGCACTTAAAATAAGGGAAACGATATCAGGGATACTTTAGAAGTAAAAGGCCAAACAAGGAAAAAGTGGACACATTTGACTTCAGCGAGGCTTTCAACACGTCTCCCACAATATTCTTGAATCCATGTTAGGATATTACAGTCTATGTGGTACAAAATTGACTGGCTGGTTGGGCTCAGAGGGTGGTGGTCAATGGGTCGTGCCCTACCCAGAGGCTGGTTACAAGCAGACCAGCGCAGGGGGCTGTCCTGGTTAACATCTTTGTCCGTGACCCAGAGGAGGTGGTGGAGCTCACTGCCATCAGGTTTGCAGCTCACTCCAAAATGGTGGGAGCCGTCAATACGCTTGGGAGCAGAGCTGCCATTCAGGGCGACCTAGACAGGCTGAAGGAGAGAGCTGACAGGAGCCTTATGAAACTCAACAAGGACAAATGCAAAATCCTGCAACTGGGGAGGAACAACCCCTACGACAATACTGGTGGGCGAGCAGTTCTGAGGATGTTGCCCTGTGGGTGTGAGCAGGCACGAGCTGAGCAGCAGCCAGCAGTGGTCCTGGCAGCAGAGACAGCTAGCGGCACCCGGGGCTGCATGAACAGGAGCCCCATGGCCACAGCCCCCCTCTACTCAGCACTTTCTAGACTGCAGTTTTAGGTCCCCCTATACACAAAAGACATCGATAAACTGAAGCAATTTCAGAAGAGAGCTACCAACATGGTCAGGGCCTGGAGCACTTGCCTTGTGAGGAGAGACTGAGGGAGCTGGGCTTGTTCAGCCTGGAGGAAACACAGTTTTGGTGAGACCTGACAGCAGCTCCTGGTACCTACATGGAAGTTATTGAGAAGATGGAGCCAGGCTCTTCACAGTGGTGCGTGGCAGGAGAGTGGGAGACAACAGGCATAAGTTGAAATGAGAAGTCCAGGCTGCATTTCAGAAAAAGGTTTTTTTCACTGTTTGGACAGTGAAGCTGTAGATTGCCCAGAGAGGCTGCGCAGTCTCCATCCTTGCAGGTTCTCAAGGCCAACTGGACAAAACCCTGAGCAACCTCATCTGAATACATATCTCACCCTACTTTGAGCAGGAGGTTGCAGTAGATGCGTCCTGATCTTTCTTCAAACCTGAATTATGCTGTGATATGTTCAAACTGCAGTAAAGGAAAATGAGATCAATATATTCTTCAATATTAAAACAATGCAAATTTGCTAAACTATTGATAATAATGGTATAATTGTATATTTAAATCTCTTTGTTGATAATACTTGCCAAGAAATTAGGCACCTTGCTAACTTCACACCAACTGCCATGCGAAATCTCACATTTTATTGAGAACATGGATAACTTAGGCCAACAGGCGAGACACATGCACTACTTGGAAGGAAGAATGCATATTGACTTTTCCACAGACTCATGATGAGATTGTTTTATTCATCTCTCTCCGCTTAGCAAAACTCAGTAAGACTGAGACCTTTGGTGTGTTTCAAGTGCCACGTATTATAAATCTGTGCAGCATACACAAACTACATGTCAAATTAAATTACAGCAGCTTTCTGAAAGCCCCCGTTATATTAAATGCAAATTGAAAGAGGGGAAAATCTGCTTGACTAGACAATGATAAAGAAAGTTTAAAACCCTATGCTTTTATACAGCCTGCGCTTTTAAAAAAAGAAATCTGTAAGCTTTTTGCCCTGCAAAAGATTTAAAATACTCTTCACCTTGTGTTTCTACACAAGATTTTTTCTTTTTTTGCAAGGTGGGTGTTGAGTTTATTTTGCCATGTAGTAAGTCATCCTCAAATGTTGAAAGTTATGGGCTTGAGACTACCAGGCAGCATATAGCTGAGAGCAATATGCACAGATCAGAGATCGTTCAAGTATTGTATTGCTCGCTCTCCCACAGACGTGCCTAAGAGGTAATTTGTACTGCCCCTATTTTAACATGGATGATATCACAACACTGCTGTAGTTAGACATAATGCCCTATCGCCAGCTAAGTCCCTAAATCACTTACAATCTAGAACTGTACTTCAAGAATAATACATATTTGTAGCATTCAGTCACTGGAAAATGAGCAGCTTTGTCGCTCTTTTTGTAAAGGGAGACTTCCAGTTGCCTATTTAGACAGTTTGACCATTAGTCTTCCTGGCAGATCATAACTAACCCTCAGTACTGACCTTGGCAGTCTAAATTAGAAAACTGAGAGATTATATTTCCAAGACGACTATTTTATATTCTGTTGATCTGTATACACCAGTTATAATCCATATATACTTTCAAGAACAGATCAAGTGATTGACAAATCTGTAAAAAAAGTTTTGGGGATTTACAGGTCTAAAATATTTTGCAAACTCTATTCAAACCAATCCTTATATGAAAAGGATCCCCATGACGCAATAACCCAGATATCACTGCAGTTTTCTAACTAGGACACACAGCTTGTATTTCTTTGTACTATCTGCCAAGTGAGCAGCTAACACCGTCAGGAAATACATCTTAAATGGTAAGTGGCATTTAAGATGTTCAATGACTCTTCATTAAATTAGTGAAAGGAAACAAGTAGAATAATATTTTTCTATTTTAATTATCTGTATACAGTAACTATTATAGCAACTGTGCTACTATTTACTTTCACAGTAACAATGATGAAATATGTCACAATGAAATAGAAATAAAATTAGCTAAAATGAGATAGAGAAAAAAATAGAGGAAATAATGCTTGAAATTACAGCTTGAAAGAAATACCTAAAAAGTCATTCTCCCAGTCAGGGGTTCTGAAGCTGGCTGCACACCACCAGCAGTATGTGCATCACACTTGCTGGTCTCTGTGCAGGTGCATCCAGCATTTCTTTGCTCTGGCAGAGCCAGTCCGATAGCTTTTCTTTTTAATTTCAGGTGTCCCTTTATGGGAAATTTTGCCTGAGTCACAAAATAAACCGGGCAGACCAGTAGCAGGTCTTTGCCAAGGGGCAAATTAACATGACTAGAGAGTTAATAAGGTTTAATATTGCCCTGTTATTAAGCCTGTACCACAAGCCTCTGGAATTTCACTTGAATACGAGGTATGTCTGCCCAGGTTGCAGTAGGAGTAGTTGTAGTGAAGCAAGCATTAACTAAATCAGGAAGCCAGTAGGATTCGGTAGCCAGCGCTATGTGGCCACAGCAGCAAATGACTGAGCTCGGTCTAACCGGCATGTGTCCCAGAACAGGCTCCCCAGGCAGTGTCTGGCCCCATGTGGGCACCTGCCCCCAGGGCTCACAGCCCAGCGGGTCCACCAGCTGCCCCAGCGGAGGGGTGAAGCTGCAGTGAGGACAGCAGAGAGGTTGGGCTAGGCCCACCATCAGAGGAGGACTTGTGGCTTGGCAGAGGTGTGGCCAGCAAGGGTTTATAATCTGAAATTCAGCTACAGAAACAAACCCCAGAAAATGACAGGTTGGGATTCATCGCTGAAGACAAGACCCTCTGCTGCCTGAAGACCTGTTCCCTGGCTGAACACTTTTTCTCCTCTTAGATTGCTCTGGTGGATAAATACTGCCATGCTCAGGGACCATCTACACCCATTTTTCACAACTTTTACTTCTCCCAGACAGCACGTCTCTTCTTACAGTGATATATGGGGATGGAAAACATCAGCAATAAAAGATGATAACCACAATGTCTCAGCCCTGACAAGGTTACGTATTTTCAGCAATTCACACTGTTCCCGTGGGAGCCCAAAGCAGCTCATGCCATCGTATCTACTTTCCTTCTAGAAGCAGTGAACAAGTCAGGTGGCTGCCTCCAAAGTCCGAGTTCAGTTTCAAAGCCCCTCTTCTCCTATTCTCCATGTAAATGTGTTATGCCCTGTAACTCTCCGTACTCTTTTCAACTCTGCCAGTTGCAGCTCCATTATCTCTGGAAGTTGCTTTAACACCTGCCTCCTGCGCCAGCCAAAACAACACCATCTGTTGCGCAGCCTGTAAGGTCTATGAGCCACAGAGTTTTCTGATTTGCCTAAAATATAATGAATCCTTTCTCCCCAACCATGCCAGGCCCAGCAGCCTTCCCAGGGCTCTGCCGGGCACTTGTTTCGCTCCCCTAGCTCCCTTTGTCCCCGCCGGAGCACGGGGGCCAGCCCCATGCCAGCTTACAGCGCTTGCTGCCCGTGACCTCCTCGAACAAAACCTCTCCGAAAATGGCTTGCAGACACATGCCAAATCCATAGGCAAGGCTGCATGAGGTTTCTAATTGCGGTCTGTGGGATACAGCGTGGTGTTCTGGACTCCTCATTACTCTCCAATTCGTTTTTTCAACAGATGTCAGGGGGCAGGTTAGCGACCGGACCGACCTCGCCGTTAGTGGAAAGCGTATGCAGGACTTGGGGCCAAGGCTCACCTGCGCTGCTCTGCGTTCCCATTCAACCCGCACTCTGCCTTGTCTCGCTCCTGGTCCCTTCTGTTTCCTTTCCAGTCCTTCCCTGCTCTCCTGCAGTATCTCAGGCCTCTTTTCTCTTCTCGCTTTAAGGCTAATTGGCACTGGAATAATTCATAAATTCATTTATTACGGTGATAAAAAAGAGATGGGGGTGGGATGAGGGAGTTGACACGTTCCAGAACTACACTACAGAGCATCTGCAGACTCAGGAAGATGATCCTGGGCCCTTGTCTTACCTAAAGATTTATCCTTTGTCTTGCCTTGAGATTTGTATTTTTTTTTACTTTCAGATCTGGGAATCGTACTTTCAGATTTCCTAGCAGTCTAAGAAACATGAGTATTCTGCAGAATATAAAGGTTCACGCAAACCACCTGGATATTAAGCAGAAGTGAGAAGTCTGATCCATTTTCATTAGCATGTCTCTGTGGATATTTTTATTTGTTGTCTTTTCTGCCTATTCACCTCAAACTAAGGAGAACTGGAAGGCAGCCAGACAAACGGCCAGCCCAACTGCCTACACTTTGTTTTGTCGGAGGAAGGGGGGAGAAGGGAGCAGTCCAAGCAAAACTGGAAAAAGCTCAAACAATTCTGAAGGAAACAGTAATTTTGCATGTTGTAACACTCATTTGAATGTATTTACTTATCTAAATCTCAAATATTACATTTAATAGGAACAAAAATTAGCTTTCTGGGATTCAGCTTGGCTGAACAGGCAACATTCAGCTTGGCATAAAACATCTAAACGAGGCTTGTCAGAAATTAGCAGTACTTTCAAAAGAACTGGGAGTCAGAGCGCTCAGACGAAAATCAGTAGTCACGAGCAATTCTTCCAATAAACAGACTTTTTTGCTTCATCCCTGGCTAACACACATTTCTTGTCTGAAAGTGCAGGATTGTGAAACTTTCCATCTTGCCACAATGAAGGAGGCCCCCAGCTGCATGTATGAGAATGTAATCCTTAAACACTCGCAATTACCAAGTAGTTAGTGCTGCTGTCAAGTCCCATTACTTCTTTCCTACCTGTAATCTTCAGACTTTACATTAAATATGAAAGGAGACCACAGAAAGCTGCAGGACTCCTCACAAAGATCATGCAATTTGTGTGCGACGGTACTTAGGGATGAGGAAGTCTGAGTGGAGACATTTGTCATTTACAGAGGCTGCTGACCTGTCCAGCTGGTATGGTTTGGAGGCAATGGGGAAGGCTCTGCTCCAACCTTCGACAAATTACCGTTTTATAAGACTAAGGCTCCAGTTTACTTTACATCTGGCCCTGATTCTCCACTGCTACCTACATAGGTGAAATTTAACCATCTTTCCCACCGCAGCTTTGTGTCTACATCATCTGTGATTAGTAAACAGCAATCATTTTTAATGTTCTTTGGAAAATGTTTTGGCTGCATTTCAAGCATTTTTATGTATTCTCATCATGGTCTTTTCTGTAATTAAATTTAAGATAATTAACATTTTCCTTACAGTCTGTATCTGCACATCTTTTTACCCATGTTCCAGAACATTAAATTACATTTAGTAAAACCTTCATTGTATCCTGGAAAACAACTGAATCACTGAAGGTCAAAGTCTTATTTTTATTCCACATAAATAATAAATGATAGTGCATACAATAATGCAATATTTACTCCAAATTCTCAAATGGCATTTGACTGGAAATTGGTTTTATATAGCTATTTACTTCCCTTAATATCTAAGACGTACCAAATGTACTTTACAAATACTGGAGGTGAGGTGAGTCACTAGTTCAACACAGCAATCCACTGTGGATTCGACGATAATGCAACTAAACCCAGCATGGCTGTATTTTTATTTTTTTTTTTAAGTGTTAGAAGATCAGAAGAGGAAAATTTGGTGTCATCAAAAAATCAATAGACACATCAGGAAAGACAAAAAATGCAATTACAGGCTCCAGCATTTGCATATTTCAGGCTTAAGATTTATCTAATACATATTTAATATGTGTATTTTAATGTCTTTTCAGCTTTAACAGATTGCAGCATTTCCAAAAGAACTATCATGAATTGTCTTTGTTGAAGGAAAGCTTAATTCCTATATCAGTATTTAAATTCACAGACTTCATCCTTGTATTTACAAGTCTTATAAACTAATTCTCAATATAGTGGTCCATCTGCATTCAACAAAACACTAAAGCAAACACAGAAAAAATTCTACTAGTAATTTTAAGAATAAGAATTTTATAAATGTGATATATTTTAAAAAGAAATTAACAATTTCATAGTGCTGCTAAGATTGTGCAAAGAAATAATTTGTATAAACATCACTGATATTTGTAGAGATACATCTTGATAAATTTATATTAAAAGAAAAAAATACCTGAAATACTTTGTTGCAGAAGAAGCTTTTTTTAGCTTTTTTTAGGATCAAAATTAAATGCGCAAAAATTCAACTTGTCAGTGCTAAGAGGATAACTCAAATAATTTTCCAAATCTTTCCATGATATTTAAACAATACACGATCCTCACAACTATTTTAAACACTGAAAAATAGCCAATAGAATGAAACTTGTTTTTTTTTCCCCTAGGAAGGCAGACTGATGCTTCTTTTCATACCAACAATTCAAGAACTTCTGGATTTATCTCAAAATTCTGAGTTACGTTTTATAACTAGAACTTTAGTCATGCTGATTTTATTTTTTAAAAAGTCATGAAAAGGAGAATATCATTTGTGCTGGTATCCTTTATTGAGCAGAATATGCTCTAAAAATTGCTCAGTAACTTCAAACTGGGTAAAAGACCAACTCTTAAGTATAACACTCCCTATATGTTACAAGGTAAGAAGTGCTTATATTTAATAAACTTCAAGGCACAGTAAAAATGGAAAATCTAAAAAATGTACTGTAACTCCATTGGTCCCTCTACTATTCTGCTGAAGGTTAACCATTATTAGAACTATGGAAATAATTTTCCAGTCTGTTTTCTAAATAGTGTGACAACCATCATCTGAATTTATATGAATTCAGTGAATGAATATTCAAAGCAAGCTGTCTAAACCCAGAACATCTTCTAGGGATTTTACACACCATCAGCAGCACAGCAAACCCACCCTTTATCAAGGTGTAGGCTCAGCAGCAGTACAGTCAGAAATTCCAATTGTACTCCCATTAAGAAAAGACTCGTCTTTCAATCCTTTACTTTCTAAACGCACAAAGGCAATTTACTTGCAGGCACCATATTCTGCCACCTCTGAACTCACAAACATTACTTGATGTGTAACTAATACTATAACTTAAATAACTAATCTACAGTAGATAAATATGCCGTTGAGAAATGTTCCAAGTCACTAAGCATACTCAGCTATAGTGCCAGTGGTTCTTCTAAAACGGAGGATTTTATTATTGAAACCACATATTTTTTTCTTTAAATGTTTACATCTCTGTAAAGTGCAAATCATTCCTTAAGCTCTCTAACACTATCGTAGCTGTTTCATAATGCTGACGTATTCATCCTCCTGTCTTTTTATGTCCCTCCCCTTTTATTTTGAAGATGATTATTTTTTTCCCCCCAAAGTTGTAGGCATTTGTAACATCAGCAGGACCTCAGAGGTAGATGGATGCCTCTCTCCTTGCCAAGCTAACACTAACCATACCCTGCCTTTGTGAGAGACAGAGTCCAACACGCCCTGCAGATCATACCTAAGAAACACAGCAAAAATCACATTGGAGCCTGCTGATGATTGAAGGTGATGACTGCGGATTGAAGGTGCCTTAGCCCTGGGTGAGATACAGGCAGGGCTTCTGTGCAGCCTGAAACCACTCCTGTGCATATAATCCCATCCAGAGCACCGGTTCATACCATTCATCCAACTCCCACGCAAATTGAGGTGAGAGAGAAATCTAAATTCAACACAACAGAAGTTTGTACAAAATACTCAACTTCCATCCTCCTCTTTGTAAAACTTCTGTATTCCTCCTGATTAATAAATAAATCGTAGTTGTGTTATTGAGACAGAGTTGAAATAACACCTGTCATAACAATCTGCAACTGATTTCTGTTTCCTAGTATTGGCTGATGTCATGTTTATGCCAATGCTCTCTTCCAGTTGGTCGCAACAATTAACACTGCTGTAATTCATCATGGGTTAACATCAGCTTGTTTTAGTGCATCCTAAATGTAGAAACATTTTTGATGTTTTCTGCCATATGGTCTCTTTCTGACCCTAGAATTTGCAGTCCTCCATGTCTGTGGGACTTGAGGATGTCCTTGCAGGTTTATTCATTCTACCCCATTCAAAACAGGTCCCCACCCCCCAAGCTTCCAGTATTCTGTCCTCATCTAGCAAATGCGTCCAAAATTTTGAAGAAAACTATCAACTCATAGAAGATGGCCTTTTTATACTAATAAAAATAAAGGCCCTGCTTTCAAACATGTGGAACATTCAGCAGCTTTTACTAAATGCATGGCATGCTCCTACACTGAAAAAGGATCCTGCTACTTACTTACGAACCTATCTAAGATTAACCTTTAAAAGCTTTTTTAAGCATAAGACAACACCTTTCTGAAGGACAGACTACTTACGTGAGTAAATTAAGAGCATACATAAATGTCTGCAAAACCAAGGCTTTTAAATAATGTAAGATGCAGTGGGTGAGCAGCAAGCCGGAGTACAGAGGCCGGGTGCAAATACTGCTCATAAGCAGCTGTGCTCAGGCTGCACCTCTGTCAGTCAGATTCTGCATGAAAATACATCATGAATCCAGCTGTTGAAAAACCCCAAACACTAAAACCAACCCCAACAAAATTAGGGACTATTTTTTTTTTTTTTTTTAAAGTGAAAATTCTATATGAAGTGATTTTTAATTCCCACATCTACAAAGCCATTTAAATGGGTTCCTCCTAAGCAGCAGGCTGGCATTGCCCCTAACAACTGGTGTCCATGGGTAGATTTAGAACCAGAACCCTGAGTGGGGTCTGCTGGGAATCACTCTGCGGTGCTGAGCACGACACCTTTATGACAGCAGGATAAATGGATCAGAGATGTTCTACATTTGGATCCTGTTTTACTTGCTTAAAATGAAGTTACTATCTGAGCTTGAAGCAAAAGCAGAGTCCCATCTTTCTGAACAAGCTGGACTCCCAAGGAAAAGCAAGCTACAAAGAAAAGCATTATGTTCATGAACTTCGATCACGATTCTTTGCTTTCTAAATCATCTATGAGTCATCCTTCTTAACAAAAAAGGTGGGGATGAACAGAAACCCTCTGCTGATATTGCATCGCAAGTTCAGCCATTACGACACTTGAAAGAGGTAGAAAGTTGCCCCGAAGAATCCACATGGCGTTCTGGAAGAAGACTAATTTTATTGGTCTGGAGGGGTCACTAGTAATCCGCAGACAGCTAGGCCACAGGAATCAGTTCTCAGGAGGAGAAAGTCCCAAACAGACGTGTCATCTAACACCATTCCTGTAACACCAAGCTAGGGATCTGGTCTGACCTGACAGAGTCTTCCATGAAGAACAGTTTGATCAAATCGGTGATATCAGAAATTGCATGATAGAAATGATCTTTCTTGCAACTCGGTGATAAAGATTCCCCCCCCCCCCCCNCCCCCCCCCCCCCGCAAGGCTTGCTGTGTGCTCAGTTATTTGACCAAGGATAGTTTTTCCTACACACTTTTTGCTATGGAAACAAATAAACCAGTAGTACTAGTAGCAGCAGCAGCAGCAGCTTGCCATCTGCTGACACGTTTTCATCTGGCACTGTCCTTTGCACTACATTTCGTCTTTGCATTTGTATAGAAACATCCAACCATCTAGTTAGATGTCATACTAGACCTAGTATGACAGTTTCATGAATCTGCCTGTATGCATTGCATGAAGTATGGCAATAAGTACTCCTTTAGCAATGCCTTGTTGCATGTGCAGCCAGTCACATACTCTTGGGATTCTACCACATATTTTCCTCGCTGGAGAAAGCAAAAGGTCATTGAAGCTGGAAAGCCACCATTAAGCTGAAGTGCCCTACTGTAAGATCAGAACGATCTTGAGCTATAGCCAAAGTGAAGTGTTTAGAAGATGGGGACGGGTGGTTGCGGGGGGCAGGGGGGAGGGAGACTCTGATGTTTGGAGCAATGGAATATATTCAGAATAATACAAAGCAGTAGTTCTTAATAGTAGATTTTAAAAAACACGATCCAAGAGCTGCTGGAAGGACTCACAGCCACCTGCCATTCAGTGAAGGAAAACCAAGGAGTGACATTTTAATAGCAGAAAAAAGAAGCAAATTGGCTGTACATAGGCAAGAGCAAGAAATTAAAGACGCATTCTATGGCCTGGCTGAAAAGGCAGGTGGAGAAGTCTGATTTAAATGGTACCTGGTACCTGGCTCACATTGGGCTGATGAGCTCTGTGCAGCTCTGCTGATGTCTCACAAGGAAGGAGTTCACAGTCTCCCCTTGCAACAAAAGCTGGAGAACTACTGGCTTGTTCCTACTATGGCATGGGTACAACCTCTGAGACTGAAAAAAACCCTTAGGAACATATTATAGTGGGATCTTAACACGACAACTGAGTAACTGTTCAGCTGGGGGAATTTTAACAAGCCTATAATAAAGCTCTTACTATTGTTCAGTCTGATCTATTAGAGAATCTTTTCTCCATCCAGCTTCATTTAAGCTTTTTTTTCCCTGCCCCTCCACCTCTCTGTCCCCAAGTAAATCCAATCAACTAAGTAGCCATTTAGTTAAAACCCTCAGAGGGTCAGAGCCCTCAATTCCTTCAGGACTCTTACAGTCTTATCATCATTTCTTCAATTCTGTTTTTCTAGATCATTGATTTTTTTTTTTTTCTCAGGGCCATTTGAAACGGTTCCTCTGGTAGCATTTGTGTAATAGGTCGTTGTGCGGCAAACACGTCCCAGGTCTGCCACACACAGTTCCACACCAGAGTGTGCCTCTGACAGTCCATTAGAGCCAGCCTCCACTGTGGAGAGTACTGCATCAATTTTGATTGGTTTATTTAAATTTTTTTCCACCTTTGACACAGAGATTAATGCTGTAATTCTCTGAAGTCTGTTGAATAGCCTGGAGAATGTGCATGGGTCTAGCTGCTGTCTTATAGCTGACAGCTGACTCTCACAGTAATGCAGTGTGAAACTGGGGGGCCCACTTAGCAGAAATTCACACAGGTCTTTCTGGCACTTCACTGTATCTTGGATCTGAACAAATATCTGATCTAAAAGATGGGCTGAGGAGGAATTCTCTCAATAGCTATTGCATTTTGCTCAACCAAAGTTGCAAGGAGAAGACATGCACTGCTTGAAACCAACATCAGACCCAGCCAGGGCTTGCAGTAGCTAAGGAGAGACAAAAGGCAAAAGCCAATGCCATGTGGGTCCTGGAGGCGGCCATGAAAACAATGAGCACCTACAACTGGAAACTGTGACTGCTGATAGCAGGACGTCACAAGAAGTAGTGGCATTGCATGAAGTTGTCAACCAAGATAGGCACTTTTTATACAGAAGTAGGTGGTGGTACCTTTCCCACATCCCAGAAGAGCGAGGTGCTGTTTTGCTCGAGAAAGTCTCAGGTGAGCACCACAGCAGGTGAAACCTCTGAGTTTGAGGCACAGTTAAGAATTACCACAGTTAAGACTTCTCATACTCTGGTTTTACTTCAGGGTAGCCCTGTCAGTCAACACAAAACAGTGCAGGACCCCCCCAGTAACTGATTATATATTGCCATTTAGTTAGAACTGATGGATTGATTGTAATTGTTGTCTTGTGTTTTCCAATGGTATTACTGTTGCGTTTGGCTGGGAAATAAAAATGGGAGAAAGTGCTGTTAATAGGTCCTGGCATGAGCTAATTGGCACAACATGTTATACAATACCGCTTATTACACTGCACTGCTCAGCCTGATTTTCTGGTACGGCACAAAGTACATCTGCCAAGCACCTTGGTTCCAAATAATTATCCCCTAGCATGAGAACAAGAGTAGCCACAGCAGAATTTGATAGGCTTTAGCACATTTGTAACTCCAAATAACCCTCTCCACTTCAGCTACACTTCTGGAGCAGCATTAAAGGATGAGCTACAGGTTGAACTTTTGTCCTCTCTCAGAAAGAGTGCAAGAGATTGAAAATCATCTAATGTTAACAGAAATGATGGTGTTTTACCATCATAATTTAATTTTGTGGTATTGCTGGGGTTGTGATGGTAGGCAATTGGAATAGTCTGAACACCAACCTTTAAAAACCAAATTGCCTTAACGCAGTCCTTAATTTGGGATGTTAAAGGTGATTAATTTTCACAAACTCACATGAGGAAAAGAGTAGCTGAAAATGCTGTTTTAAAAGCAGGGATGCTATCATTCTGGCTGCGTGGCCATGTACAGATATACTCAGAAGTATTAGGTTGCTGAAATTTACTGCCCATTACTTCTTTCCTGTCTTGAGTATACTGCATTTAAATGCAACAATGAGCTAACATCTGTATATTCCACAAAGGAGAAGGCTGATAAATATTAATGAAATTTGCTCCTCATGTATCTTATGAATTTTTATGTATTCTTTCATCTAGGGGCATCATTGTACAACTTTCACATAAATGATTGCAGAGATCCCATTTCAACCTTGAATTTCCACTTTGCACACAGGCCCCCGCAGAGGGAGAACCAACAGAGCACTCACTCGGCTGACAACTCTGACTATTGGAAAGCCTCTAACCCTCGCAGAAGAGGCCTTTTCTCGTCTGTTTAAAGAACAGTGGTAAGATGAATTCTCTCCCTAAACAGATTCATTTTAACTCAGCAGCAGTGGAATGAGTCCTTACTAGATTGCCTTCAGATAGGCACACTGCCCCCTATACCTAACCGTGCAGCTAGCCACCATAAAACCGATGCAGTAGATCAACTGTATTAAGCTACATTTCATGGTCTGTAAGAGGAAAGGAAGTAGAAAATCTCTACTGGTAAATAAGACCATCCTTGAATACACCAATATCTCTCAAATGCAAAATGCTCACTCTTCTCCTTTTCTGTTTTTTCCCCATTCCAAATTCATGCTGTAGACTCAGTGCTCACAAGCCTTTTCACAAGAAAATAGCAAACCCCCCTTTTGATAAATGCAAGCCACACCAGAATACTGTGGCTGTCTGACCCCTGCAGAGAGAAGCTTAAACAAAAAACTAAAGTTAACTCTTTGACCAAATGCAATGCGTAGCTTGTAGTTTTTGCTCTAGGCATCCAAGATTCACTTCCCACAGAACAACAATTTCACTAGCCAAGAAAGTACGGGGTTTTTTTTAAGCTTCTAAGTTCTCATAATTAATAAAGAGGAAAGAAGAAAAGATGGCCTCTTTAAAATACAGACTCTATCTTGTGACATCTTCAGTGTCTTCTGAAGTTACAAAGCAATCTTAGCATTTCATGCATTAAAACACATAATTTTAAAATGACTCTGTACAAACATATATGCAGCCCTCAAGGTGTATTCCATCAAGTATCATTTGCTGGTTTCAATCCTTCCTTGCCGTAAGTTAATCATGACAGTTGAATTCTTTAACCCTAGGGATCAGAACTTGTTTTGGGATGACACTAAGCACAAAATGCCCCCAACATGCACCACCTCACCCTTCATCTTCAGTGATTCCTTGGGATTCAGCCCTTTTATAGCCACGTGAACCATGTGATGCACATGAGGGAATCATGTTTCTCTATTCTTTGTTCATTTACTTAAAGCTGCATTGTATTTGCTTACATTATTGCTTTGCTATTATCAAAATCATTGTTTATCCAAAATCAAGCAAAGATCCTGAACAAAATCTGTCAGTTAGTCTCAGACATTCATTCTTCCAAAATGAACAAAAGATACTATCGCAGTCCTTGTGCAGATATTGTAGTAATAAAAAAGAAGTTGCATGAATTTTCAGCAGTGGCATCATCATAAGGGCTGAAGTCTGCCATACTGAGAAGATGACCTTTTATTTCGTTTTTTAGTACAGTATTGGCTGTACAGTTGACATTGTCACCTCTCTCAAGAAAAAAGCAAAAAAGTTATACATTGATATGTGTTGGCATGATTTCCAGTAATGACTGGATGGTATGTTGGGAAAGCAAAAGGCCTAAGAAGTCACCTATACTTCCATGCACAAGATGCAGGAAAGCCCAGGACTGGTCTCACCTGTAACAGAGGTGGGGTATTTCTTTTTCTTCTTCCATTAACTTGTTCTCCAGGGTAGCTCAGAACGGAGAGGTTACTGTCAGACTGCTATTGTCTTTTTCCTACTGATCACTGATGCATGCTGCTGAACTGAACCTCTAAATATTCCTCAGTTGCCATGGAAGCTGTGGGAAGAGCAATATTACCTCAATACACTTAAGGGACCTGATAACCAAAGGCCCTAATAATGGACTTCCTACCTGCTTTGAATGATGGAGCAAGTCAGATTGAGAGAAAATACCAAACTGCCCAAACATTCTTATCTGCCCGCATTTCCCAAGACAGATTCTCTGGTTAAAACTGCATCCAGATTTTCACTGAAAAACATGATTTTGCCTGAAGGCCACCAAAATGTTTCCATTTGGTTTTATTTATTCACTTATTTATTTGTTTTAAAATGCTTTAGATTCCCAATTACTTTGGTACTGTGTGACCATAGAAGATTTTTGGTAAGCTGATTGTTCAGCTGGAAAAGGCATCTTAGAGATGAGTTTGACTTTGAAAAGGAAACTCATTTCAAAGTTGAAAGGCCAGAAACTTTATACAGCCTTCAGGAGGGCTGAGAAATTAATCGCCACTGACCCAATCTTACTAGCAATGATAGCAATGTCAGATAGCGTGCAGCCTGCACAATAGACAGCATGTTCAGAAGCTGGATACAAAAGAACTGCATTTTTGCATAAGACCAGTGTGTAACAGCTGATTTATACATATTTACAGTATGGACAGTTCCGTTAGGAACATATGTGTAATGAAGAGAAAATAGATTTCTTAATATAGAACACATACTGCCCAGTTCTTTCCTTATGCTGCTACATATTCATGAGAAAGCAATATCTGCACTACCATATCAGAGTGAAATTTGTGTTAGAAAGAAAAATCAAATCTACAGCATCTGAACTATTCAGTGTAACCTTAGACTATTAAATCTTAGATAAAAATGGATGACAGTATTTTTTACCACCTTATGGTACAACATAGGTCTCGCTGGTAAGATCCTTAAAAGGTTAAACACCACCCTCCACCCCAGTCCAGGAAAAGTGAAGCCACTGTAATTTTATTTTAAAAGATTGCTTGTGTTTGACACCATTATACAAGTTAAACAGTCTTTCAGGCGTGCATTCATATTGAAATTCTGCATAGGATTTAGCCTTGGAAACTGTGCCCAGTTCCTGCCGGTTCAGAATCTGTGGGAAATCAGACAAAAATTAATATTCCCACAGTGTGCCCCTACATTGTCTAATCCAAGATGACTACTAAACTAAAATCCTAGTAAATTAAATAATGTCAGCATTATAAAACATATAATTTATATCCATTTGAACTTATGATACCCTTTTGATTAATCATTCCTGATATATTGTACATCAATAATTAAATGTCTTCCAGAAATGTCAATGCTTATCAGAAAATGACTAAGTTGGGAACACATTAGCCTTATAATTTACCTAATATTTATCTTTAATGCCTGAATTTATGATCCTATTTCTTACAAAGATTAGTAGCGAATTAAGTGTTTAAAACTTAGATCATGAACCTGCACCAAAAAAAAAAAAAAGGTGTATAATGCTCTGAAGATCATCTGAGGTATGTTTCAAAGGATTATGGAATGAGTGTTCTACAACGAATTACAGGAATAACTGGAATAGGTAAATAAAAAATAACAGCATTAGAAAGAAGTCTCAAGAATATTCTCACAGCAACATCATTTATTCAGTTGCCTACAACCAGGGTGAATAATCATTCTTGTCTTTCAACTGGAATGTATCAGGCTAGTCATGAAGGAAAATGTGTTTATAAATTATCAGTCAGACCTTGTCCTGCTTTGAAAACAGAAAAAAATCACTTTTTATTTTAAGATGAATTTCTACTTCTTTTAAACAGCCACTACGCAGAATTGACTTTTAAAAGAACTAGCCTTGCAGAAGGATTAATAAAGGGATTTGGCATTTATAGGACTAATATGAAGATCTACAATTACATTAGATGGAACAGAAATACTTTAAGGCATCCTGGGGTTAGGAAGGAACTTTCCCTTAGAGCAGCTTATTCCATAATTGTCCACTGTGGGAGTTTTAGCACTTTTCTCCAAGATCTAATACTTTCCACTGCTGGAGACAGAAACACTGGGACAGATAAATAATTGTGCAGATCAAATTCGGAAATACATTTTTTTGTCTGTCCACTGAGGTTTTTTTTGCAAGAATTGCTCATACTTATTTTGAGGACTCAGACCAAATAGCAACAGCACTGCTAAGAAAGTTGTAGGCATAGCTGTGTCCTGGCCACTACCGTTATATGAAGCCACTTTGTCAGCCAACTATTCATAAAACAGTTCAATTCAACGGGGTGTTTAAAACAAATGGTACCAGTCGTAGCTGGTCTGTACCATTTACACAGAGAGCAGCTGAAGCTTTAAAAATACTTATTCTCAGAAGCGTTATGTTTCGTAGGGAGAACACACAAACTAGCTACATAGAAAAGTATTTTTAAAAACTGTGAGAGAGGAGATACAAATAGTATATACTTAAGGGAGAATATCTCTGAGAATATAAATAAGTTCCTACTCGTTTATTTCTCAGGTGTATTTTTGGTTGTATTAATCACTTGGAAGCAGACCCAAATTCTGCCACAGTCAATATACTTTTGGAATATTCTTTTTTCTTCCCTGTCTCTCAACCTGCTAATAAACCTCAAGTGCAGTCAGTATTTTTTTTGCTGTTGTTGCTGCTGCTGAAATTCTAGGGGGTATTCATCAGAAAATGTCAGGACAGGCAGAGATGTAGTTAATGAAAATGGAAGTTATTATTGTCTTGTCTGTACTCTCCTTGTCATGAAAAAAAAAAAAGACAGTGAAAGCATCCCTATTTTGTAAAAGGAACCCAAGACATTAAAACCACTTGAGAAATAAAGACAGATATAAACACTGCACCTTCTAGCCCTGGGGATTAAATATTCTGATGCTTGCTGGGAGCACACTGCCATTTTCTCAATTCTGAGCATGAAGTACTGCAGGCACTGAACCACCTTTATTAAAAAAAAATAAAAATCACACAGCATAGCTGCCATCCACAGCGCTGGGGAAGGCTCAGGAGACTGCAGAACTAGGGCTCATTTTCAAAAGTCCATGCAAAGAAATCTGAGTGAAATGTAGAGTGAAGGAATAGGCTTCAGGAATGATTACTAAAAACCCCCATGTTTAGTTAAGGTAGTAAGCTTAACATAAGGCTTTATAGAGTCATAGAATAGTTTGAGTTGGAGGGGACCTTTAAAGGTCACCTAGTCCAACACCCCTGCAATGAGCAGGGACATCTCTGACTAGATCAGGTTGCTCAGAGCCCCATCCAACCTGACTGGGAATATTTCCAGGGATGGGGCATCTACCACCTCTCTGGGAAACCTGTTCCAGTGTCTCACCACCCTCATTGGAAAAAAATTCTTCCTCTATCTAGTCTTAATCTTCCATTTTTTTAGTTTAAAACCATTACCCCTGGTCCTGTTGCAACAGGCTGTGCTAAAAAGTTTGTCCCCATCTTTCTTATAAGCCCCCTTTAAATACTGGAAGGCTGCAATAAGGTCTCCCTGGAGTCTTCTCTTCTCCAGGCTGAACACCACCAACTCTCTCAGCCTGTGTTTGTAGGAGAGGTGCTCCAGCCCTCTGATCAATTTTGTGGGCCTCCTCTGGACCTGCTCCAACAGGTCTGTGTCTTTTCTGTGCTGAGGGCCCCAGAGCTGGACACAGTACTCCAGGTGGGGTCTCACCAGAGTAGAGGGGCAGAATCAGCTCCCTCCACCTGCTGTCCCCACATACGTATCTACCTTTACGTCACTACGAGGGCAGTCCAGCGCTAACACTACAATCCTAACACAGCATAGACCTGTTTATCAAGTAGGAACTGTGACAGGTCAGAAAAAGCGATGAGGATGGCCAGAGATTAGAAATGCTCGTGTTCCTCTATTCTGCTTTGTCCTTTAAGACAGCAGTTTCAAAGCCCAGGAAAATAAAATAATTGCTCTCACATTTTATATTGCTATTTCTGCACTCAGATCCCAGTCAGGATCTTCACATCGTTGTCCCCAATATACAGTGGCACTGTGTCTAGCAGAAGGAGAAGCTGCTGGAGAGTCTAGAAATACAGCAAAAGACATAATTTCATAGTATAAAAACATGCACGTCATGGAATTAAAGAGAAAGGTGGAGGGTGTATTTTTAAAAGACTTGCATGTGAAACAGATAACATCTCCCCAGATAACATCCCCCAACCGGAGGAGGATGGTTTACGTTCCTTCTCTTCATTTGAATTCCACCTCTGCAAGGGGAGAGAAGATTTTGTCCTACTTACTGCGGTCACATATTACTCGGTTTGCTCACCTATCAAAAAGTTTGGTTTGGTAAAGCAAAACCTGATCAGCCTAAGACACCAAACGTATGAGATATGTGAAACTACTTCTCTGACCTTATCTAACCCTGTCATACAGGGAAGTCTCGGGGCTTTATATTAAACAGCAAGGCACTCTCTCTGCCCTGATAAGGACGAAATACTCACATGAAAGAGGGTTCTTTATGAAAAGGACTGACAAGATAGAGGAATGGAGGAATAAGTGGGATTAAAAGCAGTTTGTCAGCCATGCAGAGCTTTTCAACAAATGCTTGAATTAATGTTTAAAGGATAAAGGAAAAGTTTTTCTAGAGGCAAGGAAAAACTCATCAAATCTCACAATTAAATGCCATGCAACTTGGAAGTTGCAGACAATTGCCCAAATATTTTACAAACTGAGCAAAGATGAAAGCATCCGGTGTGGAGAAAAAACACAGTATTATGAGATTAATACAAACCTGTAAAATACACAGCTCCCTTCCCTCCATAATGCAGGTGGCAGATTCACAACCTAAAGAATTACTTGCTGCTGACAAATTTACGGCTGTTGGTTTGGCACAGCCAGGCGAGAGATCAGACGCAACCCAAAGA
Organism: Himantopus leucocephalus; assembly: GCA_003993805.1. NCBI lineage: Eukaryota > Metazoa > Chordata > Aves > Charadriiformes > Recurvirostridae > Himantopus > Himantopus leucocephalus. The sequence continues at coordinate 52,875,125 of RSEF01000003.1, read as the reverse complement.
CCTGCACAAAGGTGGTGTGTACCCACAAGAGAGGTAAGCTGAATCCACACCCCCACCATGACACTGACCATCCGCTGCCAGGAGATGCCCATGGAAATGCTTCCAGCCTTTTGAAAAGCTGAATACCCCTTGGGGTTTGCTGTACGTGTGACTAACCTTTCTCTGTGCCAAGACTCAAAAAAAAAAAAGTGATGCCAGTCTGAGCCCCATCTCTGACTCTCAGTTGACCCATCAAGATCATGTGGCTCAGCCTGAGCAGTGCAACAAAAGTAGCATACCTCGTCCCTGATTTGGGGTGCTCAAAACTGATGAGAAGCACTTTAAACCTAAGAAATAAAATACTAAGCCAGTACTTTGCCCTGAATTGCAAGGTGTTAACAGTTCAGAAAGACTGCACATGTACATGCTATGGGATTCTGCAGGCACCTGCTCAGGAAGGGATGTTTCAAACGTGTACACTCCTCTCCTAAATTTATGTACACAACAACACACAGTCCCAAGGCAGCCCAATTCCTCTCTTCTCTTCTAAAAAAGGAAGTCACGAAGAGGTTGGATATGATCTGACATTTGAAAGCTTGGCATTTCTCCTTGAAGTTTCAAGGTAAAGCAAAAGCCGGGATGTTGTTTTACGTTATGCTATTCAGCTGTCTCGTTTTAAGGGAACTAAGCTGCAGGGGCAGCTGTAACTTGTTTGTGCAATTTCTTATTTGGCTGAAGCATGATTTTTTTTCCAACATATATTAGTTCATATTTATCAGCAAAAGGATTTTAGCACACCCTACCCCTGCAGAGCAAAAACCCCTAGATTCAACACTGCCCCTTCACTCTTTTATTCCTTTTAAACCAACTATCATTCATTGTCCTCAGGGTGCTCATTAATGCTGAAGTTTAAAAGATATCCATCAGCGGTATCATAAATTCATAGATATCTACAAGAGGAACGTCTCTCTCTCTACGCATGACTTTTTCTTTTATAGTTTAACCTCTGTGATTAACTCACATTTTTGTGTCTTGTAGAATTTTTTATGCAAATAGCAGAATTTCTTATAGAAAGACCTTTTCTTAATATTTTATACATCCTTCCTTGTCTCTCATCTCCAGAGCACAGAAAAATCATATTGTCTAACTGGCAGCACAGTAACTCTGCATGTGAATAGCTAGCAAAACATGTAAAAGTGCTTATATATTGGTGAAGTTTCTGTACCATGTCTGGATTAAGTGGAGTAGGAGAAGGTTAAAGATTTTCAAAGATTAAAACAGTCTGTGAAGTTTTAATTAACCCATGTTTTCAAGCCATCAGATTGTGACTTACAAGACGTGATTACTATTTGGACCATTAATGGAATTTGAAGAAGAAAAAAAGGTTTATATTGGAGACTATAAAGAGGATTAGAATGATTCAAACAGCAATCTAATGAAAAAAAAGATAAAACGTTCTGTAGTTTTGTAGACGTCTGTTAAGTTTCATGAAGTGAACAATTTTCTGCTCCTCTATCCCCAACTAAAACCCTGCCCCTGAGTCCCAGCCCAAGCCTGTTGCAGATAGAAGGAGCTTTCTGAGTACTTGGTGCTTACCATCACCCACTGCAGGTGAGCCCAAACTGCAACCCCAAACCATTTACCTCCAACTACCAACATCTGCCAAATTCAAGTAGGATGTGTCAAACAGTGTCATTCAATACAAGCAATCTACAAACTGCGTAATCACCAACCCATTTACAGACTGATACTGTAAAATAAGCTTGCTTTTCCTGCCCGTTGAGCCACCATCTCAGATTCTTATTAGCAGAGATTACAGATAGCAGAGCAATAATGGTGTAGCCTTATAGCAACATAATTACAAAAGCTAAAATGAATATCTATGTTTTAGCAGCACTAATGGTATTAAATAAAAGTGCAATTTCAAGTAGGGTAACTATTAAAGGCCCATTCAACAGAAGCTATGCATATGAAGGGGCGTGAGAAAGAAATCCACAAGGCTCATCCATGTTTCAAAATTACCAGTATGCCACTTTCCACTTCTCAGTGCTGTAATGCTTTACTACATATCACTGATGAAAATTGTTAAAAACCATAAAGGATTAGCTCAGGTATAGTGAGGAACTACTGAAGGCAGTGGTATAGCTGCATAGGCAGAGCTACACTGATTTTCCCTACCTTTGTGTTTACTTGCAACTTAATTTTGCAATGTTAAATTCTTTTGAAATATCCACACATGACATAAACAGCTTTCCCAGCTTGAGACCTTAGGCTGAACAGCTTGCTTCAGTTCAATTATTATTCAAGCACTGATAGCCAGCATTATCCTAGATGAAATGCAAACCAAGTGAGAAACAGATTCCACATAAAAAAGCTTGTGAGCTAAAAGAAAATGAAATCAATCCTCAGCCTTTCAACTCCTTAAAGTGATAGGCAATAACAGGGCTGCCAAAGCAGAGTAAACCTGAAAAGAAACATTTTGCGGCCCATGATTGAAAGAGAACATAAAAGGATGTCAGGTAGATGGATGCTTTATTGCTATTTTGTATTTGAAACCAGCAAACAAGGCCAGGTTGTAGCAGAAGACATGAAATTGCAACTCTTCCATCTATTTTAGGAGAACTGGCTGATACTGCTAACCTTGTTGTCTGATCATGATCACACCCCTTCATCTTTCCCATACATTGATCAGCTGTTTCCTTTGAGAGCAACTTGTCACTAACACCCCTAGAGATTTATATTTATATGCATGTCCTTTTCTCCCCATTACATTTTTATTGCAAACAACCTATGAATACAACAAGTATGTTAGTAGTAAATATAGCTGCATAGCAGGGAGGAGCTGATACCAAGTTCTTATCTCCAGCAGGACAGACTTGGCCTTTTTCATTGTTTCCAAAGTTAGGTCATCACAGACTGTGGTCGGCTGATGCTGTCTGGCAGCTAAGCCCCCACCCAGTCCACTCACTCACTCCCTGACAGTGGGATGGGGGACAGAATTGGAAGGGCAAAAGCAAGAAAAACTGGCTCTCACTCCTGCCGATCAAGATAAAGACAGTGTAATAAGTGAAGAAAAAAAAAACCCAAACCCAAGTGATACAAAGGCAATCACCACTTCCCACCAGCAGACCGATGCCCAGCTAGCCTCCGATCAACGTCTACTTTGGAAAAACTACCCACCCCCGTATTATTGCTGTTCACGATGTTATACGGACTGCAATACCTCTGCTTAGTTCAGGTCAGCTGCCCCGGCTGCCTGCCCTCCCAACCTCCTGCCCACCCCCAGCCTACTCGCTGGGGTGGCAGAGTGAGAAACGGAGAAGGCCCTGAAGCTGTGCAAGCTCTGTTCAGCAATAGCTAACACATTGGTGTCTTACCCACAGATCTAAAGCACAGCACCATACGGGATGCTCTGAAGAAAATTAACTCCATCCCAACCAGACCCAGTACAAAGATCCATCCTGCAGCGTTTCCCCCACGTTTTCACTAACCCTCTCGCAAGCTTATTCCTTCATTGTTTCCTCATCTTCTGCTTGCTCTCTCCCTCAGCTCTTTCAGGAGAGCAGATAACCAGCCAACGCTCTGCTATATCTTCCCAATTCTAACCTGGTTTTCTCCAACCACTTAAATGTCCCCCCCCAAAACGCAGTGTGCTTTAGTATTTGAAACACTTCTCATTTTTCTTTTTCTTATATGAAAAAGAATTAATAAAATTAACAGAAAAGAAAGGGGAAAAACATGCATGCATGAGAAAAACTGTATCAAAAAGCAGCCTGCTGAGTCCGTCCACAAAAACATCTAGTAAATTGCCCTGTGATCTCTCCCATTTAAATGAAGAGCCAAATACATCAATACTCTTCCAGTTCGGTTCCATATGGAATTAATCAGGGAATTAATCACCTATGTGCACCAGAAATTCAAATTCAGTGAAAGGGAAACAGTGCAATCCAAGCTTTTTCCTTTTTGACCTTACCTAGTGGAAATGGGACTGATACATTGACACGGAACAAATGGGCCATGTATGATTTGGCAACAATGGCTGAGAAACTGCAAACTCTGAACTCAGCCACAAATGCCGCTTCCCTTAGGCCAAGGGATGGAATCTCATAGATCACAGACTGATTGCTGTCTCAAATATCTCAGAGCTATAGCTGAGCAAGGACCAAAAATGAAAAAATAAAAAAAAATAAAAATTAAATCCTCTGCCCCTTGAGACCACCATGTAAGGAAGCTTCCCCCCCCAGCACCAAGAGAAACAAGCACTCTTTCTTGATTAAAAGCGTGCATGCCTCTGGCTGCACACATCTGGTCTTCCTCTTTGCTCATTCATAAGAAGTATGACCAGAAAATTGGCTGACCTGAGTAATAATGGTGTGAACTTATATCTGCATGCACGTGGGTAATTTGTGACCACGCTGACCTGGCTCCTTTTACCAGTGTTTCCTCAGAGCATCTGGGGTAACACAAGAACCCTCCAGTGCTGCAGAAGGGCCTTTTTTGAGTATTTTACCACGAGCACAAATGGACTGACTTCTACTAATGACATATGACTGCACTAACAATCAGTATCACAGGTTGCACAAAGAGCTGTATTGCCCTATCATACTGTATTTTGTCATATCCTGACTATTCTGCCTTTTAATATAGGGAGTCACAGAGACCATTCTTTCTTTTATGCAGTCTATAATGCTGATCATTTCTAAATACAAGATGTAGACATCTGCTTTGATATAGTTTTCTGATCAGCATAAACCCTGAGAGCAGTCCACCACGTGTTTGTGACAATCTTCTCATGCTTGGGAGCATAACACTAAGAATCATTAGTTTCTTTTCTTTTTCTTAAATCTTTTATTTTCCTTAAAAAAAAAAAAAAGAAAAAAAGAAAGTTATCAGGTGTGAAATTCTCCATTTTGTCATTTTGTTTAACGTCTCCTTTTTCCTCTCTCTAGATGACTCTGNCTCCTTTTTCCTCTCTCTAGGTGACTCTCAGCTCAGCATACTGGAGAACTGCTTTACGTTCAAAGTTTAGCATTTCTGACTGCCAAATGAATCTCTCTGCCACTTGGTGAGACATTCAAAGTGGCATCCACTGTTTTTACCAGGGGGATGGGTGGGTGGGGGGAAATCTTTCTCTCTTTTGCTTATTGCTCAAGTAGTAATACGAGAAACAAAAACAACTTCACCGATAAAAGAAAAAGCATGGAAAAGGGTAAAAATATTAAAAATGCAGGAGAAGATTGGGAAAAATGGAAATTAAAATTTTAATTTGGAATTTTTGCAAGACTGTTTAATGAAAATATTCCTTTTCAGAAAGAGGTAAACCTTTTTCAGAGATGAGCTCTGAACAAGTACAAACTACATTTTATAAGGAATCACCAAAAAGAGCCTCTTTTGACAGTTTAGGAAGCTCTGGATCAAGCTTTCAGATAATAGACTAGGAAGGAAAAAAGGATGGCTGGATATCACATCTTTTATTCTACTCATCTAAGGCAAGTAGCCAGTGACTCTCCACAATTGGATTGAGACTTGGACTGGATTTCTAATGCTAAATTGATAGGTGTTCAGATACTAGTGTGATAAGTAGGCTATAAATACACAGAGGCTGACAGCTTAAATAGTTTGCTAAAATAGACAGCTCGAAGAGCTATTCTGGATAACCGTTTATCTATCCATCCATCCAAACTCACTCTCTAAGCTGTCGGTCTGAGTTTTCAGACAGGATATTTTAGCCGGATAGCTTGTTGAAATATAGCTATAGTAGCCATAACAAAGAGATAGATAGCTGAAACAGATATGAAAGCTGAATTAGATACTTGGTAATACAGAGAGAGCTCCAGGAATCATTGAAGGGTGGGTGGGGGGGGACGACGGGGGCAGAGCGGAAAGGGTGAGTATGGACAACTGAAGAGCAAGTTTGCACCTTACAAAAGAAATAGAAATAAAAATCCTGCTGATGGCAACTACATTTTCTCACAGCTTTCTGCTTTGGAAAAAAGGTGCCCTGCAAATCCACCTTCAAATCACCCCTATCCAATTCTCTCAGCAGTAACTGCAGTGCAGATACACCGTTCCCACCAGCAGTGAAGAGTGTGCATGTGTTTGTATGGACTGTACACCTGCACTGGTGCTCTAATTGACTGACAGAAAAAATCATAGTCTCAGTTATTTCCCTTCTTTAAATGTCCAACATGTCCTTCAGCCCATTTTTCCCTATATTTTTCTGCTATTTGCCATATCTTACCCTTTTTTAACATTTGCCATGTGCCTTCCCACTCACTAATCATGGTGCAAATGCATCCAGTGAAACATTCCTGCCACAATTAGGAAACTGAATTTCCAGAACACAGACACCCCTCTCCCCTTTTCAGCTCTTCACAGACTCCTATCCCCACAGAAACCTTAAAACAATTAAAGCCATAACTGGATTGTACCAGCTAATTGGAGTTCTGGGCCTTGAATAATTTTGTGCATTCATTAGCTACATTTTTAAGTAAATCACAGTGCATCACAGCTAGATAGCAGAAGACATTTAAAGGTCTTTTATATAACAAGTTGCTAGTTGCCAGCTGTTTTTCTGATCTTTATGGTAAATCCTGCATTGAGAGATTGCTGCCTAGAAGGCAGGAGCTGACAATGATTTGAATGTACTAGCCATCTCTGTAGATCAAATACCATTATTACCAGTGGAATCAGTATTCCATTCACATTCTTTTATTTTTCCCTCTTGGAAAATGCTTTACAAGAAATAATATGGAAAAAAAAAATATATATATTGATATACTGTGGTTGCATATGCTGTGTTCATCCATTTACATGTTTCAGCATAGCTTTCTACTGGACTGTGTATAGTATGCATACACACTCTGTATTCTACCATAACACATGCTGTTTAATATACCTATCTTTCAACTAAATGATACAATAAAGGTGTTCACTTAGTGGATAAAAACTGGTATAGTCACTGAAATTTTGCTCCTCAGCGTTTCTTTATTATTTTAAATATAGAAGAGCATTATAAATATAAAATATATATAAAGTAACAGCTATTCTGGTACAACTTTGATACTTTATTTTTATTATTACCCTATACAAATCAATTCTGAGACAGAAAATTTATGGATTTGCTCTGCAAAAACAGCATAGCAAGAAAAAGAAGATCCGTCTGGTTAGTATAAACAACAGAAAACACATAAAACTGTCTTAAGCTGCTATTGTTAATTGGAGATGACACATCAAGCAAAACAGAGGTTTTGAATTAAAAAAAGAGCAATAAACAATTTTGTCATTTCTTTTGAGACGCCAGGTTGCACTACAATACCTTGTCTTCAATATCTTGACTACCGATATCAGTGAAATAGAAATATGGAGGTGCTGACCAAATGAACATCTTAGTGAGAGGTTAAAATTGTGAAATTAGCCATCATAGCTAGTTAAAATAAACTAATAATAATAAAAAAGTTATCTATCACCATCCAGGCACAAGGCAAAGATCCATGCATTTACACAGCCTAACATAAAAAAGACTTAATGTGGTACTAAGTTCAGAGTGGGTTAATGTGTTTGTTTCAGTTCTTGGCTAAAGCTTTTAACTACAGAATCTTGAGATAGCAAAGCATGTGTGCTTAGACATAAATGGCAAACATAATACATATAAATGTTAAAAAAAAAAACCACCCACAAAACAGGGAAAGGAGATAAAAAATACAGAGCAAACAATACAATGTTCAGATCAGGTTTGTTAAAAATGAATCTTGCAACATTAAAAGACATACCAGTCACAGAAAAAAAGAAACCAAGCTCTTGAAGACAGCAAATCATTACAGGGTTCTAAAGATTTCTCAGTATATTAGCCCACCCTTAGGGCTTCTTGAACATAATCCATTTCAATAACTATTCTCTTCTCCATTTTCTAGCACAAACAACACTGCAGATTAGATCAAGCCAATTCTTATGCTAGTAGTATTGTTCTGCCAATACCCACTAAGGGGTATAGCTTAAGAGGAGGAGTGAGTCACAGATACATTGCACAACCTGTTCATGAATTCTGCAATCTGTGGTTTAATCTAAGGTTACGTTATGCATGCAACAGTGAAAGAAGGACAAAGCTACAGGTTAGATGCAGCTTTTAACTCAAAGCATCAGAAGATCAATATTGCCTACTGGAGGCAGTAGAATTTCCCAAACTAGAAGTATTTAATATGTTTCTCCACCCTCCCTGGTGACTCCTGTTCAATGCCTTTAATTTTGCCTTCAAGTTATCAAAAACTTGGCGTCTCAGGTCTATTGCTCTAGGGCACTGCATTGCTCACATCACTATCCCACTACATCATGTTCATGCTCAAGTACACTTAAGAACTTTGCTGCTCCTACCTTGACTGCTCTCCTCTGGCACCATGTCATTCCCCATCTCTTCTTTTAGTAATTGTAGACTTTGCTGTGCTTCTCTCATGTAATTCCTTCGTGTTTCACATTCTTACTGCCCCTCATGTATGAGGTGCCTTTCCTGAGTTTAACTGTAGGACCACGGACTTCTCTTCCTGCAAGGTCCACTCCAGCATGCCAACATACAACTGTAAGTGAAGGAGATGGCTAACGCTGAGATGAAAATTATTTCTATGTTTTAGGTTACTTATATAAATGGTTAAACAAGGTACAAGGCATCCAAGAGCCTGAAACAAATATTAATAATGCTGTGTGTATTTGGGTTCAGGGTGTGATGAACAACAAGGGTGGAGAGAAAACGGTGTTTCTGAAAGGGAAGCTGTCCCCTGAGCTGGACTTCACTCAACTGCAAAAGCCTGAAACTTGTCACCTGCAGAGGAGACATCTACAGAAAGGGTTGTGGAACGGCATTATCAAACAAGCAGTAGTTCCTTTAAGAGACATCTGCAGCTACCACTCTTCCTCTAGAAACTGGACTTTCTAAAAAATACTTAGTGTGAAACTACAAGCTGGAAAGCTTCAATAGGTCTGCACGTATTCCAGAAATTAGAGATGGAAGCACATATTATGTCAATCTTTCATTCTGTGGCCACTGGTAGATTATTCCCTATTACATACTCCTGAGCTCTTTGTCCGCTGTAGTTTTAAATGACTCAAGTGCTTGGACTTCTACCGCTTCCCTTGGGAGACTTATCTATTCCATAGTCTAATAGATCTCACTGTCAGGAAATGGCCTCCATTTGCCTTTGCTCAATCTTATCCCATTACTCCTAGTTATGGTAGTTTTTTTCCTGTTGTGCTCTGAAACACCTTTATAATGTCTCTTCAGAGTGGAGTAACAGCCATAAATGGGAGCCTCTCACCTTCCATTAAGTGCTCCCTTGTCCCCTCGCTCCTGCAGCCTGGCACAACACACCAGGAGAGACAGGAGCAGTTGTAGCGAGCAGGGCCTGGACTAATGCCACCTGAGACAGGCCAATGCACAGGGCTCAGCCGTAATTATGGCACAATGGGACAGAGGGAACAGTGCGGCATAAAAGCGGTGTCAGCGGGCAGGGACACTTGCTTTTAACCCAGGCAGTCTTTAAGTTACATGCTCAATTTTGTAAATAGCCCAATTTTGTAAATGGGCATTAATCTTCTTAGCGAAACATCTCATCAGCATCAGCGCTCCCGCATCGTGTATCTGTCTTGCTGCCTCGCTCCTCCCTTCTCATCTTTTTACTGAATTTTAGCCAAACACTATGCTGCGAACTGTATGACTAAACTTTCATTATTTTAGGAGCTCCTACAAGACTGAATCCAAATTCCAGCACCACTCACTTTTCAGCGTGGCACAGGTGAAGGCTTGCATTAACATAGCTTCCCAGTTTTACATGGCAGAGATACGTGTTTGTGTTAGCTAATGAGCACGCTTTGATTTAAAGACATAAGTCATCTGCTTTAATCTCTTCTTGGTCTTCAACAGTAATGACAGCAATAGTAATGCAGAGGCAATGGTGGATGGCTACTAGGACACAGAAAGCCTCTAAACCAACGGAGAAAAGCTCAAAAACATTGCTGGATGAAGAAAAGAACAATGTACTCTAACAGATATAAGCCTTTCATAATAATGTGAGATGAAGATACATCTTTGTTACCTGGGTGACGTTGTAAGAAGTTTGTATCAGCCAATCCAGGATTTAACTACCAGTTCATCTTTTCTCCTAGACTGATTTTAGGCAGCAGACTAGATACAAGTGTTTTTATTTATGCAACAAAGAGAAACTATCAGAGAAAAAGGAACTTTACACAGATTTCTCAAGAAATCCAGACACAGAGAACTCCATTTTCTTTGTGTTTTTCTAATTTAAGACAGCTTCAGTCACTTCCGCTGCTCATCTCTTTCATTCTCTTTGTTCCTTTGAAGTGTTTTGCTGAGACTGTCTTATTCTAAAGCTTGGTTATTTTCAAGGGTATTTTTTGGAGAGTTTTTGTTTGTTTTGATTGTGCCCTACCATAGTCCATTTTGATTTCCCCGCAAGTTTCCCTGTGGTGCCCTTGGAAATACTCAATCTGTATATTATAATCTGGGGACTGACAGAGTAAAAGAAAACATAAATATCGGTGCTGAGTTGTCTGTAATGTATTATGCCCTTTCTACAGACCTGTCTTTTATTAACTCCTGCACTGTTTTGCTGTTTCATGTAAGAAAAATGAAGTAGCCAAGGGAGAGATACTGGAAAAATATATCCTCAAGTTATATTTTAGCCCTGAATAAAAACTATCAAAGCAAACAATATATGTAAGGGCACTCTCTCTCTCATACAGAAAGAAATGTAGGTTCCTTCCAACTTATTTCCCATCCACTGGAAGACTCATGAAGTCTTTGACTAGCAGGACAGATGCCAATTTATTAATTAAAAAAGGCCTCAAAATCTTTAAAGAAAAAGATGACCAAAAAAAGCACCTAAACTGCATATAGACATAAAAGCAGGAATGATCCAGGCCAAGATATCTTGCACTTGAGATCATGTGCAGGCAAAGGAAAGCAATACTCCCACACTCCACGCTCCTGATATATTTTCTCGGGTACATTAAGAGACAGCTGAAACAAAAGAAAAATGTTTTCTGCTCTTTCTCAGTCTATTTCATGGAAAATGAGGAGTGACTGCAGATAAAAGTAGACAACAAAAAGTCCAAAAGGAATTATTAACATAGAGCCACAGAAAACCCCACCGTAATAATGTCTCCTAATAAGTGGCACAAATGACTGGAAATACGAGTAATTCAGGTCCTTATTAAGATGAGACTTTTTACAGCTACATATTTCACATCAGAGTCATGTTCACTGATGGTCTGCAGGCCTAAAACATCTCACCTTCTCTCCTCCTCCATGCATCAGAAAACCCTTAGTTTTCCTGCAGAGAAAGGGGACTCTTGTTCCCACCCGAATCCAACCACTAAACTCCCATTATTTTCACTTGGCATAAGGTCAGGGCCATAAGATTAGACAAGCAAATCCTGATGATTTATTAGAAAAAAGATGCAGCACAACTACTTTATGTTTTGGCTCCTTAGCTGTGCGCATCTGGAGGGCACAGCTTCAAAACTGCTCTCCCCTCATTTTCATCCATTTACAGCCTTGCAGGCCAGAAAGGTGACAGTGTTGTTGCTTGGGCACCCTGTTCTGCTCCTCTGAAGCATGTGATAAGGAATAAATACAACCCTGGTCACCCACGCATTTCTAACTGCTGAAAACACAAATGTACCTCAGGTACTATTACCTTGCTTCTCTTTGCTTATCACTCCACAGAAATTTGGGGTTACCCAAGCTCCATATCCAGTCCCTCAAGGCAGGATTATGGCATGGGGTGGGATCTGCACTTACACTGAGGCTGTGCCACTGCAGAAAGTGAAGGCATGAAATTACTGGCTAACTACCCCTTTGAGGATTTGATGACCTGATGTGTGAATTGTCTGTCATACCGTTCACCTAGGATTTGCAAACTGGCTGTCTGTTTTTGACAAGAAGAACTGGGAGTGTAGTCCAAACTGACAGGAGAAGTGTATTTTTCTTTTCAGTATCATTTTTTACATTTAGTTGATATGTATAAATAAACATGAGGAGAACATTGTTGTAACTTCGTTATTAGTCTAGTGAAAAGTACTGTATTGCAGATGTAAACTTCTTTGGGGAGATTCCTCCTGACTGGCCAGCAAACCCAATCAAAATACAACTTTTGCTTCAGCTTAACCTTATTATACACTTTATCACCCAGTGTCTTTTGTCATAAATGTTACTGAAAAGACTAACTTAGGATCTGAATTTATTTTAATTAGTCTTTGTAATACTGCAGCAGATGTTAGCCTGTATAAAAGCAAACCTGTACTTGTGAGGAATCTCAATGAGAAGGCCCCCAACATTTGATATGCTCAGACATGCTGCCTCAGATTGCAGCGGCAGACAGGAGGGGAGAAAGGAAACTAAAGAACGGACAACAATCGTGAGGGCGAGGAGAAAAGGCGGCAGCGATTCATTTTGTTATAAGCATGTCCTGTTATCAGTCACAGCACTGTAAAGGTGACGCTGCAGAGCACCATTAATAACTGACAGTTGTTGTTAACTACCAGGGAACACCAGATAACCTTCCTGAGAATATCTATATCCCCATCTTGGGCAGCGAAGTAATGAGTCCCAGTGGAAAGAAAGCACTGGCCGTCTTTGTTGTAGCTATTGATCTCCTGATGTGATTTAGATAAGGGAGGAAGAGATAATGGCATTGATTATTCTATTTAGGAGCCAGACCGAGACTAAACTCAAGTATAATACATAAAGAGGAAAAATCCACACTCAATCACTCCTTGTCTGTTCTTTGCAGTTCAAGGCAATGTGAGGTGGTCACGGCAACAGGGACACACATCTTAACAAACACGTGGGCTTTGGCTTCGGGGACAACTTGATGTAAACAAATATGTGATGGAGGGTTTTGGTTTGTTTTCTCTTCCTTATTTTAACAAGCACACATTGTTTTCATAAAGCAAAGCATGGGCACAATAGGTTGTTTTCCTGCCAAGGAGGTTGACAGAAGTCAATGATGGAGATCTCAGGCTGACAGCAGGACATGCATAACTAATTTTAGTTTACACTCCTCTCTCCCATTGTGAAAGGTAGTCAGCTCAGGTCAGGTATCTTACAGGGAGGAATCTTAAAAAAGATGAATGCCTATGCCCGTCCACAGCAAGATGTAATTATTCTGACAAGTCTTAAATGCAGGTCACCTGGAGACATGGATTAGAGCCTCAGGCCTCACCTAGGAGTTAGAAAGAATCTCTGTTGCATGTAAGAGCAGACACAAGTGAGATTTAGAAGTACCTTAAAAAAAGGGGGGGAAGGGTGAACCATTTCCAATCTTTTTAAAGCTGCTGAGCTTAAACTGCCTCTGAATATGTTAACAGGTTACAGAAGCCACTGTTCTACCAAGGGAACCCAGTGAGGGGTGGAACGGATTGACAGCCATACTCTGTTTTATATTCTCTTCCATACTCTCCCATATTCTTTGGAATGCTGTCCTAGACCTGAAAACCAACATAAACTTGTACTTTTACTTCTGTCCCCAGTGGAGGTTTTCAAACACCAGACTTAAGTTCTTTTAAAACCATGTGCATTTAGACTAAGTACAAATTATTCATCTTTTATTGGTGTGATTGATGGATATGCTTTGTAAAATAAAAAAGAAGAAACAGATAAATAAAGTATAAGATGTAGGAGCTAAAAGTAAAATAAAAGCCTGTGTTCAGTTCTTAGATGTCACCATAAAGTTTCTGCATGTGATGAAGACAGTACTTTAACCTCTGTGGCCCTGCCCTTGCCAGTGTCAGAGAGCTGCAATTCCCATCAAGAAGAACTGGCCTGAAGATTTTTCAGGGAAGCACACCTTATCTTTTAAAAAATGAAATTTTAAAAAGTCAATCTTTATAGTCTATTTACTGTTTTGTGGGGTTTTTTTTTGGGAGGGGCATTTTATTTGTTTGACTTTTTTATGTTTTCGGTTTCTTGAACAGAAGACAGTTTAAGGAAAGAGTGCCTGGCTTCCCTATAGGTTTCCCTGGGCTGAGTGGGGGGAAAGATGCTGGAGCTTCCTGCATCTGCTACAGTAAACTGATGTTTTACAGAGTCGCTAAAGAGTGGAAGAAGTTGAAGCATCCAAACACAATTTGAACTAGTGCAAATTTTAGGTCTGAACTGGTTTCCCACAAACTAAAAAATTTGTCTTTCTGACAGTTTTAGAGTGAACCTCTAAGATCTAATGATTTATAAAACTGCAAAATATTATTGTACAAAATCACAAAGCACTCCAACATCTTTGTGTATTGCACTAACGCTTTTTCACCAGACCTCAGCAAGCTAAATGTGAATGACACACAGATCAGACACAGAGACTACTGGCATCACTACAGAGAGCACTCAAAGCTTTACTGTGTCATCACAGTCTCTAGAAGACACAACACACACCAAATATCACCGGTTGCACTGAGCACTGCACAACCAGTGTGAATCTATATGGCAGGTCCTTGAACCACTATGAAATAAGAGAGCCGAAGTAGCGACGGCAACCAGCCTTATGTAGGCAGGAGCACAAACTGCAATGCTAAAACCATTTCTTGAAGCATTAACTGAAGTATTCATACCTCAAATGTGAACTTCAGAACAGTCTAGTTGGTTTATGGGAAAAAAAATCCCTCTAAATCCATTGCCGATATATCACAGTAGAAATACTGACATATTGTCTGAAGGTAAAAGAAGCACAGGTTTTCCCTTTCTAAAGGAAATTGATTGAGCCATGCAGGAAGGATGGATTTACTCATCTCCTTAACACAGAAAACAGGATCAGTAGTGTTAGTGTTTGAAATAAAAAACACTTCTGTACATTTCCCTGGACTCCAGGGGTTGTGCCAAAGAATAATGGAAGATTTAATGGCAGGGGGAGGAAAAGCCTGGTGGAAAAAAAAAAATACAACTTGGAATTTCATTACTGTAAATGAAAAGAAGAAAATACACAAAATCATTGGCACGAGTCCTTGTTTTTCCCCTGTATAGCCATAAAATACTGTGACCAAAAAGTGATTTGTGAAAAGTGCATCCAGGATTTAGATACAGGTTGAGATGGCCGCACAATCAAAGTCATATTCTATAGTTCTTGTGAAAGACCATTATGATAAGCCAAAAATCCCAGGCATAAAACACACCAAAATTTGGTAGGACCTTGAATATCTGAAGCTAAATAGCTTTAGTTCTGAGTAAGATGGAACCCTAATTTCAGGGCATCTTTAGAGTAACACTGCAGTACCTGTATTGGTCCAAGCAACTCAAACCTGATCTGATGAAGCATTTAATTTTAGCCTTACTTTTCTTCTGATACAGAAATTTATTTTCAGGTGAAAGTTGCCTTTAAGTGTTCTTTGTGCTTCTAGTATTTTGGAAGATGATTTTGTAAAGTGTTAAAACAAAGCTGTGGCAGTTGACTTGTCTGTCAGCAGACATAAACCAAACCAAGTCATTAGACTAAAACCAAAATCCTCCCCAGTGGCATCCTTAATTCCATTCAAATTTTTTCTTGCTCTAAGGCTATTTGTGAGCGTTTTGACTGTATCACCACTTCTTTTTCTTTTGCCGTTTGACAGATTTTCCAGAGTTAGGTGAATTATTAAAGAGATAATTAAAATTATTTTCAGAATCATTAAAGAAAAAAGTGAATTTCTTTACTACTGTTTTAGAAATAGATTCATACCTTGCAGCCATAGGCACTAGAAATTCTCATACAGATTAACCATTTATACCATGATTATCAGCCACTCCTAAGTCAAGTTGCTGTTTTCAGTACAAACTGTCAAAATAAGACAGACAAATCCTAGTGGAAGTGATTACCTTTCTAGCAATATCTTTTGGGAACATTTCTTTCATTTCACAAGGAATAGTTTTTTTCCCCTTCTTCTAAATTTTGCAATTCTTTAGCAAGAACTCTCAGATATATGGTTAAACGCAAACTGAATATCAGCTGAGCTTCAGTTAACAAAATTAACTGATGCTCTAGCTTCTGCTTAATTGCCTGTTAGACACAGTGTCAGTTCCTCCAACTTCTATTTCATGCTACTGAAGTGATACTGAATGGTCCTGCCTGATGATAATTAGGCAGTCTGGATAAGTCTTGCAATTAGTTAAGGAGATAGTTAATATCTAGAAAATATTTTTGTTGCCAGGCAAAGGATGAAGAGTTACAAGGGAGCTTCCTAGTCCAGTTTGGTTGTAGTTTTTGAGCAAACAGTGAAAATGCTATATTACCAGGCACTTTTACTAGCTGTTGGGTTTAATTGGCAAATGCCCTTTAGATCAATTCCTTTTGTTTAATGTTCCAGTCCTTTCTGGTTTCTAGGCAAGCTGAACAAACACTGAATCCAGCACTAGAAATGTGCTTTCATGCAATTCCCTTGGGCCTGCCCTCAAGCCAGCTAAAGTCCGTGGAAACAACTGTTCGGTGCTCACCTGAGAAAAAGTTCTGATCAAAACACTACTAGAAAATGGCATTCATTTTTAGACGCCTGGCTTGTTTTCAGAAAACATGCATCAATTGTCTTAGAACCATATCAATGGGACATGAGGGAAGTCATGATGCTATGTAAATTAAACCAAAAACTTGAAAGACTAGTGTTTATGTTGAAGAGAAACAAAAGTACTTCTTTCCTACTTTAAGAATTTTTGAGAGGGAGGGAAATTGTGCTAGAAATAAGTATATTCTTTCCACTTCTTAATCATTCTTTGTGATAGATGCCTCCCTGCATATAGAGAGGATGAAAATAACCAGAGAATAGACATTTAATTTTCAAAGGAACCATATTTTTTAATTTATCATAAAATGATGACTGAATAATTGCAATGCTAACATTTCTTGAAACTTAAAGGCCATACAAATGACTAGCCCTACAGAGAATATCCCACACATTATATATGCGTGTGGTAAGGGCAATTGCAAGAGAAGATCACAAGACACCATGTCTTAAGTTTAATAACCCATTTAATATTGCCTTTCAATTCCATTTCATGCTCAGTAAAGCAAGAATAACTGAACCTTTCACTGATGTTGGCCTTAGATGAACAGCTTTTGTTTTGAGGGCTTTGGTTGCAATGCCTTATCATGGTTGACAATTAAGGCCTTGTAGCAAGCGCCAGCGATACTGTTAGAAGCACTGCTTCTGCACCTGAACAAGGGTAGTACTTTAATGGGCTATTTTTCTCAACTATGGTCACGCTAGCTGCTCATGTGCCGAGGGAAAAGGTAGGGCATGCACTGCCTTTGTCCTTTCCCCACCACATTCCCCCATCCTTCTTGGAATGAAGTACAGCGCCTGCAAATGGGCAAGGGGTGAAAATGTGCATGACATGCTGAAGTAAGCAAAACACAGCGTACTGTCCCATCAGAAAGGTTAATGGTGAAAAGAAGCAAGACATCTAAACTCATGACATGCTAAAAAGGCACTTTAAAAAGGTTAATGGTTATTGCTCCCAGTGCTTGCTTAAAGAACAAACTGTGTTGGGACTCAGCCAACCGAGAGGGAAGAATATAAAAAGAATGAGCAATGGCTTGAATCAAAGATTACAAATTGAACCCCTACCAGAGCAGACAGCAGAGGTTTATAGCTCAGTTACACACACAGTACAGCATACCATTATCTTACATTGCTCATAAAATGATTTGATCAGTAGGTTGGGGAAATTGTACAGTTTTGTATTTCAAGTCTATCCATACAGCATAAGCAAGATGACAAGTCGCTAATTTATCAGGAAATTCAAAGCATGTGGTTTGGTATTTGCAGTACAAACTGGCTCCAGCTGAGCTACTCTAAAGCCTTTAAAGAATGGCAGGTGCCATATTTGCTTTTGCCTATGCATAACCTACTGAGAAATCTTGTGTTTCACCTTGGAAAAGGCAATATATGTCAGTAAAATTAAGATAATGTAATATTATAACAGTGTCTCATTATATATTATAAGCAACTTGAAATGGAAAATTAAAAAGACTTGGTGAAGTCTGTTATACACAACTACTAGAAATATAAAAAATTATTTCCTTACAGACATGCTGCCTAGCTACAGATTTCAGCAGTTTAGAGACTTTGTATTAAAGTTGTACTAGGACCGAAGGTTGACCTACCTGCTTTGTAAAAGGCTGAAATTCTTACATGTTGTGTACCTCCATAAGTCACAGTTCCACCTTGGTTACATCAGAGATACACACAGACTCCAAAGCAGTGCAGAGAATCCGAAGCAGTCTCAGAAAACAACTGCCCATTATCATTCCAAATGCATAAACATTTATCTTTAATTTTCATAGAATCCTCCCATTGTACAGTTAATTTATTTTAATCCCCACTACCTTCACAAAAAAAAAGGAATGACTTTTTGACTGTACCTGTACTTACTATAGTGCATTTTCCCTTTTTCTGGCCCAGCTCCCCTCAATGCCTTTCCCACAGATGTTGCTTCCTCCTCTCCTCCTACACAGTTTTACGTTCCTTTGCACTCCTAGGACCTTTTAAGAAGGCAACACTCAATCTAACCATGTGTTCACATTTCCCCAACACGTGATAGTCCACTCAACCACAATGTGATTGTGCAATACCGCCACAAATTCCCCCCAAATCAGCGTGCAGACTTGTAAAAGTGATCTCTACCAAAGGACTGTAGAGACCATAGAGAATCACCAGCTAAAAAAAAAAAAAGTGTGCATCAAGTCAGAAGGGAAAGGAAGATTATCAAAACAGAAAGTGATTACGGTAGACTTTACTGTATGTTTATTTACCGTAGGTTCTGTTACTGCTTCTTTTTGATGCAATCGGCTGTGCTATGCTCTGTGCTGTGACGAATATACCACATTAAGGGGGAAACTACGTTTGTAAAGCTTTTTNCTTCCTCCTCTCCTCCTACACAGTTTTACGTTCCTTTGCACTCCTAGGACCTTTTGAGAAGGCAACACTCAATCTAACCTTGTGTTCACATTTCCCCATTTAAAATTTTAAAATATGAAGTACAATATCTGGAATACTTAAAAAAAAAAAGGTATAGCCAACAAAATTTGGTTTGGAGAACATATACTAACTCACATGAAAAAACATGCTGTTTGAGTCTACAGATGGAGTGGCAACTGTTTTCTTCCTGCAGTGCTATTACTGTCTCTATTAGCAAAAGACCTCAGTTCTAGGAGGGGTGCCACCTTGAAACCTCATGAGTAGCACAGGACAGACAGGGTTTAAAAAGCTGTGGTAATTCTATAAGCATTTGTATGCAGCTTTTTTTACTTTTAGCTTCTTGTTATTCTTTTATGCTGCAACTCTGATCTCTATAAATTGCTTCAAATCATGCAAGACCAACTATCTCAACTTTTGAATAACATATAAACCACATTATGTGTGGAAAAAAAATAAATATTGAAATACTGACTGATATGATCCTGTAACATGATAAATCTCCCTGATCTAATCTGTGTTTTGAGAAGTGCTTGACAATTCTTATTTGCTCTGAAGTAAAGCTATCTTCCAACAAACTTGCCGAAGCAAAAGAAAGATTATGGGAAGGGATTTACTGCCTGATTTTATGGAGCCATTAATACTTTACATCCCTTTACATTACAGGGAAAATGTTTTGCAACCCCAACCATATCAGATGTGGCAAAGCACCTATTCTTAATGCTGTCCTCCTCCTTTGATAAATGGCTTAGACTTCTCAGAAGAAAGGTGACCTGATATTTTATTAAAGTCCTCTCACCTCAAATTAGTGAGAAACTTGAAGTTAAAGCAGTTGAGAAGAAAGGACAAACTGATCTTCTTCCTCAACACCATCAGTATCTCCATTTTGTTAAAATGCATTTTCAGTAAGTGGTTTGTCACAAAATTGACTTCAACTCCTGTGCAGAGCTATTATATCCACTGCTGTGTGACTGTAGGTCTTCACATAATTCTTTTTTTATATCCTCTTAGAAAAAATACAAATATGTAATTTATATCTACATTTTGTGAACCTTCCTATTTTTCTTCCGGGATTTACTAGCCTAACGTCCTGGTTTGATTTGATGTTATATGTTTTTCCAAGTCAGCAGATTAAACCAAATCTTCCACAATAAGATGATTGCCTCTTACTTTGTAAATCAGAAAGAAAACCTATTGAGGCTGATAATGTCAACAGGTAAAGAAAATGCCATGGTGAAGAGAGAAAACAAAGAAGAGCTCAGCAACAGGATAATTTAAAAGAACTATCCAAAATCATGCAGTAGTTTGGGAAATGAAAAGAAAAAAGTGCTTCTATATTTTCAGACAGAAGCTTCTTCAGATTTGTAAAAAAGAAAGAAGTCAAAACTAATCCAGTGCAAAGGCATTTTCATGACTGTTCCCCTCTTCTGCACCATTAGTTACATACTGTACACTTCAGAGAACCAGAAATTACTATACAACCACAGGCCCAAAGCGATGCTGTTTCTGTGTTGAACTATTCCCTGCAGAAACTGTGATTCTTGAGTAATTCTGCTGTCCACCCCCTGCACAGCGAGCGTCCGTGTGCCAAATCTCAGCTGGGTCCCCTGCTATCCTCAGGAGGACTGGGGGGGGGCTCCCTCCCACTGCAGACTGAGGGACAGCCAAGCAGCCTTCTTCGGCCTCCCTTACCTTCCCTTCTGCTTTGAAGAACACAATCTAAGACAAACACATGATGAAAATAAACCCTGGCTATAATCAATGGCAGAGGGTCTTTCTAAAATAAAAATTACTTTGTCTACAAAACAATAAATGGGCTTAAAATAAATCAGATTATTAAGGAGCATGTTTTTGATTTTTATTTATTTATTTTTTTTTAACGTAAATTGCACACTAGAGCACTGTTTTCCTTTGGGCGTTGTAAAACATGGTCTCTTCAACAGACCACAATCCCATGCAGTCCATTAGGCCTACATATTTTACAATAAAATTTGGAAACAAGACTATCTGTGAATTCAGAAGTTCTCGTGGACACATGTATGTGTCATCTGGTTATTTTTCAATAATAAAAACTGAATCCTATTGCTGAAAAGGGGTCCAACTTTTCAAGAGAAAACAACCCATTTCAAAAAGCATGTGAAACAGCACAGAAATAGGCAAGTGCCTTTCACAAAGACCCAGAGACTATGAGACATATGATAACGTGAATGTGGCTATTTATACTGACTTCTGCCTTAGTTAGGTTTTTTTTTTTTATATATTTTGATATTTCTTGGAAGTATAATATGAAGCTGAGATCTTTAGGGAAAACATGCATCATCAAGCATAATTATATTGACTTATGGTTTTGGCTGGTAACAAGATTTATTAATCTTTGAAATATAATAATGTCATGGATTTGCTGAAGTCAATATCTCTTGTGCCAATAAATCTTGATATTGGCAAGAGAAGTCAATGCCTACTTAGGATTTTCCCAGCCATCGACAAAGCATCCTGTTAATATCAGATCTGCGACCACGCAATAAGCAGGTCCTCTGATACTTCATTCTGGCAATGCAATCTGTTTTACTCAAAAAGCAAATTTCTTTCCAAGTCCCATCACTTGCTTAGCTGATGATCAGCTTCCAAGCATACAGTCAAGCAGAGCGGAACACACAGAAAAGCACTGCTTCTGTACCTGGACAGGGGATGTGCTTATCACAGTGGATAGTAAAGATGGTGCATAATGCTTGGCAGTTCCTTACAAGCCTAACTTAGTAAGACGTTTTTTGAGACAGCCGCTCAGCCTCTTGGTATATAAAAATACAAGTTTTTCAGCATGATGTTTTGAAAGTGGAATACTCTTGTAAAGAGTTGGAAAACAAAATTGATCTGGGTACAATGACCAAAAGCTGGATGAGAAAATAAGAGTTCTTTTTTTTTTTTGATAATAGACAAATCTAAAACTTCCAGAGATAATTTTGTTGTAATCGTAACAAACAAGTATGATTTCTTTTGCTTCAACAATGCCATACTGTCCTTCCCCAGTGCCAACTGCAGTATCTTTGATGTGAAATACAATAATAACAACAATAACAATTTGGAATCTTTAGTTTTAGAGAAACTCCTCTAATTTATTGTTCACACTCTATTTCACTTCTGCTGGGTTATTCCTTCATATAACTGGTCATATCTTAAAACCAAAATTTTCCCTTATCATCCAATCTCATGTTCCTTTTCCTGACAAAATAACTTCTTCCTAAGAAGGGAATGCATTTTAAAAATAAAATCCTAACTTTGTTAAAAACTATTGTATTGAACGTATCAAAACACTTCAAATATTCCTACACTAGTTTCTAATTTAATTCAACACTTACTAATCCGTGCAACAATATGCTCTGAAAGTCAATGTCTTGATGGATCACTCATGGAAAACTGAAGTAATTACCCTCATTCTAATATTCCTATTTAAATGCATAGAAAAATGATTAGCTGAAAGTTCTTTATGTAGCAGAAATGGCATCTGCTTAATATTTATGTTAATGTGAAATACCTTTTACCCTAAAGGTTAGGGGTGATGCATGAATGAAAAATGGAACCAAATAAAAACAAAACAAATACAGATTCCTGCTACATAATGCCACTTGAATTTTTTTTTCCCCTATAGCACAAATTTGGCATTCTCTCTTGGGCGTAACTCAGTTTTTTGGAGGTTTCTTTTGCTGATATAAGCAGAATCCTATGAATAGTTTCGGTGTTGTTTTTTTTTTCCCCCCTCCTTCTTCTCCCCTCCCCCCGCCTTTTGCTGGTAATACCTGTGAGACCTAAGCTGGGTTTAATCCAA
>RSEF01000003.1:52818079-52851064 GCA_003993805.1 Himantopus leucocephalus | reverse complement strand
GTGTTTTTTTTTTTTTTTTTTTAAGTTAAGAAAATACAGTCAGCCATGCAACAGAACTCATTTGATTTAACCCAAAGGATGGTAAGCATGAGGAATGTATCAAGACTTTCTGCTTCCAGAACTGCCAATACAAGTAAATGAACACTTTATGTGGTATTTTGCTTTCATATGTTAATTTCAGATTCACAGTTGATACCATATATTTGAAACTTAAATAAAGCATAAAAAGGTTAAAAAATACAGACTCCACTGAATGAAAGCCAACATATCTATCTAGTTAAGCTACATGAGATAATAAAAAAAATTGACATCAAAGAAACTACCTCATTCAGGCCTTTCAAAATACATGTCATTAAAAGATGGTTTGTTGAAACTTCAGACAGGCTAAATGTATGCCACATTTTGAGTGAAAGAATTACCTTTCCAGGGTTGCAATTACAACTGTACTTAGTTGTCATGGCAACCTGGCAACATATAGATGTTGTCAGATGAAGACATCAAGGGGCAGACAGCGATTTTCAAATCACCGCATGCCAAGTGTCATTTTTCACGGGTGTATCTGTGCTCAGTTAGGGAAAAAGAAAGATTAAAAAATGGAAAATTAGCATGTTAAAACAATGTTCCAATAGCATTCAGATTGCAATACCAATACCCCATTTTGCTGAGCTGTTTTAGTATTCTCGGATTAGTGTCTGCTTTTTCTTCTTTTCTCAGTTAACACGTTCCCAAAATATAAGCATGACATGGGGAGTTGAAAGGCAAAGAGGTCAGGCTCAGCTACAAAGGTTACCATGCTTTGGTGACTGCTTAAGTTCTGCTATTATCCTCACCTTTTTCTTCCTGTTTTAATTGTCCTGCTGTCTTGACTTGGGTATTTTCAGTCAGATGCTCTTTTTGACCTGTACTCCTATTCCTTTTGAGATAGCAAAAGGGAAGACGGATCTATACTAAAAGCCAGTGTTGAGCGTGCCCCAATGATGTGAAGCTCTGAAAATACTCCAGCTGTCATCTATTTGTAAAGGTTGAGGCAGAATCCAGAAAACATCCTGTAGAAACACAGCTTTCTGTTCTCTTCAATAGGCAGCTCATACTGTGGTGCTGTCATCTATACTGCTATTTTTACTTCTACTGACCAAGGTGGCTTTGCTCAGTTTTGTATTAAGGGTTCCAACAAAAGTTTTCTGAGTTGGTGTTCAGTTTATTTACATGGGCTGCTCATACCATGAACTCATTAATGCCAGACCATATAGTGTCAGTTTGAAATAGATCAAGCCTGAAGATATGCTTGTGCATCTTTCCATCTAATCAGAGTGCATGCAGGTGTTTATGCTGTAGCAAGACATAAGCACCATTCCAGCATAACTTTTGCCTGAATACCAAATACTGTAAGCAAGCAGAAAGCCACCCAATACAATCCGAATCTTCTTTGGAAAAAGGCATTCTTTCAGAGCTTTTAAACAAATTGGAACTGGAATAGATTGTTCACCATTTACATGCTTGAGATGTTTTTGGTCTAGTACTAAACTATCTCAAAACCCAAATTCACCACTTTATCAATCCCCACCTTACTATAAATCTGCCTGGCTCATTGAAACACCCACACAGTACAAAACTAGACACTGAAAATGCAGAGTGGAAGTGCAAATTTGTTCAACTCATGTTAAGTATAATCCGAAGTTACTACACTTAGTGTGTACAGATTTGTTAAGACAAATGTCAACACGAGTTAGTTTGGTTTTGTTTGTTTGATTGGAGGTTTTTTTTGTTCATTTTTTTGTTTTAATAAACTTAAAAGCATTTTATTCTGTTATTCCTAAACACCTGCAGTAACCCGAATGATTTAACAAGACACTTTTTCTTTTCTGCAGAGGAAGAGACAGTAACTACAGCAAAGAATTAAAAACCAAAAAGGTAATAAAAATTTAAGTAAAATGGATATAAGCACATACTGGAAAACAATTTCTTTTAATGAGAAAGAGTTTTAGTTAGTATTTGTAACAAAAGCTTAGATTGTTCAAAGTATCTAGAAGTTTCTCCATAAAGTTATAAGCCAATTGACATGGTGAGATGACTGGTTTTGTGCTTTCAGATTTTCACTGTTAGAGTGTTGAAGAAGGATCATCAAGAAGGTAAGCAGCACTCGACAATCTGTCTTTTCAGAATTATGACTCAATATTTTTCATGTCTTTATTCCTTTAATAAATGCTTCAGAAAAAGACACTACCCTTATTGTTAAATTCTATCATCTCCCAAGTTTGTAGAAACAAAAACATTGATAAATTGAAATAGTGAACATTTTTTCTTCTCTTGTGCAAAGACAGATAATCTTATTAGTTCAGCTTCACACAAGAGAAGGAAAAAAAAAAAGTAATCTAAGGAAGCCCTGAGAGCCCAAATATCGTAGTCCTTTCCTTAGCCAACATTGCATAAGAGAAAAAAGAACATACATTGGAAGTACGTACACATATGTGTATAAAGAAGGAAGCAGAGGTCTTATATTACTGCTAGTTCTATATTTGACCTGCAATGACATTTGAAATTTCCCTTTAAAATTAAAGTATATTAGAGATTTTCCTGACACTCAGCAAATTAAACACAAAATCTGGTCATTAATTTGGAATTCCAATCTTAAAGGCTCTTCTGTCTTACACTAGTGAATACTGATCAAGTCAGATACCTATATCTATCTGGTACTTGGCAGAAGACAGAACTGGTCTTATAACTCCAGGTGCAAGCAGCACATACTGCCATGAGAGGGAATAACTAGCGAGGGAAAAAGGTACCTCTTTCCTCAATATGCATTTAGAAAATTAAGGTGTTGAAATTCTATTAATACTTTTTCTGTCAGCATCTTTCTTCAGCTTTCATTCCTCTCCTCTTCCAAGCCACGCTGTGGCTTTGGAAGGCACAGGGGTCTCTGGTGTGATTTACAAAGACATCTTGGCATAGGAAGTTACAAATCATCTACATAGGACACAGAAGTACTTACAAAGAGAGCAACTTACTAGGCAATCTCTCAATCCATTTTTCAAAGCACCTGCAGGACTCATTTGAAGGTAGGTGAACTAATAAAACCCAAAGCAGCCACCAAGAGAGCATTCTGCTTTATTAGAAGGATTTGTAGCCTTTCCTCCTATCCCATCCCCCATCAAAACATACACACTTTACCTTACTGACTCTTAGCTCACTCTCTACTATAATAAATCAGAGGCTGGAAAAATTAGTGGAGAGCAGAACAATAGGGCTTGAAATCATGACCTTTGTGTGTAGTAATTGAAAACCACAGAGAGCTCAGAGTGCAGAACGGACTTCTGGACACATCTATGCTGACAGCTTTGAAGCCTGAAATTATCCATTGTTATAACTCTAGGCTTATATGGCAGTGTTGTCAAATTGTAAACTGGCATGGGATAAATAATTACAGTTCACAGCACTAATAGGTAATTAGAGAATCAAAGATCCTATACAGATATATTATTATCTTATTTACAATAGCATTTTTTTTTCTTCTCCTGGGACAGCCAATGTTTGTACCACCTGTTAGGATGTATCTGTTGTAGAAGCTTTAGTACAGAGCAGCTACTGAGACTGCAGTGTCTAAATAGCTGCAGAGGGCAGCTGTGTCTTTCCATACCAATGCTCCCACCATTACACCGTGCAGACAGAAACAACATCAGAAAGATTTAAAAAAGAAATAAATAAAACCCAAGCCTAGTTAAGGACCAGGGTAAAAATAAGAGTATTTAAAACATAATTCTCTGTTACCACCCCAACACCTCTAACTTTATTCACCAGCAACTACTGTGCTACTGCCCAGGCACAGGTTACATCACTCAGCTGTAAAAACTCTTTGACACTGCAACTTCTATGTTTGCCACCACAAGTAAAATGACAGCATCAGTGGCTTCTGACTCTGACTAAAGTCACTAATGTATTCTGTAAGATCCTTATTCTTCACCTTCAGATTACTCAACTTAAAAATAAATAAGTAAATATATACTTATCTTATCAGCCTCACAATTAGAACCTCACAATCCCTTTGCCTACTAGACCTTTCAGTATAAGTATTTTATCAATGCCTTTGTCTTTGGAAGAAGTGTTGTCTGACTGCAGTGAGACAATTTATCACCAAAAGGCTGAAAGCCTTTTGATTTTTCAATAATAATAGGTTTTGTTCAATTGAAGAGACACTGTCTTCATAGGCAAGCAAAGTGTTCCCAGGGAAGAGTCCCATCTTCCCTGCTGCTCAGCAGGCGGGTGCTGAATTTGGTACCTGGACGTTTCTCTATGAAGCAGTACTAACCTCCAGTTTCTAAAGTCTTTTACAAAACTTAAATTAAAATCCATTAAATCACAAACACACTTTCTGCAAGGGAATAAAAAAAGCCAATAAATAAATATAAACAAAAATATATTAAGAGAAAACATTTCACAATTACATTACTAAATCAAAATGTTAAGCACAATAAAAGTATAAATCTGAAGCTGTACCTATTCTGGGCAAAACCAAATATGTTTGCTTTTAAAAACTGCATTATTACTATTTTAGTGGAAATGAACATCCCACCTGCAATACCTCCTGCTCCTTTTTCAAACACATAACTTCCCAGGAACAATTTGGGGATACTGCCACATCACATAATATCGTCATAGTCTACCACCACCTAATTAAGACCTTAATTAACACATCAATAGAACAACATGTTAGCCTGTGTTAGAAACCCATTTAAGCTGTATTTGTCTGCAATTGTTGCAAATCAATGCCAGCACCACTAAAGTCAGTGCTATATTTAAAACTCTGTAAATTAAATACAGAGATAGTGTAAGAGGAAGCAAAAGAATAAGGCTTATAGCCACCCGTGGAAGTAAAAATCACATCTAACCTCTTCAATCACAGACTGCAAGAATATTTCTCTTCATCATTCTGCACCACGAAACACAATCATGCTTATTCCTATTAGCTTTCTTTTCCTTGGCATCTTCAACAGGAATTCATAGAATCATAGAATACCTGGTTGGAAGGAACCTCAAGGATCATCTGGTCCAACCTTTCCTGGCAAAAGCACGGTCTGGACAAGACGGCCCAGCACCCAGTCCACCTGAATCTTAAAAGTGTCCAAGGTTGGGGAATCCACCACTTCCCTGGGGAGATTATTCCAATGGCTGATTGTTCTCATTGTGAATTATTTTCCTCTTCCAGAGGAAATACTTTCCCCCTATCTTAGCCTTTCCAAGTAAAAGCCAACAATCCCATCTATCGAAAGTACTTCACCTTCTCCACTTATCCCAGTTGTGTGTTTGTCTGTAAAACCATTCAGACACCCTGGCTATAGGTACCACGTGCTTTTACCAGTTGAGTTGAAAGCTATGAACAAGGCATTTTTTGGATAGTAGTCCAAGAAACTGAAATACCTATGCCATACAAGCAGAAGCCAGGAGTGCAGTTCTCTTAGCTTCAGAGTTCCAAATAGACCTTCCTCCCTGAAGGTGAAGGCTACTTTGATTTTTCTTCTCCTAGCCAGTATTTCCATTCACTTTTCCAGAACACTTCAGAACCATTTGCTAGAATAAGCCATCTCAAACAATTTTCCCCAAGGATAGCTATGAAAACAGCTTGCGTGCAGTTCTTTCACACCATCAACATCCTAGCTTTTCACAGACATGTCCAAACATGATTTCCTAATTATTATTTTTTTAAATGCAGAGTAACACTAAGATTTATAGAAAAAAAAAGTAACTTGCTTATATCTGAAAAAGAAAAGTTTATTTTAAAACTGGAATTAGAACATTTCTCTTTATATCCTAATATGTGTATGCAGGTCTTTCAGACTGAGGTTCAAATATATGTTTCCACTAAAATTTTAACACAATCTTTTTCAAGATGATACACAAGAGGAAATAAATTACATCTGCATCACCTGAACAGCATATTATTCACAGCAGCAATTTATTACTTGTTTAAAGACTTATCTAATACTTGTATCTTATTGGTATGGAAAAAAGTAGAATAAAAATAGGAAAATCTAAGTCCCCTGACTCGATTTTAGTTTGAAGCAAAACAACCTTTTTGATCTTAAAACCCTCACCAGAACTGCACTGTTTCAAAACAAGGAAACCACCAGGAACAGAACTGTACAAACACACTGCCCATCCTCTTCAGATGCATCTATGAATTCACCTTTGACAGAGCTGATTTTATTTCTCTCTGTGCTCTGCCTACGTGTAGCAGTATTTGTTACGTGTAGCAGTATTTGTTATGTGTGAAGGCTACAGTACAGTGATAATTTAGGCTTCTATCATGCCAGCCTCAGACAACATATAGTTGTCTCCACATTACCATCTTAGCACCATTAGCTTTATGCTTTAAGACCTAAGACAGGCTCTAAATCAGGCTCGACTTCCATACTTCCTATACTTAGCAGTTGCATTCAATGTTGCTTGCTAAACCATCTGAAGCAATTTTGATTACAAGTGATTATACAATGTAATGCCAGACTAGAGTGTAATACCTGTAAAGCGTAGCGTGTCTATGCAAACCTTGTGAACAACAGGGAAGTTGGAAAACTACAGAAACAGAAAAAAACCCTAAGTACTGAACCTGTGTGGGCTTATTTCTGCTTATAGAAAAAATAGAATAAAAGAAAACCAGCATGAAAACATAAAATCCTTTCAGAGTAAAAAAAAAAAAAAGTCAAAAGAAAAATAATGAAAAATAATGTAGTTTTAGAGACAGAATATGGCATATAAGCTGCGCCCCCAACTGCAGCAGGTAGGCACACAAGTAAAGAGCAATAGTAAAAACCCTGACATCAAAGCAGGGAAAGAAAAGCAGAAATCCCATGTTTAGAAATGTCATTGATACAATCTCCATATCGTATTTAATATACAGTTTAAGAGGTGTCACAGAAGTTTAAAAAGAAAAAAGCAGCTACATGCAGTGGCCCAAACTGATATGGGACATGCAGCAAGGAATCAAGTTCCCTGTAGCATGCAATTTAAGAAAATATAATTATTATAGAACAGGTATTGGACTATGTTACTTCCTCAGACTTATGAATCCAGTTCTGCCACACATCTCCCCACGCCTTTGTCAGCCTCTCCCACATTTTAGAAAGCTTTGGAAGAACCTTCCATGGTTCCTGCTCTCCAAGAAGTACACAGACTGCATCTGTAGTGGAGCCAGCCATGATTTTGGTGGGATCCGACCAGATATTTAAAACACAGGACAATAGTAATTTTGAAGGAGAAGGCCTGTGCAATGCAAAACAGAAAGAAAGGAAAAATGGTTTGAAATGTAGATGTTGAGGGTTAAGCTTGCTAGAAGTTTTAATCTTGCACTTGGGTCAGTTACAAGCCATTTGAAAAAAGGCAGAGTTGATTTCTGCCATTTTATTCCCATTGATAAGGAAGTAGGTTGCCATGTGTAATGATAACATTTTGTTGTAGTGAAGTTAGAAGAAGCCAGAGTTCAGACAGAAGAGTATAAGCAAATACGGTGGTGATGTGGCTGAATAGGCAACTCATTTTAACACTAGACTACCATGACTGATTGCTGAAGAAGACAGCAGAGGAAAAACAAACAAGCAAGCAGCAGCGAACTCTACATCCCTATTTTGCAGCTGCAAAAGCAGCTTCATCAGCAGTTCAGAGGAAGGCTGGGAAGCTTGAAATGAAGAAGCCACGTACTACATTCACATCAAGTATTTGGCACAAGGCTTCTCTCAGGATTCAGATAGGTGTGCAAGTGTTTGCAGGGTTTAAGACAGACCAGGGAACGGGAGGAGATGAGGATCTGTCACGATTCCCATGCTTTGAGGGAGGTATACGCAAAGGCCAGGACAAATGGCAAGGTCACTGAAGGGCAGCTCTGCCGGTGCTTTTGCAGTATGTGGGGAAGTATTTCCTCTGCCCTTCCAAAAGGAATCCCCCCCCTCACTTCATCCGAATGCCACAAATCAGGAGTCTGCAACTTAAAATGCCAACTAGAACAGAAATACATACTTGACTTTACTATTATTTGTTTTTATTTAACTCAAACGTATTTTTTTCCCCAGGAGAAGACATATTGGAATGCTGAAATATTATCATGTTATTCACTGACAGTTAAGTGATGGAATTTCTATTCTTCTTGGCATGCACAGCAACTGACACAAACCACAGGGGGGTTTGTTCTTTTCGTTTTTTTTTTTTTTTTTGTTAAATTTCACCTGGTATGCGTTAAGCTACCAAATGTTTATATATATGCACATACACTTATAGAAATTTTTCTCAAGTGTGTGCAAGAAGTACTGTGCCATTGATCTGCTGTGTGCAGACTAGACAGGTATCTAGCCCCAAGTGGAATTGACTGTAACACTGTTCAAATTTCATATTCCAAATGGTACTGAAGTGAAAGGTGAAATAACCTGTAAGACCAGGTTCTAATGTATTTGATAGACTTGATTATTACTAAAAAATTTTCAATGTATTTGTTCTTAAAAGCATAGATTTAACTATCCTCTAAAATATTCCTGTTCTGATATCACAGACAATGGATTCCCTATGTATGAAGTGATAATAACTGACTCTGTACAGTCACTTCACTGAATGTTATACAGGAACAAAATTCTGTTATACTGAAAATCACCAACCCCCACAGAGGAAGCTACAGGTGTCAGATGAATGTTAGAAGAAAAGGCTCAGACTTTATGTGAACTGTAAAATCTACCCTGTACATGATCTTGTTTGATCTTCCACAAATATTCCTTTTGTTTCCCATGATCAAACAACACATCTGAGAGCACTAAAAACATGTTGCTGCTCAACAAATTTTTTTTTTTTTACACACATTTACAACAATTTCCTGTATTTCCATATCATGTTACAATTTGACTTATTATCAGCTCCAAAACAGATTATTCTGTTCTAGAATATTACATCATTCCTGATAGCTTCACCTTATTTAAAGTTATATGATATGATTATAAATATGAAGGCAAGTAGGTTTATCAGAGAAAGGGCTTCAAAAGTGGAGGCCTGGACTTTAGGGACATTCAGGGCTTCATTGTTTTTAACAAGCAAAGGAATTCATTAAGCTTAATTTAGCATATCAATATCATAACTTTACAAATAAATACACAAGAAAATAAAATATTTTAAGAGCCCAGCCCAAGGTATTACAAAACAAAATAAAGATCTGACAATAACTTGCCTACTTCTTTTTTTTTTTTCTTTCTTTTTGAGCAAGACAATTGAGGGACGTTTCATAAAACATACTTCAGCCAGACTTTAAAGTGGAAAACAATCTGATATTTCCACTTCATCTGTTTGGTATCACAAATTTTGCTGTTTCAAGCTCTACTCCTCTTAACTTTCCTTACCCCAAAGGGAGCAAGGGGGAGAACAACCTAGATCACCTAGATCACTGCCACGTGACCTACTACTTTCCTTTAGAGGAGATGATGAATAGCTGATGGGAAAGCTAATGTTGCACACTTAAACAAATGAATATATATTAGCAGACATTTAATACCCAAGCTGCCACCAGGGCCACATAGGAAGCAAAGTAACGCCAAAGTAATTCCAGTTCATCAACTGAAGTCCAACAAAGTGCTGGAGACACACTGACATGGCAAAGTATGAGGAAACAGGAATCCTGCTACCGTGGTCTCCAGTCCACCCTAAGAAATCATCCATGTCATTTTTAGGATCTGCTACTGTTTCCAGGAACAATTCTGCACTGTGTAACAGACTCTTAGTTTGTCTTGGGGATTACTAGAGCATCAAGTACCTGTGGTGTTCTAAAGCACAGTTTGGCAAAAATATTTATCTGCAACAAACTTGCTTCTTAGTAGAGAGTACAACAGTAACTGCAAAGATGTATGTGCAATAGCATCAGGATGCCACATTTCTTATACAAATATGCATTCATCACACTTAAACAAGATGTCATCCATGTCGATGATAGATGAATCTTTTTCTAACCAATAACTTTTTTTTGCTAGACATTCCAGTGGCTTTCTAAATGTGCAATGCATTTCCCTGTAAGAAATGTAAATAAGTGTCTGACAGGGAAGATTAAGTCAGCTATCACTTCAATTTGCAGGACTAAAGCATACCAAAGATCATTTTGCTAGATTTCTGAGTGAAGTATGAACATAACTTAATTTTCAGCGATACAGATCTGCTGAGCAAATACATTTAATGGAGGGGATTTTTGTTATCATTTTTCTGGTGGTGTCTATTAGCAGCAATGGTGTAGTTCACTGAAGGCCAACATCTTTGACTCAGAAAAGAAACTATGTTTCTGAACATATTACAGGCTATATAGTGGCACTATCTCTAAGTCACTCAGAATAAGGTTAGTTAGATACCTTAGTCCTTTTTAGTCAGCATGCTTTTCACATTGGTTGTCTTGTCAAGTTATACAAGATGTCAGCCTATTCTTAAAAGGAAAAATTGTATAAATTTGCAATTTTAGTTCTACCTGGAGAAGGAAGTATACAGTATGTTTAATTTAAATAGATTTCTTTGAATAACAGCAATATAATTACGTACTTGATGAAATGCAGAAGTACTGAAGGACTTTGAAATTCCAGGTGGATATCTCCAAAGACTATTAACAGGTACCAATGGCTTCAAAGTTGAAACTGGTGTCAAGAAAGGGCACTAAACATTGCTACCATTGATCCTTTGAACAACAATCTTTACAGATAAGCAGAGACATTTAAATAATTTACTACTACTTCCATACAAATTAAATAAAAATAAACTCAGGAGAAGTAGATACAAAAACATCTCTGATGAGCATCAATAAAGCAGGATACAAAAGAGTAAAAATTGCCAGTAAAAATGAACAGGAAAAAAGCGCAAGTATTAGTTTTCATTTGCACACCTTCAAGTGCTTCATACCACAAGCTTGAGAAAGAGAAAAAGAGAGAAAAAAGAAATCTCTTAGCCACTGTCTTCTTGATGTACATAACTTACAAGCAACCAATTTGCAAATAAACTTTAAGCTCCCTTACCCACTTTTCACATGTAAGAGTGCACAGCAGCACAGCAGATGGCTATCAAGGAAATTAAGCTGCATGCAAACTGGTTGTAGGTGTTCATGAAGTTTGAGAAGTCACTTATATCTTCCCCAAAATTTATTCAAGTTTTTCCACAATGAAACCCTCAACAGTTGGTCATATAAATAACTTCAAGAATCTGGGCTTTAATGAGTAACCAACACACTATTTGTAGATAAGTCTAATTGGTAACAGGTGCAGCAAATGATCAGTGAAGTCATTTCTGAATTCCCACAAAAAATCCTCACTATCAGCTGTCTTCACTGAGATCTGGTAGAGAAGCCCACTTTGCCACCCCAAGCACCCTCACAGAGCCCAGCACTTGCCAGGCAATGTGAAGGTCCCCAAGCATCTTCCCAAGCTATGAGCAGAGAGAGGCTCTTCTAGAGGGAAACCTGGGGGAGGAGAAGCCTAGGGACAGCTACAAATGATGACCAAAGTGATAGTTAGTTTATGCAAGCATTTGTCTGTAAACACTTAAGTCAGTGTCCTAAAAAAAAATTTCTCATCAGTACAACCAAATCCTGAAAAGAGAAGGAGGAAAAATGTCAGGACTGTTTTATAGGACACACTGTGATACATGACAAGAATAAACATCCCAATATAAGAAGACGTGCTTTCTGAACTTTGGACAGTCTTCAGCTAAGAAGGTTTTGTTAGATTTGAAAAACACTTGTATGTATTAGTTCAGTCTCTACCATGTTGTTATGATTAAAAAACCCCAATACCTACACTTTTTCCATGACAAGCAAAACCAATAGAAAAATCATGTATGCTCACATGAAGTGCTAGAGGTAGGTAGATTCAGTTTAGCCAAGATGAGTCTAGTCACTGGGGGCAGACAAAAACATGGTGAGGTAGAAGGGGGACTTCGATGAAAACTATTATTCCTGAAAGTGAGGCTCAGGCTGACAGGTGGGTTGCCAAGAGGCCTTACAGAGGCTTCCCTCATTCCTCAAGCCCACAGCCATGCTTCCCTCACAGATGGCTTCTCACACTGGTGAGAATGTTTTTCTAGATCACATTCAAGAAATTCAACTAGAAAACTTGAAAAAGCCTAGGACTGACGAGCTGGCATTTACCTACTGGATTTTATCTCTATGTAGAAGCAACAAGAGTTGAAGTCTTAGCAGCTGGTTGCCTCCATTTGATCCAATTAATATCCCACACTGTGGTGAGACAAACAGCACTTCAAGATAGCAAAAAGTGCCTATAGAATCCCAAGCCTGAGACTCTGAGCTCCTAAAAAAAAAAAAAAAAAGAAAAAAATATTCCCCTTAATCTTCCAAACCGTTGTTCTGTAACAGAAATTACAGACCACAGAAATACAGAGGCAGACTCAAAGTTTTGCTTCTTGCTTTTCAGTAAATTGCAGGTTGAATCAAAGATGCAGAACTGTTTATAAGTAAACAAGTTGACAGAGGAAAGGTCAGCTCACTAAAGAATAAACCTGCTGAGATTTTCCTTGTCATTGAGATTCAGCAGAGAACATTGTATCTTGGGAATGCAGGAATATATAATCACAGATGGGAGATCTGCCAAGTACAAAGTCAAGAGGAAGGGAAAAAGAGGAGATACTCAATTTCACTTGCTGCTTTGTTCATTGCTTTATTTTAGTTAAAAATAAATGGACTACTTACTTCTGTCACAATATAACACCTATATATGGGGAGATTAGTCAAAGGCAGTTTACATTATTTTGTCTGACTTTAATATCTTTTTTCTACGTGCCATTCTTATTTTGAATTTGTTCTTGATTCAGAAAATTATTAAAAATACCTGTCCTGAGAATGAAAATAAGTGTTTATTCAGTATTAAGAACTTCTTAGCTTTCAAATCAAAGAAATATAAGCAGAATTCTCCAAAAGACCTACTTACTCTTCTAATGTCTTTTAAGTCCTGATATTTTACATATAAAGAGTCAAAGTGACCCAAGGTAAGCACAATTAGCTAGACAAAAAGACACATACACATCAC
Organism: Himantopus leucocephalus; assembly: GCA_003993805.1. Classification (NCBI taxonomy): domain Eukaryota; kingdom Metazoa; phylum Chordata; class Aves; order Charadriiformes; family Recurvirostridae; genus Himantopus; species Himantopus leucocephalus. The sequence goes on along the minus strand of RSEF01000003.1, from coordinate 52,838,039 downwards.
GTTGTTTATTTTATGTTGAGGTTGTATGAAAAACATATTAAACGAGTATATGAAGAAATCTCTGAACACTTGTAGATTGCTTTAAAGATTAAAGCCAGGAATGTTCTTTCTCATTGCCAGATCTTCCTAAAGCCTACTCACAGAAGAGGGGCTGGGCAGGGGGAGAGAGGAAGCATGATGAGACCAGGACTGTCTTGTTTTGCCTTTCACCCCATAAGAACAATGGCCAGATTATCCACTCTTAATTCCTCTGCTTCCTACAGCAACATTTCCAGAAGCAAAGCTGAGAAGGAAGAATGGATGTAGAAGGAATTAACATGTTTAGGGCTGGATTAAATTGAATAGAGGGAAGATGGGAAAATATGAGGTGATGGTCACCTACCTACTCTTTCACATCACTTCATGTGCTTAAGGACCTGTAACTTGTCACTACAAAAGACACTGACAGTTTGAGGAAATGCACCGTCATCAGAACTGTTACTCCATCTAGTTTCAAAAGGCAAATAAGGCAACTAGGTAAAGATCTTACCACTTATTCACACAGCTGAATAATAAGAATCACATAATAATATTCATGTAGTCTTCTGGTAAATGTGCTACAGATTAAAGATTATAATAATTTCTTTGAAGAAAGATAGCAGAGGAGTGGTGGTGTTTTTTCTATTGGAGGTGTTTGGATAATTGGTCATTTCCAGCAGTTAACCCAGAAATGCCCTATTTTTCAATTAGACAAGAATCTCATTTGCATGTTCTCAAAGGCAACAGGATATTCTGTTCCCTGTGGCTTTTAAATGGTGCAAAGTTAACCTTATTTGTCCCTGCAAAAATATTTCACTCGCATATTCAAACAAGTTGCCAGATCTTCCCTGCAATGGAACAAGGGAAAACTGCGTCAGATACAGGAGGAGAGACGATTGCAATCTTCAGTCCTGCACTGAATTTAATTTCCTGCCACAGCTGCACAAGAACATTGGGATGAGAGGGGCATGAAGGTTTAGAATTTAGTGGAAAGAAAATCTATCCAGTATCCAGGTTTTTACTTATAAGTTTGTGCATATAAAGCTTTATATTTTATGCCTAAAATCCAGGATTTCAAATGCAATAGCTTCCTCTGACAAAAAGAAATTGTGTATGTTATTCAAGTAGTATTTTCAGATTACAGAACCTTTAAATTATGTTTGGCCCTCCCAAAGCCTAGGGCGGCTCTAACTCCATAATCATGCTCCTTCTTGCGCTTGCGGTAAACCAAGTCATGTGCCTCAAAACTTCCCTCCTCTAAACAGCACATTTGGATACATATTGCAGAGGGATGAATCAAAAGGGAGTTCCCCTGCCTCCCCTTTGCTCAGACTCAGGAAAAAAATGAATCACTTTCCTGGGGAGATCCAGAAACCACTTCAACTTACCTCATTGCAGTATTCAAGATGTCTTTCTATTCTATTCTGAAGACCATGTGAATCATAGACTGGGAGCTATGCAAGAATTTCTCCTCTTTCTTCTGTAATCTCATTAGCATTGCCTTCACCATCTCTCAGAGGTGTTACCCTAGTTCTCTCAGGTCTGCTTCAACTCTTCTCTTTCATACAATGCTCCGCTTTGAGCGGAAACATTAACATTATTGGTAATTCATTGCATGATAAAATACATGATTATGCCACATTTAAATATGTTGTTTGATTCTCTCATTATGAAAAATCCCTGGGTAAATGGGAGGGAAAGAGAGGGGCATCACTGCTGAACTGTCACGTACGTGTTGAAAAAAACCCCACGATTGTAAGGCCCAACAGGTTTTCATTATGCTGAACTGGGACCTATTTAAAACAAAATGATACATTTAAAATGATTTCCTAGTGGATTCGATTAGAGAAATAAATTAATGACTGCTATTAAATAAAACATTTTGGAACTGAATATTATGGTAACTTGATTTGCATAATTTAACAGTTGCAGGGACTTCGGGAAATAACAATGTAAATGAGTGCTGAAAGTGTGCAGTAATGAAAGAGCAGATTTTACCATGCATAAGACTCTCCCCCATGATTTCATTTTAAGGTTATCTTTTCAGTTCTTAATTACATCTGTAAATAAAGGTTAAAACAATTTGTTGTCAACTCCTCTGCTGTCACTCCATTCTGGTGTTACAGATTTCAAGTTTCTCTTCCCATCTCTTTTCCATAAAGAAAAAATTAAGTTCTGAATAAAGAAGAAAGAGAGAAAGCCTCACAGCTGGCAAAATATATGAAAAAAGCCACCATTACTAACAAGCTATAAAATAGCATTTTACTGTTTCCCGTCAGGCAAACCCTGAGGAAAACAGATATTTCATATAATTAGGAATGCACTCATTCAAATAATAATCACAAAATAACAAAACGTTTCACTTCAATATTTCATAAATCATTTAAAAAATGGATTTCAGTTGCAGTTCATAAATTCCACTTTGTTTCAAAAAAAACCTCATGGCAGTAAAATGCATAGATCAATACTTATGTGGCAATCCACGATATGATTGTTAATTTTTTTTATGTTCATAGCAATTTAATACTTTGGAGTTATTCTGCTGCATAAACAATACTACGATTCTTTTTTAACATCTGATTTTGCTACACAACACCAGATAATTTGACTTTCAGTTTGCCCTCAATAGCTGATAGAAAACGCACAACAATATCAAGATATTCTCAAGGCTTCATAAAATGTTTTAAGACTAGCCAGCTGCCCCAGTAACATGTAAACTAGCAGATGCTTAGTTTCAACGTCCTGCTTTGACATAAATAAGGGCAGGTAAACATTGAGCTAAGTACTCTCAACAAGATCTCAGTCAAATCTGAGAACTCCAATTTAACAAGACAATGTGTCACCTCTAACTTACTGCACACTGGGTTTGCACAAGGGACATTGAGCAAGCCAAGTAATCTGAAACTGTACTGCACAGAAGCTCACTATTATTCCTGCCCATAGTGGTTCTACTGACTCTAGCATAAAGAAACAAATCCTGCTATGGAGGATCATGTGCATCTTCTGGGACTATACTGATTATTTCCATTCAAATTCACCCCTTGCTTTCAAAATTAAGAAACCAAGGACAAAAAAAAGCTGCAGCTACAAGCTTATTATTAAGCCCTGCGAATTAAATTTAATAGACTAAAAAGTACACTGACAAGCTTCTGACCACAGTCCCTCCGGACTGCAACTAATGTGCTTTTTGCTCTATGGAACGTGATTCAGACTAATCCCAACAAAAACGTGATAAGGTAAAGGTAAGGTCATGGACTACAAGAGGTCACAACGCAGTACAAAATGTCTGCATACAAAATCAGAAAAGCAATGTAGTTCCAATCATCAAAACAACAAATCAGAAAGTATAATCTAGCTAGATTGGTATTACAATCTGCTTTGTTACATACATGTTTACACATACGTGTATACATATATTTACTTATATAGCTTCAAACCTCTTAGATTATTTTAGTGGTTCAATTCAATGAAAGACACTGGGTCTTTCTCAGTGCAGGCTGAAGTTTCTTTGACAGATAACCTTAACCAGCCTGCTGTAGAAATAAGGCTGCATAGGAAAACCTCAACAGTATAATAATGAAAAGCAAAGTTAGACATTACTTAACCGATTGATGCAGTGGAAGTAAATTTATTAGAAGCAATCTGTCATTGCAAATTTCACATCTGTTCCAAAGACAAGATGGGGTGGGGTTTTTTTGCACCACGTACTGTCAGAAGACTGATATCTTATTTGCTTCATTCCTGCTCATGAAACATCTTGAAATGCACTTATTTATCCTTTAAGATAAAAGCCTAAAAAGGCACTTTCTAGAATCAAATATTAAAAAAACCCCTATGTTGTTAAATATGCAAACTGCAGCAAAAACATTTTAAAAAAGTTTGAGAAATGTAGCAAGTAAAAAACAAAAAACCACCCCACAAAAAAACCCACACCACAGCACCACAAAAACCCCCCAACACTCGCCACCCCTAAAAGGTCAACAATTCAGGATTCTTTCTGAGTGTAAAATTATCCCATTAGCCAAACAGAAATTTTATGATAGCCTTCATCCACCTAGGAATGCATGTGCTCCAGGCATGCCTCAAAATCTTGTTCAGCTAAGTAACCTGCAGAGCTGTTGGGAAATGCTTTTCTCTCCCATACATACATAGCAAGCATCACAGGTACAAATACCAAATCCAACATGTATTACTTGAACTGCTGCTTTGAAGAGCTATTTTGAAATACAAGTTTTTAGTGCTTACAAGTTTTTGATAGTGTAATTTTACATTTGCTGTCTCCGTTTAGCAGCAGCAAAACACGCAGCTGTTTCTTTTGATGTTTTTAGTCTTTACTGTAGCCTTTGACTTAGCTATTAATGCAAGAGAACAAGCAACATTGTAATAGAAGCTGTAAGCTAAAAGTTTTAGAAAAAAGTTATTTGATTTCTGAAAATAAAACTAAACTTGAACAGTGAGAATGTAACGTGATCGAATACCGAAAAGTGACACTAGAAATATTTACAACCTAAAATAATGATGATCAAGAAAGCCTGCAAAGCCAGACTAATTAAAATGTTTGCTGTGCATAAAGGATTCGAGACTGACTTCTCCCAGTTTCTGCAATATTATTTTGTTTTATTAAGGGTTCTCTACAGAAATTGGAAAGCAAACTGAACTGCAAAACAAACTGGAAAATTTTGAATCTCTTCATTAATTCCAAATTCAGTTCTTAACATTTTGAAGATTGCCGAACTACAATGCCAACTAAGAATATCTATCACCCCTTAAAAAAAAGCTTCATATACAATGATGTTGAGTACAAATGAGAATCACTGGCGGTAAGCAGTATAAAAAGAACCAAACACCTATGACCAATTGTTAACAGCAGCTTTTACAGTGAAGAGCTTCAGGTGTCAAGAACCAGCACCCTCAAACCAAATGCAAAAGAAAAGGCAGGCATATCAGGCTTGAAATGGGGTGCAGCTGTCAAGGTGTTGGACTGTATACGGTCATGAAAAGCCACACCACAGGTTTGCTCTGACACTGGTGTCATTTGCTCTGACCAGCCTCCTTTGAGGTAGCTCTTCAAACAGCATCTGGATTTGCGTGCCTCTGTCATTCTTAAAAGGGCTCAAAGCACAAGAACGAAAGAGCCTATGCAAGCACAAAAACTGACCTTCTTCACCTTCCCATTTTTCTATTTTCTGATCTTTCTAGTCTTGCTTCTTTAATAGAAAAGCAAAATATAACAGGGTTGGGAACAGCATGGGGCACAGACCTCGATGTAGTATCTAAAGTAAAATCTGCTGTCTTTAGTACATTTCAAGAAAAAAAAAAAAAAAAATCACTTGTCTGCCAGGAATTAATTTTTATATGTTTCTGCCCAACAAGGACATAAGATTTAAAAGCTGAAAAATAATATGCAACTACGCTTGACACTGATATAACTGTGTTCTCAAGCATACAATTTTCTTCACACATAGAGCACTGGCAACTCATCAGCAGATAGTTTGTACATAATGTTACACATGGCTTCCTTCCCCCATTATGATGGGTATCACTGGCAGGATAGTTACTGGTCTTTCTAACCACGCAGCCAATGGTCAACTAGAGCAAGAAGGATGAGAACTTCCATAAGTTTGTTTATTCAGCTTTGGCATAAAATGTTCTTCCATTTACACATTTTCTACTTCTTAGAGTTGGCAGTTTTCTACTCTACATCACCAGGCAATAAAATATTATTTGCATTGGTAAGGGGTGAATGCATTTTTTTTTTAAGCTACTTTGAATTTTTCTACTTCTCTCTTTGGACAACAAATTTAATCTTTTATATGTAAGACTTTAAAAAAAATGTTTTAGCAAGCATTCAGTGAAAAAAAAGTAGGTGAGAGGAAAGGACATTTGAAGCAGATAAGTACTTTCCCATTCCAAATTCAATTTTTTTGAAACAAGTAGTAAACATTCATTATCAGCTCACAGAATCACATAAAAAATAATCATTTGAATACAATCTAATTAGGACTTATATGTTATCAAAAGGTTTGGGGTTTTTTGTTTGCTTTTTTTTTTTCTCTCCATAGAATCATAGAATGGGTAGATTTGGGAGGGACCTTAAAGATCATCTAGTTCCAACCCCCCTGCCATGGTGGAGGACATCTTCTACATGACCAAGTTGCTCAAAGCCCCATTCAACCTGGCCTTGAACACCTCCAGGGATGGGACATCCACAACTTCTCTGGGCAACCCATTCCAGTGTCTCACCACCCTCAGAGTAAAATATTTCTACCTAATATCCATTATAAATCCACGTTCTTTCAGTTTAAAATGATTACCCCTCACCCTATCACTACGCTCCCTGGTAGAGTCCCTCTCCACCATTTCTGTAGGCCCCCTTCAGATACTGGAAAGCTGCTATAAGGTCTCCCTGGAGTCTTGTCTTCTCCAGGCTGAACAACCCCAACTCTCTCAGCCTCTCTTCATGGGAGAGGTGCTCCAGCCCTCTGATCATCTTCCTGGCCCTCCTCTGGACCCGCTCCAACAGGTCCATGTCCTTCTTATGTTGGGGGCCACAGAGCTGGATGGAGTACTCCAGGTGGGGTCTCATAAGAACAGAGTAGAAGGGCAGAATGACCTCCCTTCACCTGCTGGCCATGCTTCTTTTGATACAGCCCAGGACACAGTTGGCTTTCTGGGCTGCAAGCGCACACTGCTGGCTCATGTTGAGCTTCTCATCAACCAACACTCCCAGTTCTTCTCCTCAGGGCTGCTCTCAATCCATTCTCTGCCCAGCCTGTATTTGTGTATGGGATTGCCCTGACCCACGTGCAGGACCTTGCATTTGGCCTTGTTGGACTTCATGAGGTTCACATGGGCCCACCTCTGGAGCCTGTCCAGGTCCCTCTGGATGGCATCCCTTCCCTCCACCGTGTCAACTGCTCCACACAGGTTGGTGTCATCAGCAACCTTGCTGAGGGTGCCCTCAATCCTGCTGTCCATGTCCCTGACAAAGATGTTAAACAGCACCAGTACCAACCCCTGAAGAACGCCACTCATCACTGGTCGCCACTTGGACATTGAGCCGTTGACCACAACTCTTTGAGTGTGGCCACTTTTTTTAAAGTTAAATTAAGAACTGGAAGACTTTTGAACCATTGCACATCTTTAAATAAAAAGTTCATATATTTATATATGTACATAGTCACACACATGTTGTGATTTTGTCTCCTGTACTATCTTCTTTTTCAGTCCAGTATTAGCTCTTCAGCTGCAGTAATCTACAGCCTTTAAAAATATATATATATCCAATTTTGATCTAGGTATAGTATTGAGTAAACATTTCCCTTATGTAAGAAAAAAAAAAGCACAAGCACATATCCGTATCCTCCAGCTAATTCACAAATGCCTTGAGTAAAGCCTGAATTTTACAAGTACAGGCTTAACTATACAATGAGCACACAAAACAGCCGCACCAGTGTTGATGGACACTGCCAAGCCTTCACATGATCATTCTGAAGCAGGACATATCACAGCTCTGTCGCTGTCATGCTTAATAACCGATTATTTAAAAATTAAGATAGTTACCATTGTTATCGTCTTGAAAAAACAACAACAGATAATCACAATACAAATAAATCAACTACATTAGGTTAAAAAGGTGAACTGTACTTTTCTGTTATATTATACAAAAGAAGTTATAGCGTCTTAAAAAAACTACTGAAAAATAGCCATTTTAACAAAGGGAAGAGCTATTCTACACAAGCATATCCTTTACCTGCATCCAAAAATACCATCAATATAAATAATGCTGATGGCAAAGGCTAAGTGTGCTGGATATAGTTAAAACACTACCGCCATAAGTAATGCATTCTTTAATCCAATATATAAACAAAACCCACATAGGATAAAGATTTACAGTCACAAAACCCCCAAGCCCCTCCAAAAGAAACCAAAAATCAAGCAGGGTCATAAAATTTCATTTCAAGGCCACGACTAAGTAGATGATGACAGAACGTGAGATCACAGTCCTTTCAACAGGAGGATTACACACATATTGCCATTCCCAGGGCAACGCCAGAAAAACAAAAGGAGGTTTCTCTCTCCTGCAGTACACTGCCTGATTCATCATACACCTGCTTTGGAAAAAAAACCTGCAGAATTTGCATGCCCCAAATAGAAAATTCCCCTCTTACCATCTAAACCCCAAGTTCCTAAAAAATAGTCGATCCTTCCCTTTCACCCAGCTATGGTATATCAGGAACAGTTAGTGCACAAAAGCAAATTCGATCATTCACATTTACTCTGAAAGAACTCATGGCTAGGTGTTCAGGTTTTTTTTTCCCTTTCATACACACATGCAACTTATGAAGTAATTTGCAATTTAAAAAGCACATACAGCAATAAATCCAAGCCATTAACAATCAAAACTGTGCTACTGCAAAGTAGTGTGAAATAATGCTGGAGGAGGTGAGGAAAACAACGTTTATGACTATAACTGAACATATGAAATTTGGAGGACAGGTAGCCAAAACAGAAACACAGGTAAACCACTTCAGCTAACAAGCTTCTGTATTGTAAGACCAAACACAACATAACAAACTAATGCTAAAAAACAGTTACGTGAATAAAAATGAGTGAGGATACCTGCAAGCTGTACAACTCAGCAGATCTACAGAGGACAGATGATCTTCTGTATTCAAAAATACCAACAACTTGTGTAGGAGAAACAGTGTTTGGATACATATTTTTATATATGCAGCCTTCTGTAAACTATCTGCTGCCACTACTGATGCCAGCTTATGGTGTTAATTTCCACACAGCTGATCCCTGTGTTCATGTGATGGAGAACACTTACCACAGCAATTAAATGCATCCCCAATTCGTGAAGAGAAAACTTCCACTTACCTAAAATAAAAAAAAAAAAAGAAAGAAGATGAAAATAATATATCATGAAATCAATGTTACAGATCTGACATTCAGGGGAGGAAAAGAAGTTTTACATCATTCAGTTTTTACTCTCCGTTCTTCCCCCTCCTCCCACAAAAAAAAAGGTAAGAGCTGTTTTGCAGGGCATAAGAAACTATAGTAGTCTGCACGTGTACTACAACCAGCACATACATTTAATCAATACACATCATCATCAATATGCCTCTTATCCAAAACGGTGCAGAAATTCAGAATACTGGGAAAGGGATATGTAATTTAGGGTGACAGGGAGAACTGAGGTTGGGAGACAAACCCCCTCTGTCACAGATGGATGGAAAGACTGCTCTGGGCAATTCGCTGAGCGGGGGGCCAGCCCCCCAGCTCACCTGCCCACTCCCTCCCGGGGCTGCATGGGAACTAATCCTTCCGCATGGAACAACAGCCAAAGGGTCACTCAGTCAGGGCACACCTGAGGCAGCTCCACCCCTTCTGAAGGGGTTCATTGATTTCAGTGGCCTTACTGCAGAGCAAGTGAAAACTAAATTCATACATTATTATAAAACCAACAACTATACGATTGGCATAGTGTTTAATCCAAAATGCATAAAATAGCTCTTAATAAATGGAGGGGTGTTAGATCAGAAGTCCTCCATAATTCATTAGCTTTGTAAGCAAAAATTGTGATAATAAATATGAATTTAATGAAATCTGAAATGAGGTAGTGTCTGAAAGTTACTGGAACACCGGATTTTAAAAAATAGAACATATTGTCTCCACTGTAAATGTGCATAGAGACATTCAAAACCTTTCTAATTACTAGCATGTATAGAAACATTCAAAACCTTTTCAATTACTGGCATGTATTATCAAAGAAAGGGTAGTCTGAGAATGCACCACTGTTCAACCACATGAAAAGCTTAATGCGTAAGGACACTTAAAAGAGCAGTTAGGAGGAGAGAAAAAGGAAAAGAAGAAAGTCTCATTTACAATTGATACCACCTTCAAACCACACTGCTCCTTTTCTAAATTTGCCATCATAGGAAGTGTTTGAATCATTTAAAACATGGTGTTGTGCATTTAAATAAGGAACTTTGAAAGCCTGTTAAGGAGAAACAAAGGATTTCCTACAGAGTATAGTTGACTATATAATAAACCTCTAATTCTCACAAGATTTCAAATAGTTTGTATGCAGTTGTGACCTTCCAACACATACTTAAAGTACATCCTTTTTTTTTTTTTAAACACAGCAAGAATGTTCCCATTATTTTGGAGATAGAGATGCCATCTAGTTAGCACAAGGCTGTGTCACGCAGCATTGTCGCAGGGTCCCTTTCATCATAAAGCTACAGAGAAAAAAGGATGATGTGCCATCCTCTGATGCAGAGGGACTGAGTTCCCGCTCACCAGACCCTTGGCAGACTGGAACTATTCGCTCAGCAGCTCCACAGCGGCTTGCTCCTCCACTGGGACCTGCTGTCTGGGCATGAGAGTACAGATCAATGCTGGCACACCGTAGATGTTTTCTACTCATACCCAGCATTCAGCAGATTTCACCTGTTTCTTTACCCCAAGGGAGAGAGGGGAGGATGGGGAGGGCAGGAGGGTGTGTGTGGGGGATACGACAACACGGGGTTGACACAACACCAAAAAAAGCCTCTGTCAGTCTGTGTAAAGCTCTTTGTTAACTCTGATTTTTTCTATAACTTGTATCATCTCTAACTATACTAAGACTTTTTGAGAAATACATTTCCCTTCAGCCTTTCACTTACTGTTTGCGTATTACTCTTAGCTAAGATATTGCTTTTCTGCCTTTCACCCAAACACACTCTGCAGGGAAGGACTCAAAATGGGCCCTAATAAGATGCTCATATTTGGACAAGAAAATTCATGTTTGTGATACTTTTGACAAACCAGCATTGGGGACATTGAGCACAGGTCAGATACTGTTTCTAAGGTACCTCTTATTTCTACCACTACCTTACCCCTACAGGATAGTTAGAAACACAGAACAATAATTGACGTATATAAGCATTAGGAGTTACAAAACTGTAAGCAGCAACCCTGGAAAGAGTTACCAAAATGTTTAACTTGGGTAGCTGTCGGAATGATCGGGTGACATCTGATACAGTGAGGAATTATCTCACAGTTCTGCTGCTGCTGCTGCTCCTCCTGGGCAGTGTCGCACAGCGAGCTGTGCTTTCCACCTCCACGTCATCCCCCTGTCAGGTCACCTAACGTGCTGTTAGAAAAATGCCATGTTTCACTTTTAATTAAAATAAGAAAATTAACAAAGGCAAAAAAGCAAAAGCATCTACTTTCTACACATTTTAGTTCTAGTAGTTCGTTATGAAGCTTATCAAGACTCTGTCCTCCCTCCAAACTATAACACACTGTGTATATTACTCCTACGTAAAATGTCCTATTACTGCATATATTTAACATATAGACTACTCTTTGCGAGACTTTGTATCATCATCCTACTCATGATTCTATTATTTAAAAAACCCCACAAACCAAACCCACAGCATAGGTACGGAAGATGCTACCATCAAATTCATTAATACCAACAGGTATGGCTGTATGCAGAAGAGGGAAGCTGCGCTGCAAGATAAGCCTTTGGCATGAACGGCTTTCTGCCAAGTTTCCAGACTTCAGTCCCAGAGGAAGATAAGGACACCTTGAAATCCCAGACCAGAAAAGCTTGTGTGTTGTGCTTCAGAGTCACTTCAGCTTCAAGTCTAAATGCTTTACCAAACTGAGCTTTCAGAAAAACAAAAGCTTACTATGCTATGCAATGAAAGCTATCTTTTATTTAATTCTAGTTAAAAAGAAAGCTAAATCACAGAAAGTTATGGCTTCGCACGTATGCAAACCCAGTTTGTTTTAGCCCAGAACCAAAATACTGCAAGCAATAAACAGGAAAGTTTTTTCTTGCCTTAAAATTGTTTCTGTTCTACTGCCTGTAACACAGCTAAACCTGTCAGCAACTCCATATATTTTATTTTAAATAAAATCTGAAGTATCCTGAAGTCAGACTATTCCTCTCCTGCCACTGCACCCCCGAGCAGTCTAGGCATCAACACGTAGGACACTGCCTTGCTGCTAAGTACTGCAAATAAGGAAAACGACACAAACAATGTTTTTCTTTCTAGCAAGCGTACTCAAGAATATCTATAAACCCTTAGTCTGTATTGTAACCATCCATTTTTATTCTCCTTCATTAAATTCAGTTTAAAGGGATTTGTTTCTGCACCAGCTGTGGTGAACTCGCAAAAAATGCCTGTAAGATGGAGATAAGCTATGACCACAGTTGCTGCTCTATTAGTTTCCTTGCATGGTGGATGTTTTTGTGATTATAGTTACTCCACGATTTAACGGTAGGAGGCTAATGGAAATGTTACTTGCTACGGTAGCAGGCTAAATCAGTTGGGGAAAGGAAAAGAAATGTGTTTACACTTGAATATGTCACATAAAACAGTGGGAAGCTCCCACCCCTGACACCAGAACTGGCATGCTCACTCAAGGACTCATCTATGTTATTACATGCTCCTTCACACTTAGAAATCTATTAATTTACAATTAGTTGTATTGATTTTAGAGCAGATTTGTAAGTTCTGTAATAATTTACAGACTACTGAAGAAATTAACTATGCCCCTTCCAAAGATAAGCATTATTGATAAAGAGCCTTGGCACGAGTTACTGAACACATCACTGACAGTCTGGATTTTCTGCTTTAAATTCTACATTAATTACAGCAGAACTGATTGGTAGATTCTATCTGTCCCACCAAGAGTTTCCTCCCTCACTCCTGACAGTAAGCCACCAGCAGGAAATGTAATCCGCCACAGGAGATAATGTCAGCTCAGCCTCTGATGCCTTGTTAAGTTAGAGAGATTTCAAATAATGTAGTTAATGCGTATACCATCTCACTGGCAAGGGCACTGCGTTCTCAAAAAACCTCAAACCAACCAAAAGCCAAAAAGGAAAATCTGAAAAGAAATGCTGCATGAAATGCAATTTCATCATATTTTGAGAGCTATACCTACTGTGGCACTGAAAAAATTGACAGAGGCCCAGTGATTGAGAATTAACGACTTCTAGAACATCTACTGTATAAAACATGAGAATATGTCTCCCAGAACAATGCCTGTTGCTTATTATTTTATAATATATTTTGTAAAGTTGGGGGGTGTGTGTCTGTATTATTTTAATAAAATAATAAGCCGTTTTATAAAATAGGCTTGTGCATATTAGTTCTGGCATGTTTCTGTAATTCCTCCATACAAGTATTAAAAAATTTACTTCCAGTAAAAATCAATTATCTAATTTTTCTGCTTTTCTCAGTATGTCAATGTTGGGTGAATCCCTTTCAATATGAAGTTGGTCACTACATGAAACACTTAATGCCTGATTCATAAAACCATGCTACAGAAACATCATATCAGTGCTAATCATAAAATCTCTACCAAGCATTGCCCGTCTTTGAGAAATCTTTTTGTTCTGTGTATATCTGGTTTAAAATAAAAATTCTCCTTTTCACTGACAGGCCTTCAGTGAGTTACTGAACATAACTTTGTAAACTCTCCGCATCTGGCATCTTGGCCCCTGAATGGCTTATTAATATATGTAAATACAAAACCAAAAAAACCCAACAACCAAGCCGATAAACCTTGCATACATAAATATATTTCACAATGGTAAAGCTGTTGGTTGTGCAGTGTCAGTGCTGAAACTTTTATCTCCGTGCAGCACCTGCTCAGTGGACAGTCAGACTTTATCTTTGTGAAATTACGTGTTAGTCTGAATTGTATTTATGGCACCCCAACAAAATCCTGGCAGAACTGTTAAATTGTACATAGTTAGTTATAGACTGCTCCATCATGGCAGAATCTGAGCGGTGTACAAACTCTGATGAACTTATCTTTGAACATGTCTAAGAGGCTATACATACACGCACACATACGCAAGGTAGTTGGGCAATTGGAGGCGCTAAAATTGTGCATATGGGGTGCCAAGCTTCTAAATATGAGAACAAACAAGGCAGATAATCTACAGTCAATGGCATTAGCTGTCCATATAGCACTCATCAAGATCTTGAGTATTAGATGAGGCAATGGCTTTCAGGGAGTAGGAAAAATAGGGAATGGCATGCCATAATCCTCACACACCAGGGTGTTGGCTCTAATCTGCATGGGCAGCTGCACTTCTGAGCCCCTGACTTTGAAATGTCACTATGTTGTTTTAAACAGGCTTTGTAAAGCTTTAGAGGCAGGGACGCACTTTTTGTTAAAATGTAGTAATGTATTAGCTCACTTAGAAATACTGTACAGTGCAAATAGTGAACAAAACAGTATCTTTTCCAATTATCTTAATATTCCTTAAAGCTAAGTGTAACAAGAAGTCCTTTGCTGTAAAACTGAGAGATGCCTGAAGATGAGAAAATGAAGGTCTTAGAGTTGCAAAATCATTTTTCCTGCCATATTTAGGAGCTTACCAATTAGTAATGTAACCCAGATCTTGACTGTCACTTGTGTTTCAAACGCAGTCCCAGCTGTCCCCATGTGCCTTATTTTAGCATATCTTTACCATAGCAGGTAAGCAAACTAATAAAATAAACATGATAGAAGGGTGGAGAGAAAGTACTTGCTTTTGACAGATCATGGCAATGTGCTAGATAGAACATCAGAATTTGTACAATCCCAAGATGATGTCACCAAGAGTGGGAAGAGAAATCAAAGGAAATGTTACAGACAAGCAAAATTAACAAAGTCTAACTGGACATCAGATGCTATTTCCATTTGATGAAGCGGCCAATTTGAACACAGATGTTCTTTTGACATACACTAACAGCTGTAGACTGAGTGCACCGATAGGCAGTTTGTAAATGCCTTTTATTAAAAGCATTTTAAATTTTCTCAAATTTTTATTAGATGCATTTCCTAAAAGATGTATTTGAATAGTTTAGGCCCAGTTACCCAGTACTAACACATTCCAAGTGCTACCAGATAATGCCAGGCACTTGCTATGTACCAGCCTTGTAAATCCTCATGCTATATTTCATGTCCGAAAATTTGTGAAGCTGGAACATTATTTGACTGTCTCATTTGTTAGCAGCACACAGCCCTGCTTTCCTCCATCGTCGCCTGTTGCCATACTCTCACCTATCTCAATAACAAATGAACCCTCCATGTTTACTCTGATCAAAATTCATAGCTTCAGCTAATAGCTGCGGTTCTGCACTCATCTACAGGAGTAAAACAGGCTGTGGGTCTGATTAGCGATCAGCTGGGCTATACATAGCTACTAAAAAAATTCCATGTTGCTACTGACAGTCACAGTTCATTTACGCCTCATTGTGACAGATGCACAGACAGTTGAGAAGGGATGATCGGGAGCCACTTACACATACTTAGCCATTAAAACGGTCAGTGCGAACCTCTGCAGGTAAATCACAATGAAACACAGTGGACATGCAATATCACAAAACACTGGGTTTACAATGCGGTAAAACTTGACAATATGTCAAGGCCATCACACTTAAGACAACCTCCTAAGGCCTCACTAGATCAGGACAGAGACAGACAAACACATAATCAAGGTGCTTGGTCTGTACAGGGGAGCTAGAAGCGACCTAACAGCCGTAAACTACCCAAGAGCCAAGGCAGGAGAGCTTGGCAGGGGAGTTCAGAGACATGCCTTCTGCTGTTGCAGTTCCTCCTGACCTACCAGGAGCTCCTTAACGTTTTGGCCATCCAAAGTAACTTCATCCATTGCTGTTAAAGGACACGTCCCCTTACTCTTCTTGTGATAAAGGTCATAGAGTTTATTTAACTATCTGCACTGGTTTTTGCTGGGATGGAGGTAATTTTCTTCATAACAGCTTGTATTGTGCTATGTTTTGGATTTGTGACCAAAACAGTGTTGATAACACAGGTATGTTGTAGCTATAGCTGAGCAGTGCTTACACAGATTCAAGGCCTTTTTTGTTTCTCATTTTGCCCCCTCAGCGAGGAGACTGGGGGTGCGCAAAAAGTTGGAGGTGACACAGCTGGGACAGCTGATCCCAGCTGTCCAAAGGGATATTCCACACCATGTGATGTTGTGTTCAAAAATAAAAGCTGGGGGAAGAAAAAGTGTGTGTGTGTGTGGGATATGGATACACGGACAGGGGGACGATGTTCAGAGTGATGGCGTTTGTCTTCCCAAGTAACCATTACGTGTGATGGAGCCCTGCTCTCCTTGGGATGGCTCAACACCTGCCTGCCGATGGGAAGCAGTGAATGAATTCCTTGCTTTGCTTTGCTTGGGTGTGCAGTTTTTACTTTACCTATTAAACTGCCTTTATCTCAACCCACGAGTTTTCTTCTGATTCTCTCCCCCGTCACGCTGGGAGGGGAGTGAGCAAGCGGCTGTGTGGGGCTGAGCTGCTGGCCAGTGTTAAACCACACCACTATCCTAATTTAAAACTCAATCATGGGGGTCTTCTTATGGAAAACAGAGCTACCCTGTGGTCAGAAAGGTGTCTAGAAGTGATACAGGGTGTTGCACAAACAGACAAGGAGGTGGATGACAAGACTGAATCTCTCAGAAATAGGATATATTTCCAGGATGTGTTGGGTTTGGAGGGAGGAAAAAAACCACAGAGCTTTTGGAAGGAAGGAATGCAAGTGCTCCTTGCATAGAGTAAGTGTTTCTTGCATATAAATAAGACAGAAAATTCAAGCATGTAAGCAGCTATATAATGAAGAAAGTTCAACCTCTAGGAGAAAAACCACATGGCACAGTAGTTAGGATCAGGAAAGAGCTGGAAGGCTGGATCAGTAGAATATTGTTTTCAGTGCAGAGAGCTATTTACACACATCACATCAGACTGTGATGTTATCTGTGAAACAGCAGATAGCCATGGCAGCAGTGACCGCACAGCACTCTATTAATACAAATGCCTGTTCAGCTCTGCGTGGGCCCAGATGTAACAGCTCTGCCCAGAGGGAACAGACCAATTTATGGAACCAATGCTTAATGTGTATCTAAGGAGGGCAATATTGAGCTTCACTATAAATTCACAAAGATCACGTAAATGGTTTCTTGCAATGTGACTGGAATGAAGATCACAAAAAAGGAGGAAGAGCTGACTCTGACACCAAGAAAACTTAAGATCATCAACGTGTTGAGCATTGTGGAAAAACAAACAAACAAAAGACCTCAAACCCACCTCTAAGAAGCTATCACAAACTTCCTTTTCCCACAGCTCAAGCATGTCACCTCTGTCACCTGCTCAATTTAAAACTACAGACCAGCTCATTGCCTCAGCTCTACTCTGACAACAATAAATCTGCATGTAAATTGAAAGCACCTATAAGAAATTATAAAGTACAGAAACCCTTAGAGGTATTGCAGCTCCCTTCTTTTATCTAACTTCTGTGCAATATTAATATGCTCCAAATGCAGCCTGTGGCATGGCAAAGGGCAGAAGTCTGCAGAATAAAACCTGCACAACTCTAAGGTTTTATTTTCAGGAACCTCCATTGAAGTTATCCTCTGTAAATGTAAGAGCATTATATATACTGAGGCTCGGTATTTAATAAATTAGTGTGCACATGCATGTATACACACGCACACACACAAAACCACAAAAAGTTATTTCATTTCCTCACTTTGATTTTTTTTAAAGAATTATACTAAATTTCTACAAATTATATCTAAATGATTACTTTATTTATGAAAGAGTACAAATATTGAAAGATCAAGAGAGCACACAGTAAAGAAAATGTCATGCTTTTACAGTGAATCACACTGTTCCTGAATATTCACAGTTGCAATTGGTGTTTCTTTCAAAAGCATTCTCGATTAAATAAATGAAGCCACATGAGTCCTGTATGTCAAAATGCACAGAGCTGAGATAAACAGCTTCTCACTGAAGATCGTTAAAGCCATAAATTTGGAATAAAGGAAAGCGATACATAGGGATTCAATTTTTTTTCCCCCATAAACTTCAGTTTAGAGAAAAATAAATACATAAAAGAAGAATACAATTTTACAACTGTAGTATACACTATAAATTAAATTCCTGGAGCTCGTTCTGTTTTCCCTTATTCTGTCAGCATATGCATGCAGACTGTAATACGCAACAATGGAGGCATATGAATTTTCTATCAGTCAGTACAGTAGCAACATGTTTTGGAAATACTATTTTACAAAAGCAGATGTTTTGAGCCCACCTTTGCTGGTTAATACTTCGGCGTAAACAGCCTCCCTAAACTATTCTTTTACAGCTGATAAAGAATTTAACCCACCAGTTATCATCTATGGGCCTGGAGTATGACTTTGGAAATGGTACAAAAAACTTGGTGACAGGAGCGATGAGAAAAAAGTGTACTGAGTAACCTGCAGATGTAGAAATAGTGAGGGCTACCGACAAGAAAATAGGGAAACAAAAAATGAGGCGGATAAAACGCTGGGTAAGAGAACAACAACAAAAAAAACTCTGAACACCACACTTCCACCACTTCCCATAATCAAGGCTCAAACACGTTGAAAGCTAATATTCAGCAGTTTACTCAATTATCAGCATACTTTTGGGATTTAGTGTTCATTCAGCATGATTTTGGTTTGCACCGTCCCATCACATTTTGGCATGTGAGCCAAAAACCTCTATAAAGGAAACAGCTGCATTTGTTCTGCAGTTTCCTTGTTAATGACAGCAAGGTTTGCCTAAGGAAACACAAGAGGAACTGTGCAGTGTCACAATCATATTTCACACTGAAGAATCTCCAAACATCAAAGGAAAAGTCCCAGTGCCAATCAAAAAATAGTATTCCGGTACCTGCAATGCACAGGCAACACTGTTCCTATTTTTTGTGCGGCTCATCCTCTTTAAAATCCATTTGCTGCAGATAAACGTATCAAACTCAATTTACTCTTCTTATTCTCGTATTAATTTTCCTTTTCCCTGCTCTCCCTTGATTCAGATGTCCCAGGAGCTGTGGGGGAACAGGCCCACCTGGTAGGGTAATAAGCCATGAATGCCTTTTAACAGATACTGTCTGGAAGTACCTGTTGCTCTTAGGGCATATTTATGAGCTTCTAGGGAAGGGGGATTTTTTTTTCCTGCTCTTTAAATAGAACTTGATTTTGCTATATCTTATACAATTTATATGGGTAAAACTGGAAGATAATACAGGATGTAAATGTGGAAGTTTCAATTATAAGTGATCACTAAAGACCTTTTGCTCAACAATTGGCTCCAATAGTAAGAAAATCTCAACCCAGTGATTAGCGTACAGTAATTATATTCCACCTAACTCAATTCTCTTGCAGTTTACTTTTGATAAAGTATTTTCAGCTTTGTATCTTAATACACAGCAAATGTTTAAAAACAACTTTGTTTTATTAATAGTTGAGTCATGAAAAGAATTTGCCTTTTACATGATACCTCACAGATGTGTCAAATTCTTTTTTTTTTAAATATTTATACAATATTTGGGCAAAAGATGACATGAAATTAGAAATGTTGTTTATTTTAATCAAATCTGTTGTCCCTTTATATAAATAATTAAAAACTGCTTTGCCACTAAAGTTCTAAGTGGACAGAGATGACACAACCTAGCTCTATTTTTGAAAAGCCAAGGCAGTGAAGTACACATTCTTTCCTGCACAGGAAGCTGCTGTTAGCACGTAATGTCACACTGCTTACAAAATTATTTATGCCAGGAGCTCAGTTCAGGCTTCTAACAGGCCAGTCACTTGGTGACTAATTTAAGGTATCTACATGGAGTGCGATAAGCAGAAAGAACTTTTATTGTCTACACTCGAGGAACTTCAAATTAAAGAGGAAGCAAGTAAGTTGCTAAAGGCCACACAAAGCTGAGAACAGTGCTGCAAATCCCCCCAATTCTCATGGTGAATAGCCTGCAAATTTCTATACCAAAGGCTGTATCAAGGTGTCATGATTTCAGGGCTGTGCACATACTGGGAAAGAGCTTTTGTGATGGGTATCTCAACATAAGAAGGACATGGACCTGTTGGAGCAGGTCCAGA
>RSEF01000003.1:52799217-52817979 GCA_003993805.1 Himantopus leucocephalus | reverse complement strand
GCTGAACAACCCCAACTCTCTCAGCCTGTCTTCATGGGAGAGGGGTCCAGCTCTCTGATTATCTTCCTGACCCTCCTCTGGACCCACTCCAATAGGAATGCAGGAATGTTTTGAAGACATCGGACCATCTTTAAAGAAGTGTGATTCCCTACTCTTTTATCTGTATAAGAGACACGGTTTTTCTTGGCACATATTTCTTTGGAGTTCTAAACATCAGCATGAAAAACTGGCTACAACAAGCACAATTCGGAAAGCTGCTTTGCACCTGCTAGACCACCACCCAAAGCCACTCAGTCAGTGTGGAGGCAAGCCTGCAAATTTTATTCCATCAGACAATACAGAAACCTTACATCCATCTCTGTCTATCCCTCTTCCAAATGAAGTATCTCTTTACTCACATTTTCTTTCCAAGGTCAAATGGAATTTAATGAAAACAATTTACATTAACCAGAAAAACAAACAAACAAAATTTGAAGAACTCCTGTTGAAAAAACACAAAAATTGCACAAAAATCAAAGACAAAAAGATTTTTTCCAGCAGCACCTCCCTTACATTGTGAGTTTAGCACTGCAAACCTCAGTAACAAAATACTGCATATCCATACAGTACAGGAAAAGTGACAGAGAACACAAGGACCCTACTTTTTTTTTTCCTGACCTCTGTGGATTTACATTTTTATCGATATCCTAATATTTGTTTTCCATAAAATTTAATGTAGCTTTCATAAAATGAATCAGAAAGAGAAAGGGAAAGATATGAGGAATAATTCAATCAGAACAGAAAAAAAATCCTGCTTTAACTCATGTTAACACATCTTTGTGCACCAGATAATAATTGAGTAGATTTTGCAATACTGAAAGAAATGTACTTATGTTATACAATTAGAGAGAAGGAACGGTATTCCATGCATTTTTAAGGCATGAATATTCTGATAACCAGTTTATATCACTTAAGATTTGTCAATTCCCCAATTGTTAGCACTCATTCTGCATGAAAAGTCTCCTTACATAACCTCAGCTCAAGCATTGGAAAATGCAATTCCCCAAAGCATTAGTCACTTCTGAAAATTTAGGTCAGAGAAGATTTCTACACTTCAACATCAAAATGATATTTCCCTGAAAACTCACAGGGATTTGATTCTATTTCTTTGAAAAGTTCTACAGAATACAACAGAAAGCAAAGCACAATCATCAAATCTTTACCAGGGCCTCCTGCCTGCACAAGTAACAGGTAAAGGTTCATAGAACTTAATGATAAGTGATACCACTGCCAAGTTCCTGCCAGTAATGTACTACTGGTAAAGCACATCATTAAAGACAAAAATACCAAGAAAAAAAACCCCAGCAGGCTGATACTAATCTCACAACCTAGTGCTGTGTCTTCATGCAACTTTGGTCTTGTATCCTTTCTCCCTCTACCATCTACGTGCGCTCCCTGCTCTAGCAATACGTGGAAAGAGCCTAGTCAGGCATTTTTCTCCCAGCCAGTTGTACTCCTCTTCCCAACATGGGCAGGAGCAGAGCGGGAAAACCAAGATGACTGCAGGTCCCAGGAGGACAGCAGCTGAAGGGAGGAACTGTTACGGAACAGGGTTTGGGGACTGTCAGCACCACCTGATATTGTGGGTGTAAGTTCCCCATGAAGACGTCTGGCTTCAAAAGTAAAACCAAACTGACCTAGAAGCAGGGGAATGATGAGGGCATATAAATCCCCCTTGAACCCTCTCAAAACTGTCCTATGGAAAACAGAAATATTATTGCACACCATAGATTGCAGTATGCTAATTAGCAATATCATCACCATGGAAGATAATTTATGTTTCCCACTCACTGCAAAATGTGAGGATTGTGGCCATCATGGAGCTACGCGGAGAACATGGAGCTCTCCTGGCCACTTGCAGCTGCAAAGGTAAGAAGGAATTATGTTCTTTCTAAAGCTATGGGTCTAAAACATATCCATTATGTTCCTAGGGGGAGATCTTGTTTTATATGTGATACTGGGACAGTTACCATTGTGTTTTGAAATCAGCAACACTCATTTTAAGCCCAGAAAAGAGCTGGCTATTCATCATGACTTTTGGCAAAAATACTCACCCCAAGGTAAATTTATGTATACACACACACCTTAAAACAACAACAAAAAAACCCCAAACAGTGCAATAAGGACCTCAGACTCACCAAAAAATTTAGGCTGCTTCATATGGAGCTGATGTGAATTGTTACAATGGTCTCCCTTCCTTTTGACAGGAAAGAAGCAATTGTCTGTAACCAACAGTACAAATTGAAGGTGTTACTAAAGTAAGACCAAATTTAACTTAAATAAACAATATGTTTTCATGATGTTAAGTGCTGATATGCAATCTTCGAACTTTTGCCACAAGGGATCATAAAGATACCTATAGAAGAAAGAAATATTGTAGGAACTCTTAACTAGAAGACCCATTTTTTATTTATGCCAGTTGCAACTGTATATCTGATGTTAACGAAAATCTCTTTAATTTTTTCATCTGAATTCTGTAGCTCTCATAGTCTTATTTGGCATCTTTCTAAATATGGATGCATTATTTCAGCATTATTTACAAACCAAACTTGAAACAAACCAACAAAAAAACCAAGCCCACTTGGAATCCTGTAGCCTTCAACTTTATTTCAACCTCTATAGTCTAAAAAGTGCTAATTTATAGAGGTGAGGGGAAGTGTGGAAGTGTCTTTAATGGCAGCTTTAAAAATCTATTCTCTCACTAGCAGTTTTCTGCCTTCACTACTAAGAAATAAGACCCAGAAAAGGATTTTCAAAGTCTAGGTTTTAGTGCAGATTTTAGAATCCTTTGTTAGGACTTCAACTGAGACTTTTGCTGTCAGACAGAAATTTCACTATCCATTTATGACTCTGTTTCTAGCTTGAGAAAGATCAGCAGAGACTAAATGAAGGTTAGTCTGCTCAATTATATAATTACTTAAGGGAAATTATATTGTAAAGACAATTGAGAAAAAAGAAGTCTATCAAAAAAGGGAGTGAAAAGCCCAAATAATTGTTCATTTTAAAGCCACTCTCTGGAGATGCACTTACATAATCATAAAATGTATAAATTAAAAAAAAAGTGTCAGTAGATCAGAACTGAGTTTTAAAAAGCATTTGCACACTAGAGATACCAGAATTATTTAACTATGACTTTAGTACTTCTGCTGCAACAACCGTGTGAGAAAGATGTGCTTCCTCACATGGCTTGTAATGCCCAGAGAATGCAACCGTGGAGATTACAACTTCTTGTAAACCTTAAAGGAGCCAGGAATGTAATATTAATAACCTTTTTTTAAAGAACTACTGAGGGATCAAAAGAAGGTTTGCATAATAATATGCCATCTTAAAATGAATGTGCTTTTAAAAAAAAGTTATATGTAAAATATACAGTACAAAATATCTACTATATATGTATGGGTATATATATACATAAAATATAGTTGCACGGCTGTGAAAAGCTGCAAAGCTCCTGATGAAGTTCACACAGTTTGAAAATTGATCCTTCTTTGTCTGGTACCAGCACCCTTGCATATTATTTCCTGAACAAATGAATTTTTCTCCTACCCTTCTGCCACTTGAATTGAGGCATCTTATCAGTGGGTCACTAAATTCCAGGCTTGCTTTTAATTTCCACTTGTTCCAATCAGTTAACTGTGAGTAAAAAGAACAGCCTCTATTTAGTGCGGAGTTTCTATTTTCTGCCTCATTGAATTTTTATCTGCATAAAGTCAGAAATTCACCTAAATAAGCAAATTATCCCACCCATTCACGCAATCACATATCTGAATAATTTAAGACCAAATTGAAGTATTTTTCTACTCTTAGTCTTCTTTGGTCTTTGCATTTGAAGGAGGAGAACAACTATCTTCTGGGTGTTGTATTTTTTTCCTCAGAGTTAAATTACACTACTATCAGACAGCTCTTCCTTCACACAATTCACTGACACTATATATAACTTCTATATCCATGTTGTGATGTTCAAGTTGAGAGCCACCCTAGAATGTTCAAATGATACCTTAGGAGGTCACAAACGCCACTAATAAGTACTCGTCCCAATTGCTCTCATGTGGTTTATAACGTGACACTGCATCCAAACATTGATAGCTCCCTTTTTTACATTGGGATTACTTTGATGAAAACTTTTCTTTGCTATTTTGTTTTTTAAGGCATAACTAAAAAGTGCAACAGTTTTTATTATAGAGCTTGCACAACATTATGTGTTTTTTTGAAGTAAAACATACTTAATGTAAACAAATGATTTGAACTTCCATCACGTCTCTGTCAACACTTTCCTAAATTATGTCTTTGGGACAGTAGTATCTGTAATGATAACATCCAGCTAAAACAGCAAGAGGTAATCTGGTAAATTTTCCTGTAAAAAACCAAACACCAAACACCACAAAACACAGCAGCCTCTCAGACAAAAAGTTCTCTTTTAATTTGAGGATACTGTGGCTAATTATACTGCATTGAAAACTTATGTAAAAACATTGAGACATGCAGCCTGCATTCCAGTCTACTTTTGTATTACATATCTGTATGGATAACTTTATATAGTAGAAAAGTATAGATATTTCTCAGTTTGTGCTCCATTTACCTCTGGAATGATTTAAAACATTTATCCGTGGAAGTATTATGCCTGTTTGTCCAATACATGCATATCAGAATTATTGTTTTATTAAAAAAGTTTTTCTCTGTCTTCTAGGAGATTTTTATCTGCACACAACCAAATTTAAACAGGCTTTTTTCAAAAACCAGTTTCTTTGATTTGATACTTTGACACATTAAACAAACACAGAAGCTTGTCTTCTATAATTCCAAGAAGCTTGTGTACCATTGACATCAGCAGTAAGACGGCATTTTTCTGTCAGGTCATCAAGCAATTAGGGCATAAAAGACAAGCTTTCTCCAAATCTGTTGCAATTCTTTGAAACTGCAGACAGAGGTATTCCACAAAATCTTAGGTAAAGCGTGACACCAATAAGATCCTCCACAGAGCCTCATGAGAAGCGGTGTGGAAAATTATGAGCCTCTGCCAGTCTCCTGCACAGGAACAGAACAACAGTCACTGTCAACTTTGTGCCCCCTGCAGTGGCATGATAGAGGCACAGCTTATGAGGAATCACAGCAAAAAATGTTATGTGGTAACTACCTACCGAATAAATTGCATTTTTTGTGCAGTAAAACCACTTGATAAATTGCTTTTTCTAGGCACCTCTGGCTATCTTCACCTGCCCTCTGCCCACAAATTCATCTCTCTCTCTGTACTATTTCTGACATCCTTAGGTATCAAGACATAAGGCACAGCTACTTGTTAAAAATTATCACCCATCTGAAAGCAAATCCTTGTTCTCTCAAAACCCACAATTTTTCTTCCAAAAGAACTTAAAAACCACACAGCAATTAACTTGAACACGTGGAGGCATTACTACCGACCCCCAGTAAGCAATGCTCTCAGACTCTGTATCTCTGTGCACTTTCCACAGTTGAAGGAATGGTTGACAGAAATGTCACTTAACTTCACATGTCTACAGAATGACAACTTCTAGATGACTTTTATTGTCAGTAGAAAGAGACACTTCTGTTGTATTTTTGGCGCTAACCTTAGGATGATCTTGACCATACCCTAGAAAGGCCTTTTTCTTTGCACCGACTACAAAGCAGGGGTCTACACCACCAGTTCACATGTGGATGGCTATACTGGGAACGTTTTAAGTTAAGTAAGATATACCCTACCCTCAGTGTAAAATAACGAGGCAGCTCTGTCCTGTTTAGCATTGCTGTAAGTTGCATCATACAGAAGAGTATATGGATAAAAAATAGTGAATGCTTTGCTTTGCAGCAGGTAGAAGAACATAATTCACGTACCAAGGCTGTTATATACAAAACACTTGGTGTGCCCAGAAGGGAGTCTTGTAATGACTGGTTATTGAAAAACTACAGCTTAAAAAAACCAATGCTAAAATCTTCAACAAGACTGTTATTTCCACTTTCACACAAAAAGGAGAAACTGATCTGCAGAAAAAACAGATGCTTAAGTACTTTCAAGTGCTGCAGGAAAATATGAAATATTAAATGGTTTGTAGCAAAAGCCAATAGTCTAAGATAATAACTCCTTACCATGATTATTAACAAAAAAAACCCAAACCCACAAAAAAAGCAATGGTGGACAAGGATAAAAATACTGCTCTGAAAAAGGTATCACTGAGCAGAAAAAAAGAACCATAAAAGACAGCAGATGAAAGCACTTCTCAAACAGCACCTAACTCCTATAATTTCTTTCTCCCGCTTCCAAATGCCAACATAGTTGGATCCTTGTTTGTACTCCCCATGTGGTTTAACAGCATGAGAAAGGCTCAGAAAAGAGCCAGACATTTATTTAATATAAAAATGCGGTTACTAGAAAACAACTAGTAATAGAACTAGAATGGAGATAAAAATCAAACTTGAAAATAGTAAGTTTACGTTCTTCAAAATAACTTAATTCAAACAAAATCATCTTATTCAATATCTAAAGATAACATTGATGCAGTACGCCATGTAATAAGGCTGCTGCATAATCTTCAGGGACAATCTTTTACCTAAAAAACCCTCTTATCCACCCTTCTTTATGCACAGAATTTAAGCAGAGTGAAGGCGTTGTAAAGCCGACTTAATAACATGCAGCAGGGACTGAAAGACCAGGAAAACTGCACCAAAATGTAAGTGAGACACCCCTCCTCCCCAAAATCTTATCAAGCAGCCAGCTGTCTGTAATAAGGGCTGTAGAGAGCAAACAAACTGAAGATATCTTTTGTGGAACAGCAAGCTTTTCAATGCCAGCACAAAAGCTTCAGATTAATGTGTTGTAAGGCTAGCTCCCCAATAAATTTAAGAAAAGGTCATTTTTGATTGAAAACAGCATTTTGATAATAAGAATTATCTAATCAACTTTTGAACATGCTTTTCTTTTATTATGAAGATGTAATAAGCAAAGGACCATTTATGGAATGGAGGTTTCCATTTAAGAGATTCTTCATAAGTTATATTCAAGGAAGCGATCCAGCATGTGTTTTCCTGCCTCCTATTATGGAGGATATGGCAGACCTTTGAGTGACAAATAGTGAAACTCAAAAGAAATATTCTTATTTTACATGCATTTTCTATCTGCAAAACCTGAAAGTGGTATATTATGTAATGCATCTCACCAGTTCTCTTCCCTTTCCCACAAATTTATCACCTTTTGTCCATATTTAAAATAGCACAGTGTAGTATATAATACAATTATTTGCATTCATCCAGAAACACAATACATAAAAAGAACCATTAAAAGAGAAACCACACCAAATCCAGCGTATTTTTTAGGTTTTGACAGCTGGTTCCAGCAGACACCACAGCCAGTTTTCCAAGTCACCTGGTAAAGACTGTCTCTTGCAAATCCAGCTCCTTGCTCATGCTCCTTTCTTTCTTGCACACAGATTTCATGGCTGAGACTCCTGTGCAAAAATCTCTGCACTACCCACATGTGAGGGATCCCAGGCCATATTGGGCCTCTGCCTATTGGCTCTGACCACACAAACATCTAATATTTCTCCAATACCACTGAATTAATATCATAGAGGCGTAAAAATAAATACATCAGTATAAGAAAGATCTACATACGTAGTGTTGTAGCCTAAACGATAACAAGTTATTTTAGAGGGATTAACTACTTGAATATTACAATAGAATATACTATTAAAGAAGTATCAGAAGTTACAAAATTAGCAATTTCACTCAGTAGTAATACTATTGTGGGACAAATTCAATCTCCATTTCACACAGTTATGCTTATAGCAAGGGACAGGGAGAGCCTTCTGCACCAAAACTAGGCACAGGCACATGCCACTTCAACAGAGGAAGCTCAACACAGGCCTGAAGAGTGTTGCAGAATGTATTTCAAACTAGAGACCGCTGAATGTTTCATATATGCTTGTTCATATATATTTCAAAGTAAATTTTTTAAACAGCATTTTGAATAAAAGTTAGTTTTACAAGCCAGTCAAAGGATTTTGTTCTGTAGACAGAAGCAAACTTCATCTCCCTCTCCCCTCATTTCCACCTAATATTTTCATGGAGCTTCCTCTGCCAGTACCTCCCAGTGTATTTAATGACAGAGGCCAAAGAAGGAGAAAAGATCCCATGCAAAGTTATAGACAAAGATTGTGGAGAGAAACATTAGTGGCTGAAGAATTGAAGTGTCAAAATATCTGGGATAAGGTCATATAAAACAAAGGGGAGGTAAATGGCTTTCCTGGTGGACAGAGGATATGGATGGCACAGAAGACTTCCAATTAAGTCTTTACTGTAAGTTTTTCCAGTACTCCTTACTCCTTTTCCTGGGAGTTCTCATGAAGGTCTGTATGGATGACACCATCTCAGAGAGATGCAGTTTGAGCACACTGAAAGGCACTGAAGAAGAACTGTCAGTACGTAGAAGGTGGTCTAAGATACTGGCCCTTGGGTCAGCGGGAGAGAAGGCATTAGTTGTTTGGTTTTTACACTTCAATTTTTTTAAACAAAGTTCAGGAAGCTTTGTAAAGGTTAAAGTCACTACTGGATGACTGCCATCATGTAGCAGAGACCAGGCATGTAACTGTGGCTAATTACAGACCAAGTTTAATCCACCAGATGATCTGGCTGTGCAGAGTCTGGCAGGAGCCATCAAGAAACATCACCTTGAGGGGCTCAGTACAGGCAGGCTTCAAAAGCTTTATTTCACTTCTGAAACATTTCTGCAAGTGCACCAGAAGGCAGTTTAAAAATTAGCTCTGTTTTCCACTCTAATGAAGCTTTTAAAACACTGAATATTGGTGAGCAAATTCAGCACATACCCAGAGCCAAGGAGCTACAATATGCTATCTAATGATGAGAACATAGAGTATCCTGAATATGTCTTCTGAATATGACAATTAGTTTTAAAGATTACTTTATTATGCAGGTATTTTACACACTATCTCTTGTCTTTGACAACGAGCAGTAAATGAAGGCAGAGTCAAGAGTTTCTGGAACAGACTGAATTATTTCCTTAACTACCAGTAATCACGGATACTGTATTTCCACAAAAGCAGCATTAGCACTTGATTTATTCCTATGCAAAAGTTAATGCAGTGTTATAGCAAGGAAGTATAAGAAACAACCTTTCAAACTGCTCTCCACACTACAACGCGGATGAAGTGAAAGCACCATGGTTCAGATAATAGCAACGGCTGTCTATTTGCTAATCCAGTGATTTTCAGCTTTTTCTGATTCATAGATAGGGGATTGATTAGGGGATTGGAGCATCTTTCTTTTGAGGAAAGGCTTAGGCACTTGGGTCTTTTTAGTCTAGAGAAAAGACGACTGAGGGGGGATCCTATCAATGCTTATAAATACTTAAAGGGAGGGTGCCAGGTAGATGGGACCAGTCTTTTTTCAGTGGTGCCCAGTGACAGAACAAGAGGTAACCGGCACAGACTTGAACATAGGAAGTTCCATCTTAACATGAGGAGGAACTTCTTTACTTTGAGGGTGGCAGAGCACTGGAACAGGCTGCCCAGAGAGGTAGTGGAGTCTCCCACTCTGGAGACATTCAAAACCTGCCTAGACGCCGTCCTGTGCAACCTGCTGTAGGTGACCCTGGTCTGGCAGGGGGGTTGGACTAGATGATCTCCAGATCTTCCAACCCTGACCATTCTGTGATTCTGTGATATAGAAGAGTTTTCCATGGAAGATACAGCTCCTTTTAAAAGATTAATATCCATATATCTCTGAACACGGTATATTGATTCAACTTTTGTATTTCCCAACACACAGGCCTCAAAAGCAGCACAGGGACCCCCAGGAGGCTGCGGACACCAGGCAGGGACAGCAGTGTGGGCAGGCAGCCGCGGCGCTGCCGGGGGGTGAGCCTGCTGCCTGCCCACCTGCCTGCTCTCCCTGGCACACCTTCCCTCCTGAACCCCTCATCGGCAAATGAGCTTCAACAAATCCTTGTGCCCAGGAGGTGTTTGTACACATCTATACAACATAACAAACTTGGAGCCACATATTTGCAGTGACTCCCTAAAAACCAAATGAGCTGCAGTGCGTGAACAAAAGATGCATGGTCACATTGACATCCCCCGTGACAGCTGTGCCACAAGAGGAGCACAGCACTACCCAGGGCATGCGTCCTGCGCCCCCCTTAACTTTTTGGGCCAGTCTTCCAGGTCATGGTGGGAAGCACAGTCCCGCTGACCCCCTGAGGCAGGGCTGCATGCCCGCCCCAGGACAGGCCAGCCCACCCCCCTCCCAGCCACAGGTCAGGTCCGTTACCATAACCTCCACCCACTCAGCCCAAAAGCACATTTTCAATCCCTTCTACTTAACCAGCTCTCCCAAGGACACAGCTTTGGCCTCTCCCCACCCCAAAAAGTACGGGGGCTTTGCTCCAGCCTGTCTCCTCAGCATGTGGGTCCTGGAGGCTACAGCACCAGGTGTTCCAGAGGAAGCCAGAGATGGGCGACAGAAAGCAGGAGAAAGGCAGGTGCCTCTGCTTGGATGTTCCCCAGCAGCAGCTGAGGGACAGCTGGCTGTGCAGGGGCACTCATGGAGACAGTCTGCGCTGCCTCTTCACTGGGGAGAAGGTGCAGTCAGAAATACAGCCAGCTCAGGTGCGACCAGAGCCCTCCGTCCTGCCGGGCAGGAGCAGCTCCCAGGCTCTGGAGGGATCAGCTCTTCAGGAGAAAAGTCCTGCCTTTCATCCACCTTGCCATGGAAAAGAAAGACTTTACCATTACCAAACACCAACAAAGACATAAACTGCACAGGTGGCCCCCCGTACCTGAAACGCCACACCCGAGAGGTGGCACGGCCTGCATGCTTCAGCACAGCGTGACTGTTCCTGCGTGTCACAGCCTCACTCTTTTTTATTTACTTCTCATTGCCAGATTTTACACTTCTAGCAACTCCCAGCATTTAATAGCTGTTTTTGCAGTCAGTCAAATATGTAAACCCTGCTTGAGTTACACAGTATCTCCTTGTTTTAAGATTCATCTCACGACTGCAGTGTACACTTATGATGGTTGTATGCATCTGAGTAATGATTTGAAAAATAAGAGAAATGCAAAATATTATTTAAGTAGCTTGAGAAATGGTCATTATTCTTCATTTTAGTAATATTCTTATTGAAAATGACTAAGAAATATATGGCAACACAGAGCAATGTTTTGAAGATGGCTCTCGTGTTTTTGGTTTGGGTGGTGTTGTTTTTTTTTCCAAACACAATGTAAAATAACTGAATGGTATCTATTCTATCCGGTTGTAAGAATTGCTCTGAAAAAACATGTATCATACAAATCAACTTAGCTTACTTTCAAACAATTTCACGGGCTGAATTCACCTATGATATAAGCAGAGATTAACCTCTTTGAGNGTTTTTTTTCCAAACGCAAAGTAAAATAACTGAATGGTATCTATTCTATCTGGTGTAAGAATTGCTCTGAAAAAAACATGTACCATACAAATCAACTTAGCTTACTTTCAAACAATTTCACGGGCTGAATTCACCTATGATATTAGCAGAGATTAACCTCTTTGAGTGGCATCAGTGCAGGATTTTACCATTAGTTGTCTTGGTAGCCTCTTCAACCAGCAAACCAACCACCTGTTCTGCGCCCCAAAAAATCTATGCAGCANCTAACGAGCAAACCAACCACCTGTTCTGCCCCCCAAAAAATCTATGCAGCAAACAGATGCATTAACACTAGACTAACACACAAGATGCTTTATAACGAAACGTTTTTCAGGAAATGACAGAGGCAATCTAGTCCTGGAAGGACACCTGTCTCCAGTTTTATGTAGGGAAAGGAAATTTGGACTGCATCTGTCACTGCCTGACATTGACTCTCAGCAACCAGGCTCCAGTGAGATAGATCATGCTGACTTCTACTGGCCCTGCATCCTTCACGTGTAATCCTTGGCAGAGGATGCCGTTCTGCTAGACTCCATATTCAAACTCCGCTGACCTTTCAATTTGTCTTGAGAGACTCACTTTACCTTTTTTTTTTTTCTTGTTTATATTGATTTTAAGACTTTAGGCAGTGACTATTTCGGTGCTGTCTTGGCATGTGGGCTTTAATGCCACAGCCACTGGTGCTGCTCCTACTGCCAGAGGCACAGGAGCAACCATCGCTTGTATCAATCAGATCTCTCAGAACAAACTCAAAACAGCAGAGCAGACTGCCACAGGGTCGCAAAGCTTCACACAGAAAGCAGAGGCCAACAGCTCATGTTTTGTTCAGGTGGACTGGGAGGAACCGTGCTGGCAGCATCAGCTAATTTGAAAGCCAGGCTCAGCTTCAGGCAGGCACTGGGGCTGTGGATGCTGGAGGGAGAGAGTGTGCTCCTGTGATTCCTTCCAGCAGTGCTGCTGGAGCTGCTCAGGGCACTGACCTCTCACGCTGAGGAAGGCAGCAGCCAACTAAAGCCTGTCTGCAGGGCTTTGCCTCCGCGGCATATGACAGCTACTGACAGCTAAGCTGTTTTCTGACATCTTTCTCACTCAGCTGCACTTTTCTTACTTCTCTTTATGTAGGCTGTTTTGTTTTTTCTACAATGTTGAATATTTTAGCTGGGCTCCTTAAATAAACTTTCATCACATGGATGCGGAGAGGGGAAATTGAACGAAACTTAAAAGAAACATAAGATTTTGCAAGTAGCTTTGATGTTCTCTAGCTTTTTATTTATAGAATACAGATTAACTTCCTTTTGTTAACATCTATTGTTGTTTTATAATGGTCGCTGCAAATGCTTTGATAAATGAATTGAAAGAGTTTGCTACAGCTCCTGCTAAGTGCCCTGACTTGCTAAAAAGTGGGTTCTGTAAAAATGTGTTTCTGGCTGAAAAATGGAACAAGAAAATTTCATCTGATTTTGGATGGTTATGAAATAAAGCAAGTGCTTTGAAGCTGTGAAATGTGACTTCTTTACTCACGTGTAACCCATAAAATTCAGCCTTGACCTGACCCAGATACCTGCATTGGACAAATGCAATAAGTAAGTCTACTCTTTAGCTATTTACCCTTTTTATATAACTACATTGTTTTGCTGAGACCTGAACACATACCTTTCTTTCTGCCTCTTGCATCTCTCTTATCAGTACCTCTTCATAATACATTGGGATATTTTACTTCTGAGGTGGATGTCAGATTCTTTCTTCATTTAATATGGACCTGTTTGAAATATTCTACAGATGTCTAGAGTCATCCCAGAGGTGGCAAATATTCTGAGACTTCCTAGGATCACAAGAAAGAATTAGTAATGCAATCTATTATGAATGAGGCTAGGCATGTGAACTCTAGCAGTAGTGGTTACTGGGTGGCTACTGCTATTTTCCTTCTTGTTTCCATTCAGCCACCTCATGTTGATTTTGCACCTGTTGCTGTCCTCAGTGCCACTGTTCCTAATACCAGTGCTTTGGTCAGAGAAGGTTTTCAATTCAGTACTTTCACAAACAGACAGATAACCTGAAACTCAAGTGACACAGGTCTAAGCCAACACNAGATCCACAGAGGATGTTTCACAAACTTCCAGCTGCTCCCACAAGCCATATCCGTACCAATAAATTAAACAGGCATAACCTCAGAGTCTGGTGGTAGGTACGTAGTAGTTATGTATAGCAAAAAGTCAGAAAGCAGTTGTAGATAAAACACCCTTTTCAGTCTGCATGGTGTTCAAACTGCCATTTCCCATCATGTAGTCTGCAAATAACTTATTTTTTCCATCACTTTCCCTTTTGATTGCTCATTTTCTGGTCTCCCGCAGCTGCATTCAGTACAATGGTGCAGCTCCTTTTACCAAGCCCAGATATCCTCTTGCGAGGTAGCAATGTACATTTAAGTCTTCTCAGGCCATAGAGGAAACTGAAGTCAGAAGATGAGAGCACTGGTTGAGTGCTCCAACTGCAAAGCTACATGTAAAGGTCAGCAACTTCACTGTGTAAAAGAAAAAGTAGGAATTTGTCCATACTCAGGACATTCAGGGACTAATTCCAGATTTGGGGTCGTGAATTTCAATCTTTTAGATTTCCCGACTCAAGTGTTCAAGGAGGTATCTAATTTGTAAAAAATACCCTCTTCCACAGCATAAATTGGTAAATATTCTTATCAAAATGATTCTTTTTCTTATATGATCATATGACTATAACCCTTTGCTATTTGCTCTTCCCGCTTGCTATAAGTGCAATAGCAGCATAATTCACTGCTTCATCATCTGAAGATACCAGTTAATGACACATACTAAACTTTGGGTTACTACAACATCTAGCTTATTTCTCTTGGGTTTTTTTTGGAAAAGGAATCTCTCCTTCCAGTCTAGTAAATTATACTCATTTAGTTGATTTCATCTGCAAGGTTATTTCAGAATAGAAAAACATCTCACCTTTTTTCATTTGTTTGTAGGCTTTTTAAATTATTCAGGGATCCTTTCTCAGCCACCTCTTCCATCTAATTGGCCAGATGAGTAAAAGGCGCTCAAGTAATTAGCACATTCCTTTTATTCAAATTTAAAACCATGTCATTTTCAGTATTTAATGACTTCCAGCTCAGTTTTGCAAAAATAATATTTGGGGAATTGGACACGCTGGTTAGCTGCCATTCCTCTCCTCTTCAGCTGCTTCCTGCTCTTTTCTGCAAGCAGAATGCTCTCTTTTCATCTCAGCTTTTTAACCCCAAGGACTTGAACTCTATTTTTAGCCTTTGTATGAATTTCCAATCTAATGCATTTAAAGAACCTATCACAGATGTCTAAAACCTTGGAAGTAATTAATTAAGTCCTGCTATTTCCAGACTACACCAAAACAATTTGTCATTGCATGTAAAATGGTATAATCGAGTAGTATAAATGTTTTCAGGCCAAGTCTTGCTATGAATTATTTAGTTCATCTCTCCTAATTAAAGACCTATCGGAGGATTAATGTCTCATAACCTGACAAACGACTTTACTAAGTAACAAATTATCCATATAATGACCTCAAACTAAATTTATATAACTTGAGTAGTAATTTGCATAAGTATACAAAATCTACTGAAATAGAGAGTATTCTTCCTTGATATTCAAAACATAGATTTTCAGTCTGCATTCAAGAAAAGAATTTGGACCAAATGTAAATTTATACTGGAAAAAATAATTCGCTGGATGTCTGTTTTTTCCAGCATTTACATAAATATCGGTTTATAAAGACTGCTTCTATGAATACAGCAAGATAACATAGTTACACTGTGAAGTAAAAGCACAGATGCCCTCATGGAAATATGACATTTTGCTCTGTAAGGCATGCTACACATATATTTCCTGGTTATAGAATTTGTATTACAAACCTAAAACATATGCTATGCACCTGAAAGTGGTTGTGAAAAGAAAACAATGTCAATGCTTCAAAAAGGTAGTGAAAGATTAAATAGGTCAATATAGAAATACAGGTCAATGTAGAAAGATGAAATACTGGGTCAAGAGAGAACAAGACTATACTGATGTAAGGAGGAAAATGGGATGTAATGCTATGCTTCCACAAACAAAATGTTCAGAATTGTTTAGTTGCCAAAAATTGATAAAGTTAAATATTAGTAGTTAAAAAAAATAGGCTATAGTGAAAACAGACAGCAATGCTTTATATGTTCCCCCTCCATCTCCTAGAGCCCTGGTGGTCTGTGTTTCCAGGACTGGAGGCCCAGCTCTGATCCAGCCCAACTGTGTAACTGTGCCTCTGGTTTCTGAGAAAATTACTAAGTTGGGAGAAGACCTGGGTGAAAGAGCAGAAAGACGAGAAAAGCAAAATTACAAATGGGGTACAGTTGTTGAGATAGGGCTTGTTAGTAGCTCAAGGATTCAAGAGGGAAAAGTAAGCCAACTTTCGAGAGGGAAAGGTGCACCAACATGGTAAGGTGTAAAACTTTAAAGGGAAAAGCTACGGATGCTGGTCAAGAGAGTTGGGAATCATCAGGTCACGGGTCTGAGCTGCCAGCGACAGAAATGATGACAGAGCTGGTGACAGACGGCAGCTCAGTAGCACTGTGGAGCCAGTGCCAGGGGCTGCAGAGGCTGACCCTTCCCCACGGGGCTCATGCTGGCCGGAGGTGCCACGTGCTTAGCCTAACAGCTAATGCTAATGCTTATGGACTGATGCTTAGCTAATGGCTCATTAAATCCTACCAATCTTCTGTGTGCTAGTTAGACAATAATTGCTTTATACTTTATGTTAAATATATCCTGTATCCTATATCTTTTTGTACCAGCTAACAACACCTGAACAAACTGATCCAAACTGGCAAAAATGCATGCCACATAAATTTCTTCCCCCAAATACATGACCTATTTCTGTTAAGCACAGCAGATCAGGCTATGACTGGACAACTTCTGAGTCCCAGATTTTCAGACTCTAAGCCCAATTAGACCTACTTCTGGTTTCTTTTTGTCCTGCTTTTGCCAGTCCACAGTTTTCTCTCAAAAGTTTTAGCAAAGTGAAGAACAAATGCTGACTCTTCTCGTCTCCCTTTAGCATCTACAGAAGATATTACAATCAATGTACATATTACAGTCTGACTGGAGACAAGTAAGTGCTTAGATTACATAGAGAAGAGAATTTATTAGGTCTTTCTGTCTGGGATCCCTCAAACTCTCCTGTAATACACAAAATTTAAACAGACAATGTTGACCAAAAAACTCTGCACTCTTGTATATGCCAAATGCCTGCAAGAAAGATGAAAAATAGCCAGTTAAAATGCCTTACTTGGTTCATAAATAGAAAGGGATAAATGAATTTGGAGCTGACTTCTGCAGTTTTGGGGAGAGCACATGAAGAAACATGTTTTAATGAAGAACCCATAGCAGGGAAGGCTAGCAAATTCCCCAAATCCATAACAAACATGATTTTAGTACTCATCTAAATCCAAAAGTAAAACAGAGAAAAAATCCAAACCAGACTAAAATTTAAAACAGACAAACAGTCCTCCTGACCAGGGGTTTAACAAGTCTCTGAATTACTTAACCTTACAAATTTTCTTCTTAGAACAGATGCCTCTGAAAATCAGGCAATAGCCAAAATGCATAAATGTTAGAAAAACGAACAGAACAGTCTTTAGGGTTTGGTTTGTTGTACTCTTGGAATAGAGCATGACTTAACTTCCAATTCATAACAAAGTATTTTCAAAATTCCTGTATGAATAATGGAAGAGAAGAAAAATAAAACACCTGTACCATATTCTAGACATATGAGAAAATATTACAGGATGTTAAAACTACTGGAGAGGTCTATTTTTTAAATTCAGAATAATCACAATGCAAAATACACCGCAATTTCTCTTTGAGTTAACGCTCAATAAAATGTAGACAATAACATGGAAAATATAGTGTCTTCAAATCAATTCTAACTGTCTTTGTGTTATCCATTCCCTATTTAGGAATGTCTACGCTTCTATAAAAAAATCCCTCCATCTTTAGAATTCAGGAAGCATCAGCTTCACTGTAGGTCTATAGTCTGTGTTTTGTGCAAGCTACATAGGTGCTCAAACCCTTCTGCGGAGCTGAAGGAAAAAAAAATCAAGTTTGCAGGGTTCATTTTTCTCAGGGTCCCAGTCTTTATATATCTCCTATACAGCTTGTCCTCTATACCAACTAGTTGTTATAAGACCAAGTGGCTGATCTGTGTGCCATTCAGTTTGGCTGAGCTCAGTGATACAATGCACACCTGCTTCCTCAACTGGCAGGTAAAACCTACTTATGATAACACCCTGCTCTATCTATACTGCTTCTGCCCTATCCCAGTGCTCCCCACCACCAAGCTGAGGTTGGCACGTCGCACAGCACCTTCCTAGACAGGGAAGACTTGAGGTTAGCAAATGGTGCAAATGAGGACTGAAGATATTAATTTTAATGGACTTCTGTATTATTTTAACTTTTTNCTGGCACGTTGCACAGCACCTTCCTAGACAGCAATTTAGGGAAACTTGAGGTTAGCAAATGGTGCAAATGAGGACCGAAGATATTAATTTTAATGGACTTCTGTATTATTTTAACTTTTTCCAGAAGGAGCACAATGAGGTGTGTGAGTGGTNTCCAGAAGGAGCACAATGAGGTGTGTGAGTGGTTACCTTTGATATAGAGATTGCATTTGAAATACTTCCATGGTGTGTTTTGGATATATTTTTGAAGGTTTGCTCCTACAATTCTGGAGGGCACAACAACTTCTTGAAAACAGCAGGGGAAAAAAGTGACAAGATGAACTCTAGTGTTTTCTACTGGGAGTTGCAAGGTCAATGCTGATTTAATTGAGATCTGGGGAGCGCAGCTTTACCCAGAGGTATAAAAGAGAAAGATGCTACAAGGAGATTTTGTGTCATGAAAATTTCAATTCAATCAATATGAAAGCTACACATTTGGATCAAAAATGGCAGGGAATCCTCAAGGACTCTTCTTACAAAGAGCCCACATAATCTTAAAGCAGCCTTTGATAGCCTGAGAGAGATCATTTTGTGGCTTTGAAAATGTTGAAACATCTGAAAAAAATCAATGTTGCTGGGATCTTTACTTTAATTTTAATGTCAGGCAGTGACATTTCTAACTATTTTGAGTATTTCCATGCTAATTTCTTTCTTCACCAATAAGGCTTTTCTTAGGAATGGTACAGGTTCTCTAAGTCCTAATGAGGATACTTGAAGAAACATGAGGCAAAGGTGGAGGGCCACCCTAGGACAAGTCAATACACTA
>RSEF01000003.1:52783789-52799117 GCA_003993805.1 Himantopus leucocephalus | reverse complement strand
GTGGTTTTGGCAGTGTTAGGTTGATGGTTGGACTAGATGATCTAAAAGGTCCCTTCCAACCTAGACAATCCTATGATTCTATGAATATGAGAGTATACACAGCACCAAAACTTACAAATATGACTGAAGTAAAGCAAACACTGTGATGGGGCACAAACCTAATATACTTAATTAAATAATAAAGAAGAAAACCCCTAAAAACCCCTTTGGACTTAAACTTTGGTCAAGGTTTAAGAGTCATTGACCATTAGAGATCAAAAATATTATTGAAAGATAGTAAGACAAGACAGATAAACTATATAGATGGTGTGAGATTTTAATTTGACTGACTGACTGCTTGAATGAAATCGTTAACACTTTATCACTGTGACAGGTGATATAAAAGCTCGACTTGACTATGAGAGAAAATATAGCTACAACCTGAAATGCCAATTAAAAGGGGGAAAAGTGCCTTTGCTTGTAATGGCATGGAAAGTAGTCCCCCAAAAGTATCACCAGATTTAAAATACGATGAGCAGTAAGTGACCTACCTTTTATTTTAACTATCAACTGAACCTTTTCACAGCCCCAGAGGCTAAGCGTGAACTTTCATGCAACCAGAACTGAGTGCATCTCACACAATTCCTAAAAGGCAGTTGCATAAAAAGATAAGTAATGACCACAGTAAAAACGACCACAGAAAGCCTCTCCCTCCCCAAGCAAAAAAATTAACCTTGTTCTGCACTGTAATCTTTACATGAGACCAATTTTTGCTACCGATCAGTCAGATCCAGGCCTTTCTTATCCTTTCTCCTGTCCTCCCACATTTATCAATTTAGTAATTTGAAAGGTTTATGAATCAAATGGTTTGTTCCGTCAATCCAAGTCTCCAATAACCTTGTAGAGGCTGAGATCAGTAAGTGTCATGTGAAGAAACTGTATCTGTTCTGCAGAAGCAACAGAAAAAAATGAAGTTAAGAAAAAAAAAAAAAATCTCCTCCCTGTAGGCATGAAGTCACACAATCTGACTCAGCCAGAAAGCCAGGCCACTTGGGTCAATTTGATGTCTTATCATCTGATTTTGGGGGATGTTTAACATTAACA
The DNA here is from genome assembly GCA_003993805.1 of Himantopus leucocephalus. NCBI lineage: Eukaryota > Metazoa > Chordata > Aves > Charadriiformes > Recurvirostridae > Himantopus > Himantopus leucocephalus. The sequence continues at coordinate 52,798,034 of RSEF01000003.1, read as the reverse complement.
TGGGACAGCGGGGTGGTAGAAGGATTAAGAATCAGGGAAGACTGAGGCAGATACACTTTGTAATAACTTCTGACAATCAACTAGTAGTCATGAAATCATATATATCATTTCAACAGTTATATTGAGTAAAGTATTCATTGTCCACTACAGAACTGGTTAAGATTGAAACTTTTGTAAACAAAATCTAGTAAAGGAGCTGAAACAGCTCCAGATCTCCTATTTTTGATTCTGGATGAGATGAATAGCAAAAGTTTAGAGGAAAGTTCTCCTTCCTACTAACGTAATTTTAGGTTTCCTATATCGGACAAAGACCCTCTGGACATATCTGATGTTTCATTGCCTCTGGTGGTTCTGCCAGCCTGCACATCCTCATTCGCTCTCAGAATTGTGCCTGTCCATGTTTGTTAGAAGGGTAAATGACACCAGACATTCAAGTGTAGAATAAGCTAAAGCACAGAAGAACTAAGAATTGGTGATTGGTGCTCCCTCACACATCCATCTTTTTTGTGCCCAAGCTCTGATAAATGAAGTGGAGAAGTGTCCCTTCCTGACCTGTCACGTAACTGTTCAGTCTGCAAAGATTCAAGATTTTTTTTTGCATTTAATAGTATGTGAAATAAAAGCTATAGTAGAAGAACATTAGACACAGAGAAAAATTGGAAGTGAAACACATAGAAATAGGGAGCAGGTCACCGTCTTGATCCTTAATCTCTAATTGAACCTTACTACTACCCCTAAAAATAATGTTAAGTCATGTAGAATATTATAGAAATGTCACCTAATAAAAAATAAAATCCCTTTAAGAATTTAAATGGCAAGAGCCTTGAGCAGTTGACAATAGGTTTCTCCCAGAGAAACAACTCATCTAGACAGAGGAGTCAGGATTACTGGAGCTAGCTGTCATGCAGCTCTGAACTTTCTACATTTCTGTTAGCAGAGGGTATTGGCCCGTGCTGACCTTCTGTACTCTGCTTGAGGCAATCACATCAAACTCCCTTTCTGATGAGCCAATGTGAATGGCACTCTGCTAATGACTCTTCCTGCCACATTTCAAGATTCATGACAGTTACATCCAAAGGAATTATGGACTCCGTATCTTTTGCCTGCAATTAATGAAATCCTTTCAGTTCAAAGACCCTTAACTAATTCAAGGAATATCAAAGTAATTGATCGTCTGCATGAATAAATCTGTGTGCTTTAAAATACTTAACTTTCAAAAAACCCATCAATTTATAATCATGGTGCCTTAAAATGGTGAAATCACTAATCAGAAGAAATTCCTGAGCATTACACATATAGTTGGTTTACCTATATTACGAAAACGAGTTAATTTCCTTATCAACTGATTTCATAGAGGAAACTCAAACAGCAAGTAACTACATCCTGTTCCTTCTATACAGGAGCTCTTACCTGACCTCTGCTTGGAAAATTTCTGCTCAACGCCAATTCATAGCTTGCATTTCCAGTGCTACTCCTGATTAAAAAAATCCAAACTAATTAGCATCTAACAACCAACATTATCAACATATGCTGGGACTTCAGTGAACTGCTAACTTGTAAAATGTTCTCAAGGATGCTGTATTATTGATTAAAAATTAAGATTTTCTCTTGCTCTAGAGCAATTAGTGAAAATGTAAGACAATGAATATTAATAAAGCTAAAGTAAAAACTCGAGCATACCCTAAGACACCGATTTTGCGCTTAATAGCAGCCAGCAAACTGCTGGCAAGCAGATCTTATATATTAGGTTTTCAGGGCAGAAGTTTGTTCATTGCAGTCTGCTTTACAGCTAGAGCTGAGAATGCAAGAAAAGGGCAATTTCCATCACAAAAGCCAAAAGGCAGCAGCAATAGCACCAAATAAAGCACACAAAGTCAAGTCAAGCTAACTTCTAGTGCATATTCCCAAGTGTTTGTCATCAGAAGAGAAAGGTCAAACTGTCAAGTTAGCTAACACCTTCAATAAAGTCAACAGCAACGCCAGTTACAGCTTTGCAGTTTCTGTTCAGAAAAACAGTATGTGCATGCTCCCTTGCACTTATTTGCTAGGTCTCCCTTTGATGGAGTACAAGGCCATACCTAGACATCTTTACTGTGCTGTCAAAGGTAAGATTTGGCCTGTCCTTCAGTCTTAGTAACAGCAGCTTATTTTTATGAGCTTTTTAACTAGCTATGTACTTCACCCTACACTCATCACAACAATTATAGCTATTAGCACTTTGTCTTAATATCAGCTTTCCTTCCCTACAAGGTTTAATCCTTCCATAGCCCACTCTGGGCTGTCAACAAAACTTTCTTATTTTGTATTTTCTGGTTTTGATTCTCTTAACCCAGCAGATTTTACGTGTACTAAAACCTCTTTTATACTTATTAAAGAGATTGCCCCTGCACTTGCTGTACCCAAGGCGATAAAACAAGATGTAAAACATCGAAGGTATATATATTTCAGATATATTCAACCCTCAGAAATGAGTTACGTTGGAAGAAACACTTCAAAATAGTTGCTAATGCTAGAGGTGCTAACTTCTGAGAATTACAACAGAAGAAAATACAAAGGAACAGCTGTCAGTGGGGCTTTTCCTCAAGATCAAGAGAAACGTTATTGTTGTGTAGCCCATGGTCTTTAGAAATACAGAGATATATTAGATGGTCACCAGGCAGGGAAAAATCTGCCTGTAAAGGATGCCATATCCCTTCAAAACATAAACATATCGCTAGCAACCCCTCATCTCCAGCCTGAATGGCAACCTTGGTGTACAGGCAGACAGGTAAGTATTAAATTTCTTGCTTACGTCTTTTTCTGGACCAGATGGGAATTTAAACTCTTCTTGAGAGCTGCCATCTCAGTCTTTCCATAGGCAACTGGGACTTCATGTGTCATGCTGAGAGCTCAAGGTATAAAGTTCTTCATCAAAAAAATATGCTTTTCTCTTTGAAGAAGAGTCTTTCTTACTAATAGCCATGGCAGCAGAATCTGCTGATCACAGCTGTGGCTGCAATACTCGTCTAGCTGTGGCCTTCACAGAAATGATTCTGACAGCGAGGGAAAGGTTGTTAAAAGCTGTGTCTGTCGCAAACTGAAGCACCATAGAAAGAAGGGGGGTTTATAGTTTGAACATTTCTGGAGCTACTAGAGGTGCTTGCGTTTTTTTGGGGTTGTTGTTTTTTTTTTCTATAATTAATAATTTATATCTATAAAAATAGAATGAAAAAGAATCCTAAAATTAGGCTGCACTGTCATCTCTCCTCCTTATTTGCTAAGTCCATAGCCATGCTTCTCTCTGGTGAAGCCACAGGTTCATAGTAATTAAAATATTAACACCCATTTCTTACAAAAAGGCAAGATTCAATGCTTTTATAATGTAACTCAGAAAAAAACTTTTATCAGCACTTTTTTGGCTAGTTACCTTTTTGAAGTATTAATACTGTAAGGTAATATGAAGGTTTTAAATTAAGTTCTTGACTGCAGAAGGGCTGACTATAGCATTACCAATCAAATGAAATGCTGAATGACAGAAGCTCACTACATCATATGCATCTCCTCTTGTTAACTTCAGCAGACGTGACTTATCAAAGGATATTGCTTCATATTTCCTCATTCTCAAGGAAACATCCAATTCTGTTCTTCACAGACTATAGTTTCAGCAGGGAAGATTTCTTGCTTTCTTTACTTTTTTTTTTTTTTTAATCACAAACCTAGTGAACTCAAAACTAGGAAGCAATTTCTCATCCTTTACTTAGAATCATAGAATCTTAGCATCATAGCATCATAGAATGGTTTGAATTGGAAGGGACCTTAAAGACCATCTAGTTCCAACCCCCCTGCCATGGGCAGCGAAACCTTCCACTAGACTAGGTTGCTCAAAGCCCCATCCAACCTGGCCTTGTACCCTTCCAGGGATGGAGCACCCACAACTTCCCTGGGCATCCTCTTCCCGTGTCTCATCACCCTCACAGCAAAGAATTTCTTCCTAATATCTAATCTAAATCTACCCTCTTTCAGTTTAAAGCCGTTACCCCTCGTCCTATCACTATACTCCCTGATAAAGAGTCCCTCCTCATCTTTCCTGTAGGCCCCCTTTAGGTACTGGAAGGCTGCTATAAGGTCTTCTCAGAGCCTTCTCTTCTTCAGGCTGAACAACCCCAACTTGATTTGGATAGAGGAAATCTGAAAAGTTGTAAAGCAAGGCTGAGTACCCATGTGCTCCAGGATGAGAAAGAGTGAAGCCTCCTGTTAAATCCACTGGAGACCTCACTTGTGAATTATGTGTCCGTTGATATCCCCAGTGGGTCAGAGATGATACTCAGCCACCAATTGTTACATGTGGGAAAGAAGTGAAGCTGGTCAAGATGAAACACAAAAGCTGCTTGAGGATACCCATACACCATNGACCCATACACCATATCCGGATACAGGCAGAAACACTGTAGGCTCCCATGGTCTCTGAAGAGGGGACAGGAGCTGGCTGAAGAAGGGAACTCCCCAACATTGCCCTGCCTCTNTACCCATACACCATATCCCGATACAGGCAGAAACACTGTAGGCTCCCATGGTCTCTGAAGGGGGGACTGGAGCTGGCTGAAGAAGGGAACTCCCCAACATTGCCCTGCCTCTCCAGCTTGGAGGAATGGAGTCCCTACTCCTCCAAGTGGGTATGAAGTGTTGTGCTGCAGGGAGCTGAAGACCCTCTATTTTTTTGTCTGGTCCTCCCACAAACTCAAAACTCCTCCCAAATATTATTTTGCATTACTTTTCTCTGTTGCTAGGGTTTGTATTACAGTTAATTACTTTCTACCCTGCACCTATGCTAATTTTGTAGCAAACCAGAAAAAAAAATTCCTTTCACCTGCAACCAGGCAAGCCTTGAGGAACCGACTATCTGACTGACATTCCAGCCACAAAAGTTTTTTTAGGATAATTGAACAGTTTTGGAGAAGGAGGAGTTACCTGGAGCTCTTCTGCCTAGTTCAATTAATTTTATTGAGTGATTATCCTCTGAACACACTGCTTGCTTCTTTTATCCACCTGTTTTTGTCAGGCACTTGTATAATTTTTCTAGGACATTCTCTAATTTCAGATCATACTAACCATTGCAAATGAATATCAACCAAAATCCAAGGTTCTAATATCTCGTAGAGACAAATAAGATAAATATATTATAAATATACAAATCAGAAGCTAAGAGATTTAAAGGGAAAGTATACCCTGTGATTTTCTTTTCTTGTGTCAGAACGCAAAATTGTGTTCAAAATCATGTAACCAAAGAAAAATAATTATATCTTAATAATAATTACAGTTAAAATTACTTATGATGATAACTTGTATAGGACAATTTAATTCCTGATACATCTGTCTATTTCAGATTAGGTAAACGTAAGAATTTTTACTAATGCTATCTTTATAAAATTCTTACTGTTTAAGTATTATTTACTGAAGCACAAAATCAGCAAAACCAAGAGATATGTAGCCCTACTGCCAGCAGCTATTATTCTTTAGCGTTCCTGATGTAGCTACACGATAGGTGAATACTTCAATGTGGTTTCCAATAGCCTATAAATTGCTGTTCTACTAGGCTTAACATTTAGTTACCTCTCCCTTAAGATCAGCACGGCAGCTGGGCATCAGCAGAGGATGGGTTCAACTATGGCCCGTAGGGAACAAACAGGGTAACTCCAGAGTGGAGGACAGATTTCGGCAGCTCTTGCCTCTGGAGGTTGGCCAACCAGGTGTGTTCCCACAATCTGAGGCTCAGTTTGGCACCTCGACCTTGGCACCACAAAGGAGGACTGCTGTCTGCTGCAGTCAAGTCAAGGTGGCAGATTTGGGATTTCACATGAGAACAGCAGAAATTTCTTTTGTTGCTCCTCCATTTCCAAATTTTCTCTTCTTCATGATCTCATTATGGGTTCCAAAGTTTGTTAGTCCTATTGTTCTATACAACATATATCATTGCCATTTAATTTGTAAAACTATTTGCTAAAAAACTTCAGGTGTTCACAGGTAATAGATTTACAAAAAAGACTGTAATTTCTCTTAAATTTGAATATCCACCATGCCTGTTTTAGCACTTCTTATCCATCTCTTATTTTTTCAAACTTGCTTACATTTTGTCTTCAGTTGCCCTACTCATTATGAGAATTTTTAATCTCTGTACTATTTCTTTTGATTTCCAGTAATGCAGACTACTCATAATCTATCTATAGTTTCTTATTAGATATTTTAGATTCTCATTTCAGATGTTTTATTCTTAAATGAATTTATTAGAGAGAAGATGTAATATGAACCAGAGGAATGGTTGCAAGTCGTCCACTGTTTTAGTTCACCATAGTTTTACACTTGAACTTTTAATTTAATAGATTTAGTGTGTGTCACAGTATTATTGTTACTTAGCCAAGTTATGTGATGACCATTAAGATATAATGGAATATTAAACACAGATAATAGACACCCAAACCTTTTTTAGCATTTGTTAACTCAGAAAAAGGGGGGGAAACACATAATAAGGGGCAAGCATTTTTCATCCAGAGGATTTCTGCTATAAAAATGTTTTTTATAGCTTTGGTGACTTTCATGGTAAAAGACCTTTCATACACTTATGCTTAGTTTCAACTATGCAAACTACACTGCTAATTTGAACAATTAATCTTAAAGCAGTATGGGTCAGCAAAAAATCTTTTGCCAATATTAAATAACGGTAGAAAAATAGTTTAACAACTTCCATTAAGCATTTTAAGCTCTAGCGTAATGCAGTACTGATAGCACTAACATATGGCCTTTGACATTATGTCTAAATTAATCAGAGCCCGTGTTCTTAGTGTTATGAAAATAACTGAAAAGTTTTAAAAAAAGAAGCTTTGTGGTTTCTTTTCCTTTAAAATCTTGGTGATTTTAACACAAAAATAAAGAGCCAGGAAAGGAAGGTGTTTATCACAAACAAAAGAAGAACACACTTAGGCAACAGGTGAACACTTGAATAGTCAAGTGGTTCAAGACATGAATTACCACTGTGAAAATTACCATCATTACAACCAAGTCAGGTATAAAGCTGAGGCCACTCTGTAAATATTCTAAGATGGACTGAACTGAATTGTGATTGTACCAACTACTGTTCCTCAATATTGCTCCTCTATTACCAGGATACACAGCCACAGTTTCTGTAGGTTCGTTTTTGAAAGGAGCTGAGAATACATATAGGCTACTGAAAATCCATGATTCCAGTCCTCTGCAGCACCCTGTGGATTTTTATGAAATTGGGAACACCTTACACCTTGAAAAAGCATTATGTAGTTGGCAAGTTAAAGCTCCTGGTTTCAGAAGTGGTCAATACAAACCATCAGGGACAGAGTTGCAATTAACTGGTAAATTTGCAGGCCTCTTTTTTCAGAATCAGTTATGTACTAACCTAGAGAAATTCAGTGCCATATTTCAATTTCCATAAGCTGTAATTTATTGTGTAACAAGAGTTTCCCAGCCACACAACTTAGCCTGTTGCTTTTTAGTTTAAAAAACAATCAAATACAAGTGTCAAACCGAAACAGAATCTGTGCAAGTTTCAGGAAAGATGACTTGTTCTATTTCAGCTATATTCTACATCACCATTGCCCAGACTGACTCAACCCAAGGGTTTTGCTGTCTGACTCTGACTGGAATTACTATTTTCTTTGCTAATTCATGCCTAGAAACCTTCTGAATGAATTACTCTCTGGCCAGTGTCAAAGGTACCATATAATATAAACACTTGCTTAGAGTTATCACTATTATACTTAATTTATTGAGATAAATAAGGAATCCCTTGGCACAACTAGTATTTTACACCATAAAGAGAAGGCTATTTTGACAACAGTCAGCATTATGGGTTCACGAGTAATTACTGACATAAATCAATAGATGCTGGAAATATTGATTATACATTCACTGTTAATTTTCTGGCACCATATCTCTAGGATGTGACCATCACATCTTTCACTTAAGTCTTCCAGAAAAGCCTAGAAATAAATATAGAATTTCAGTCTCTGGTAAAGATTAAATAATCAGTTAATGACTCTTCAGAGAAAACCCTTGTGTGTCAGTGCATCATCAGACTTTGAACGATCCATGAAGTAATTTATTACCTCCTTCTCAATTAGTGTAAGATGTTAATATAGGTTAAAGGGAACTTTCCAACAAAATGAGAGAAGTATTATAACTGTCATAGGGTTTCCTGGTTGCACTTTTCCCACTTCTGGTGAATGGAAGTTAAATGCCATCTCCACCTTTAATGTGTTTGGCTTTGATTGAATTGGGCAGGAGGAATATGTTCAAAGATCAGCATTTTTTATTACTTCATGAGACGAGAGGTTTTTAGTCTGAGTTCCTAGCATTGTGCAGTATAATTTCAGAAAGCTTAAATGGGGTTAAATGGGAAAGAGGAGGATTTAATTGTAAGAGCACAGCAATTAATTATAATGGGTTCTTTTTGTGAATTAGGGTATGTGCACGTACGTTTATGTCAAGGAAAATTCTGCCAGATGAAGGTAGAAGCTAGACTGGACATACAAATAATATAAGGAACCAGAGAGACACTTGAGTGCACAGACACTAGGGAAAAGCAAAAGACATCAAAGCAAACTGGCCGTGTTCACAAGAGAAAAACTAAAAACTAAGTACATAAAAAATATAAGCTAAATACAAATAAATTTAGTCTGGGAATTGAAAGGAAATTACAAGTCTGTATAAGCAAGGGAGGCAATTGTTCTAATTAGTTTTCAAATAGAACTTGATGAATTTATTACCAATAATCCATCAAGCCATATCTGTAATCACTGGAAACTGAAATGAGTTTTTCCCTGCTAAAGCACATCTCCTGAGCTTGCTTTCCCCAAGTACTCTGGTCTCTTGGATTTTCACCCCGACAATATATAGTTACATTTTGCATCTTCAAGCACCACCAACCCTCTTTTTCCAATAAGGATTCTCCTGTCTTAGAGAATTTCTTAGCCTTTTCTAAGAAACATCAGCTGTATTCGAACTGCCACTGCTCCAGCCTCTGCCCTAGGCCAGGCACACACATTTCTGCAGACCAGCCATCTATACCTTTTCAGAGCAGCGTTTCTTAGCAAGGGTGCAACAGACCACCTCAGCAGGAGCTACTTTTGATTAGACCTAATAGAGAATCGAACTGCTGATAACTGAAATTTTAGTACTGTAGACACTTTGCTTAGTAGGACCAGACCCAGGGGCCATCCAGAGCCACTTCCCACTTAAAGACACCCTGATGCAGCCCTGAGCTGGGGCATTTTCTTAGTACAATGGTTCATTTACAAAAAGTTATTTACAAGCCCCCTCTTCCTCAAGCACAGAGGTCTTACACTTAGGATGTGCATAAATGTGCTAGTGCAGGCATACCCCCTTGTGCTTCCTCTCTGATTTTCACGAGGCTGTTAAACAGTGTTTACCCCACAAAGAGAGAGGTCACTCTCTTCACCATTGTAAGCAAGCTGTGATGATCACTGCCCTGGTAAGACGATGGAGAGTAATGCGATCCTGGTCATCTTAAAAGTCACTCAGATCTGTGTGTAGCACAACACAAATTAAACTTCCCATTTAATTCATGCAATGACCAGGCAGACAAGAGCCTAAAAATTTAGACTAAAAATGGGACCTATAAGATTTGTCTGAATCTGAATCATGAATGTGCCATGTAATGCATACAGAGTCACATGCCTCAGTTTAAAATATGTTGTCGGACTGCATATTAAATTAATTTTACCAGATTTATTTCATTCATTTTAAAGAACTGTATGCACATCTCTGCTACAAAGTGTACATCTTCTTTGGCTGTATTGTACCTGCTTTAAAAGTAATAAAATTAAACTGCAGATTATCTCTTTTTGATTCTATTGATCCATTCTTAAATCTGGGAAAAACATGTTGTATAATGTTTTATGCCTGCACTTTGAAATGATGACTTTCAATACCTTTTTCATCTGTGCATTAAAATAAATGACATTTTAACAGTAGACCAAAACCAATTGATGCAATCCAGTTCATTTTAAAACACAAGTAAATGAAGTTCATTCCAGATGGCAGCCTGATTCCCTGTCTCTCCCTTGTATCATAGTTTTGCTCTACTTCACACTGAATTTGGTAGGCTATCCTTTTTAACTTGGGAAGTAGATGACATCTGCACTTTGTAGAATTTACCTCTGGCCAAATACCATTACACCTGCTTTTGGCACAGCAGCAAACCCACAACCCCAGCTCTGATATTCCAAAGGCAACTAGACCTGGAACTTGAGACATGAATTATTTTGTACACTTGCCCATGCACCAACCCTCCAAACACCAGCTTTCCACCAGCTTTCCCGTTTGATGATGGAACCAGACTAGAATTGAAAAGCAGTTAGCTGGCTATTTATAATAGGCTATTATACGAGACAGCCTATTTTTGCACATGCCAAGTACAAGAACAGGCTTTTATGGCCTGTCAGGTAGTATCTCTCAAATGCTAAAGAAGGCTTCGGGCACAGTCTTTCCAACTATGTTTTTTACCAAAGGTGAAGCAATCCTCTAAATCCAGATAAAAGATGCCCCATGTTTTACTTCATGACAGAACCTTTGTAAAAGAGGCAGCATCTGCATAATCAGCAGCTGTTCACAAAGAAGTCCTTGCTCTTGCAACAGATGGGACTGCTAATGACACTGAGCATGACCCATGCTGAGGAATCACTCCTCCAAAAATACCTATTTTTAAAAGGCGCCTTTTAGACTTTTCAAATCAAAAGGTATAACACAGAAATTACTTTGCAATTTTTACTTTGCAGGTCTTCCTGCATACAGCCTGCCCAAGAAAATGTTTTTTTTTCCCTTTTTAATAAAATATATAATGTGTTTGGTATTCATACTCCGTTATTAAATTACAGTTGGCCTTTGAAATTACACCTTTGGAGAAAGCAAAATTATCAACGTGGGGTGTTTCAAAAAAAGTTATTACTTTTCTTTTTTTTTTTAGAATTTTGGATGTAAAATAAGAATGTGTATCAAACTGTTAGTTATAAAGTGCCTACACAACCATCGAACCTCTGCTAAATTCCCAGGGTCACATGCTGCTCATTTCCGAAATACTCCAACATAAAATGGTTTCAGAGAAAGAATGGGGTCCTAGGCAGCAGGGTCAATCCAGCTCCAGAACATTTTGAATTCTTCTTTTGGGATCATAAATAAAGTTGATGCTAGGAATTGAAAAATCGTTGACATATAATTTGTCTCCAAGATGCATTGTGAACTGACTCAGCTGTTGCAGCCACAAAACAATAAAACATTCTGATGTAACCTTGCTTTTGGCATCATGTTTCATACCTCCCTCTAAAAAATCTCACTTAAATCTATGGTGTTTGTAGATTTTCTTCCTTCCCAACATGGGAGAAACATCCTTTCCCCACCAGTCCCAACCTCAGATCAGTTTAAAATCTGGAACAGAAACCACAGACCTCACTTTAATGAGGAAATCTAGTCCAATTCCTATTTAGACATAGTGCACTGGCTATATTCCCATCTTGTTAACCACCCTATTCATCTATATCCATCAATCTCAATGGATGAAACAAGTACTGACACTAATAACTTTGCTTCCAGTTTCTGAACGCTGCTGAATGGAAAGAGAGTAAATGCAGCTGAACTGTTTTACAGAATGTGGGCTTTATCCTGTTCTCCTCCCCTGAAAATATTTTACAGTGTTTTCAACAGAAGGATGCTGAAGATGCTGCACTGATGCTATTTAACATTAGGCATTATTATCACCTGTGTTCTCCAAAATTTTCTGATACCCATTTCTATACAACTTGACATTGTACAGGCTTCTTGAAATCAGCAGAAGAGGCTGTTCTGACCTGCAAGGTAACGCCTTCTGAAACATAATCTAAAAGTCCTGCCTAGAAAGCTTCAGGTCAGTTCTTACGCACTTTGCAAAAAGACTAGCTGCTATATTAATATATTATGAAGATGTGGAAGACTGATTGAGTTCCCACCTCTCTGTACCCTGAATCATATCATTAACAGTTCTTTCTTTCTTTTAACACTGGCAATATTGAATCTACTTGCAGCTTCCCGTTATATCATGTATACAATATAATATGTATATTATATGTGTAATATTGTATCCTATGTACATTTACATACATCCTATGAATACTGGTTAATCCCTATCCTTACCTTTCTTCCATATATCATGCCTACTGTTACAACCGTACAAGGCTCAAATGCTGCTTATAACAGTAATTAGCATCTTTTTCAGTTACAGATCAACCACTAACAAAGTCTAACTGCTTTCCTAAACCAGCTGAGTGAGACCTTATTAAACAAGGAACATAACTTTGGGCAAAAAATTTCATCTGCTAATAAAAAATGGGCATTAGACTACCTCATCTAGCAGTATTTGGGCATTATCTGCGTCCCTCTGCAAATTATAATATTTGATCTTTGACAAAAGCATAAGTACATAATCTAATATGATAATATAGAACCTGTTGTTAGGTAACACAGTCAAAAAAAAAAATCCTAACCAGGTCATAAATGTTAAAATGCAAAAGGAAGGAAATGCCTGTTATTCATCTTCCAGGCAGTATTCAGACATTCATGAAATTGAAAGTTAATGTACCAGGGACTTTCATTATCTGACCCATTCTATACTATTCATTAGAATCCCATAGTACTGGAGACAGAGGACCAATATGTCACTAATACAAGACGGAAAAGGTCACAAAAACTAAGCATCAATAAGACATTACTTCTCTATTAAATTTTACAACACTCAGCAGAAAACACACTTGCTGAAACCAGAATATTTTATTATGTAATGCAGCTAAACTGAGAGAAATATATGTTTACCAAGGCAAGGGCATAATGATTAGTTGTCGAGTGAAAATAATGACTTTTTTCTACATTTCCTCATTAAAGACATTTTGTTTGTTTAAAGAAAAACAAAAGTATTGCATGGTTTGTTTTGCTTTTTAAGGCTGTTTCTTACAATAGAACTATGTTGCTCCTCTGGCTATAGCAAAGCTTTCCTTTCACACCACTGAAAAGACAATATTTATTGGTATGTTATGAAGTCAAAACAAATTTGCTTTCTGTTTCCTCTAGTGGAATATTTCATTTATTTAGAATAGCTTTCAGTAAGAACAATATCACTACTACTGCAACATCATTTTCATGTAGAAAGATGATGTACTAACTCCCTTGAGCTTTCTCCATCCCATTTCTCCCCTAACGTTGTTGCCCAAGCACCTCCGTACACACTGCTTTTACTACACAGCTGAGAAAAATGCACAGCAGAAATTGTGATGTGTGATTAAATTATTATGAAGCAACTTACAAAAACACTCTAACTTTACCATTTGCTATTACAGAAAATATGTGAACATTCAGAATATTTATTTTAAGTGCTGGAACTATTTTTTTTGTGAGGCAAAGCTCGCTGTCGAAGACCTTGGGACTCACTCAGACGATAACCTCTTTCCTCGTGCTACTTTATCCAGTAATGGGCAAAAAGGAGGACTTCTCAAAGTAGACCACTCATCCACGTAAATGAAAAGCAGGCAGGCAGGTGGTTATGTGGTGGTGGACATTGGGCCACAGGATTTCATTCACCACTTCATGGCTTTTGCGGAATGCTGCAGGAACAAATGGTTGCAGCTGGCCAAGTTCTATCTTGATACATTGGTTTAATGGTGCTATAATTTTACAGTATCACCAATAAACATCTGGAGACTGGGATAAAACTTTTATTATTTAAATGTAAAGAAATACACCCAATTCTTTCAGCAAGAGGGAAAGCCCCTCTTCTTTTCATCAGCTCAGGGACTGGGCTTCCCAGTGGACATCAGCTTCCAGCCTTCCCCAAGTCTCTCCGGCTGTGCCACACCTGAAGGCTCCTGCTGGCTGACCTGCTCTACTCTGCCGCGAGTGACAAAAGTGGAAGCTCAATGGCTCTTGGGAAAGAGAAACCTGCACCAGAATCCTCTCCAGAAGGCTAAACCCAAGGAATGGTGACCAGATCAAAGGGAGATACATCATCCCTCTCTCCTGTCTTTCCTTAATGATTTAAAATTCAATATTTAACCAATAAATATGAATGAACAAACATCTAAAAAGTTCTACTGCTTATCAAAGAACACTATATCCAATGACAATATTAATCATAGGGCACATCAAAGAGTTGTGGTCAATGGGTCAATGTTCCAGTGGCAAGCAGTGACGAGTGGTGTTC
>RSEF01000003.1:52764862-52776451 GCA_003993805.1 Himantopus leucocephalus | reverse complement strand
TCTTAATAATTATTTAACAAATTGGTCTAGATATTCTCTTGTTACAAAGTATGCTGAACAAGGAAGGGTATTTTCTTCACTAACGTGCATATAGTGCTCCATGATCCTTTATAGTGGGTCTAACCCTACATCTTGGAGTAAAAAAAATAGAAATGAAGGAAAAGGATGGATCATTTTCTTTTGTTAGAGCCATGTGATCCCTTTTTTTGTTTTTGTTCTTTTTTTTTAATGTTTTTATTTCTTCTGTTTTGAACCTGTTTAAATATGATTGAATGTCTTAGTATTCTATGTTTAAAAGTTTTAACCATGCTTTAAAAGGGAGTGAAGTTCTTATATATTACCCGGGTAGAGAAGTAATACACATATAAGTATCTCCTTTTTTCTGAAAGTAGAGGTAGAAAGAACATTTTATCCATTTTAAGCAGCAGAAATCAGATAGCCAATCAGTACGTCCAGAACTCAAAACCAGTCACAGCAGCAGATGACTCCTGCCTGGCCTGGAAGATAGCAAATGCTGGAGGAGAGGAAGAACAGGTAAAGAGGTCTGGGAGAGCAGAGGCAGGAAGACAGGGATTATGAGGATATAATAGTGCCATTTATGGAACAACTTGTATTTTCCTTATTTTCTTCCCTTTTTTAAAGTGCTAAATGCAGAAATGCACTGAAAATAGGGAAGCCAAGAAGCAAATTGATAAAACTGAAACATCGCTCTTCTTTGCCCAAGAAGCAGACCTGTTCTTTAAGTGAGCAAGGGTAACCTTTCATGAAGCATTACAAGCACTCAGAAATGTTTTAGGTATATAGATAGAAAGTGGTGGACAGTGGTTAGTAGTACCTATGAGCCGTAATTTTTCTCATCAGCGATAACTGTTGCATTAATTTGGTTGTGTCAACCAAAGTTGCAGTCAACTAGTTCAGCTGTGAAAATCCTAGAACAAGAGACAAACAGGTAGATGTTTTTTTAATTCCAAACAAACTTTTTAGAGGATAGAAAATCAAGCTTTTGGCCTGAGCGCCACAGTGTGCAAAGCTAAAAGGCACACATAAGGATTCCAGATGCCTAAGTTGTCAATAAATACTTACTCTAAGGGCTCTAACTGCTAATAGGAAATGTTTGTATTGAAATTTCTTTTTAAAAAAAGAGTCTGCCATCTGTAAAATTATCAAGGGTTCAGGGAATAATGAGAGTGAAATAATACTAAGTACAATATTTTCCTGCTGGAATTCTCTATACTTAATCTTGCAGACTTAGTTTAAGAATTTGGGAAATTAGAACCTGCTGGGAAAAAGATCCAGAACTGGAAGGAAAATTAAAGAATGCTTCTTCCACTGAAACCCAAAACTTCAGAAAACTAGGATATAGGTATAATTAACAGTACAGGAACACTAATGTATTCCTCAGCTGAATTTTGAAATCTTGTCCTTTCTGGAGCACCATTAAGGTCAAGTTCTTTAATGAATGCCTAAGTAAAAAAATCTGTATATTTTCTAAGGTTGGCTGAGAAATACAATGATGTTTATTGTCTGGAAGGTAAATCCCTCAGTTTCTTGTCCTGAGGCCTAAGATATGAACGTCTAGGAGTCTGAGAGAAAACTGCTTGTGGATGCTGAATTGGTATTTGTTAAAACTCTGATAGTAACTGAATTATTCCCTTTCTGTGAACTGTCTAGGGAGACTGTTATTCTCATTCTTATGAATCCTATTGGATCTGGTAAAACCGCTGACCTTTTTTGTTCAGATGTAGGCACTTCTAATAATTAGATGCCTGTTTTCTGAGGTCTTTGAAATGAACTTTAATGAGAACTTGGAAAATAACCAGCATTATATCTGGTCAGTGTCAAAGTAATTGGAGTTCCTTGAGAGCAAATACTTAGATATTCTTAGAAAAAAGGCAACGGGAATTTTTTCTTTGGTATCTGAAACAAAACTAGGAATATTTTTTTTAGAATAGGCAAACTTGGGCTAAGAATAAAGGAATCCTTCTGGAATAATAATGAAAAAGTTGAAAAGTGTCTTCAGCTGAAAGATTCTGTCACTACACACAGATGCTATCATTATCAAAAAGTTGCTTATGTATTTCCTGTCACAATCCAGACACAAGTTGCTGACAGAAAAAAACCAAACAGGACAAAAAGGCATTGCCTAGGAGCAGTCTACACTATGGCAAAGTTCAAGAAGGACTGGTGACTCAGAGAAACTAACACAGAAGGGCAAACTTCCTTTTAGGATGATGAAAAATCAAGAAACTCCAGGGCATAAATATTTTTATTTTCAAACCAGGGAGACCCAGAGTCTGTGAAGAAAAGGTTCTTCCAGCCAGCTGTGAAGAGTCAATACTGTGCAAAACTCTCCTGTTACAAAGAAACTTAAACACAACCCTCCAGAATCCCTTATGGGGGAAAAAGAGTAAATATTTCCAGCAAAAGCGATTCACAGCTCTATTCTTCACTGCCTCTTTTGTAGAGGTTAAATAGTCATGAGAATGCATCCCTCTGATGTTCATTATTAAATTTTATTTTCAGTGCTTGAAAACTTAAGATCTCTCTTCAGATGTAAAATGTATACTTGAAGCAATTGCACGCCACCAAATCTAGTCCCCTGTTATACCAGACAAGCAGTTGTGACACATAATCCTGTTTATAACCTTATCAAGTGTCATCTTAAATCTGGTTAGTTTCCCTGTTCCCACTGGAAAGCTAGTGCAGTGGTTGTCTCAGTACTTGCAGAAATTTTGTAGGCAAGAGGTACACACAAATGGGTAACATCTGTTTGTTCTTGAACACATCCTTTCCTTGATAACCTGCAATCCTAGGAGTCCTCATTTGCAGTGATTTCAATATCATTTTCATCCTTCTTGAAGACAGGCATGTCCATGGCATTTCAGAAGGAACCCCATGAACATTTTAAATAGTTGATACTACTCATTACAAGGGCTAAAAATACCTTATCATATGCTTCTTGCTTTCGTGTGTTTTGCACAGCCAAATCTCATCAGTATTTCATAAACGTCCTATGACTGCCTAATGCACTTCAGTCTTTTTTATTCTAACTGATGAGAACTCAGAATATAGCAGAAGTTATTACTTGCTTCTGATGCACAGCTTTGTCTTTTCTACTATTAAAATCCATCTATTTTTATTCATTTCAGCTCTCGATATTACCCAGTTCATCCTACTTGTTATTCAACTCCTCCTCTGCATTGAGCTTGACCCCATCTCTGCTTTATCAGCAAATTTGATTCGTGAGTCAAGGTCATTAAGGAGAATATTAAATAAGATTGTTCACTTGATGAACTCCTCTAATATCCCTTTTCCCTGAAATACTTTCACTTTCAAGATAACCCACCATCCTGGGTAGATAAGGAGCATACATGTAATAGACAAAGGGTCAGGAATGAACTCGATTGCTTGGAGCCTCTTCCTGGAACAGCAATAAACTGAAACCTGTTAGTATTATCAAAGGTATTACACATTAATGTTACTGTGGTGTTAGTGGTACCACACCTGTGCCTCATTCTGTAGTCCCACACATGGTCTGGCCCTTCTCTAAGTCACTACATTTTGTTATGCCAAACCCATCCCAGCCTGGCCCAAGCATGGGGACTGCATTGCAAGCCCAGCTTGTGCATGCCAGCAAGGTTGCAAAAGGGACTTCTACCAGCAAAATGCCATGTGTGGGGCCAGGGGCTTCCTGGCCCCTGATGATATGATAATATATAAGGCAATATCTCCCACAGAAATGTTCTCATATCCACAATAAAACCAAGACTGTCTGGAAAACAGAGCATTAGTGGGCAAAAGAGAGAGACCCAGACTCTTAAAATGTAACTTAAATAGTTTCATAGCATCACATATTTTGCAGCATCATGATTCTTACTTTTTAGTATCAATATTGTGACAGGTTCAGATGATATGATGCATCCTAGTACAATAATGTTCTGCAATCCTTACAGCTGTGCTGAAGTGGTTTTACAGCTGTGCAACAAAATGTTGCCCTCTTGCCCTTTAGTGCTGACAGGTTCACAACCATTTAGCCAGTCCAGTGGAGCTGGAAGGCCAATGGGGCGAGAAATTAGACAGGCTCAGCAATGTCGCTTAGCTAAAAGTCGTTGCTAGGCTTAGTAAGATTGCAGGCTAAGCCAATCTGGCACAAATAAAGAAAAACTCGGGGGGGGGAGGGGGGAAGCTTAATTGAACCTCTTCAAGCATATTCCAGTTAGTTTTGCGCCTGTTGGCCTATGCAGACTGGCAGTACAGGTAATAGCAGTAAAAGCAGGTGTAGAGATGGTATGGTCCCTAAGCAGAAGGGAGACCAAACGGCAGGCGTGCAGGCTCACAGACTGTGCTAGAGCTTTCTGCACTGTAGTCAAGCCATGATGTAGAAAATGAGGGAGGGAAAGGTAAAATGGAGAACTGAAGGAGACTGATCGCACCTGAGTGACCTTGATTCAAGCACATTGCCGCACGATATATGGAAATACAAATTGACTTTTGAAGCACGTTGGTCTATTTTATAAGGACTTATTGTCAAAAATTGTGTTTTGGTTGCAACTGGGTTATAGGAATTCACACAGAAATTTGATATAGGCAGGTAAATTCTTGCATTTCTATTGCTCCTCTGCTGAAGCACAGAAGCCCTCAGCTGGCATACAGCGGCCATAGAGATACATCCCAAATACAGCCAGGTTGGCAGCTTACAGAAAGCTAACTTACAGAACAGCCTGAGGGTAAGCTTTTCCTTTGTAGGTATGACTCAGTTTTTTGGGTCAGTCTGCAGAATTTACAATCTTGAGTTAGATTAAAGCTTTACAGAATAGTTATAAATTGAGTTTTAAAAGCCTTACAAGTACCTCTAAGAAAGATACCCATAAAATCCAGTTAAACACAATTTAGTTTATTTGAAGATAGAGGCCAATAGTATAATGGAAAAAAGAGCTGCGCAGTCAATAGCCAAATGAATCAAGAATTAATCTGGGATTTTCATAGAACCTTGAAGAATTAGGCAAGCCTCTGAAAATCCCTTTCTGAGAAAAATAGGTAAGACCTAGGGCTTCAAAGAAAAGTCAGTTGTCAATCACTCTCCAAGAGCAAATGTTGCATGCAAAGACAAGATGTCAGAATTCAAGGTCAGGGTTTTAACTAGGTAGAATCTCTTTCATTAGCTATTTTCCTTGGATATTAATCGATGTGAGAAAGCAATAACAAAAGTCTAGAAATGATCAAAGTGTGATCTGAAAGAAGTTTCTAATGAGAGCACCAAGAACTGTATCAGCACTGGTACGGTACTTGATTATAAAATCCTCACGCAAGGGAACTTTAGTTTTAAGGATACTCAGTATTTAAGAATTATACCAAAAGCCTTCAAGAACAGGCTATAAAGATATGCAACATCTCTCAGAAATTTCATTGTTTTAAAAACTATTATACCAATGCCCCTTTCTTTGGGCCTTCATCGGTTACATGTTAGTACTATGAAATAAATAAAACTGAGAAAAGTTCTCTGTTTCATTTCCAATGTAGTCCTGCACAAGTTTCTTAGGACACTGTGGCTGGAAAATATTGTGTGTATAAAAAAGAACAACCCTCACCCATCAAAAAAACAGCAGATGTAATTCACAGGAGGTGGGAGCTATTCGGTGCTTTTTAGAAATTTATATGGATTATTGGCTGTTTTAAAGGAGGTCACATCATCTACAAATCTGGACACAGATGCAAGGATCCTTTCTTTTCACCTGCCTCATCCTGCATTTGCAGTACAACAGTGAGGACCCGTAGCTGTTCAAGTAAGCAAAGATAAGTCATAACAAGGAAATCACGTTTGGATCCCATAAAGCAGAGGCAGAGAAAGAAAAGCTGGAAACTCTGCATCCCTAACAGAGGTAATCAGCTTCTAATAGAGGGAAACTAAAATGTTCTGCACAGCATTCAAGACATAATATTCTCACTGCGCACTATTCTTATTTAAGATCCTCCTGGAACTGAATTAAAGAAATCAAAGCACGATTTCATTAATCAACATTTTAATTTCATACGCTGAGACCTATTGCTGAGACCTATTTTAGAGCAAACTACTCTTCCATAGTAGGCATCATTCTTCAAGTTTTACAAATTTCCTTTTCTGTGTCTGCTATTTTAACCATCTACGTAAATGAAATTACAAGCACACAATCTATTGACCTCTTTACGAGAAAAATTTAATGTGAAAATTAGTAAGACATCCTAAGGTTTGCTAAGTAAAAGTGACATGAAATTCCCTTTTTCTTTTTGAGCTAATTACCTAATTGATGCGTTTGCTTCATTAAGCTTTAGGTTTTTTTCTTTTTTCAAGTAGCAAAATGCTAGCTGCCATGAATTTTAAAAAGGTATCAATTTCAACTGGATGGTTTAAGGCACATTTTAAAGTGATGTTTCTTAGAGCCTTTCAGCAAATAAGGGTTCGATCATGATTTATAACAATGGTATACAGAACAATGTTTAAAAAGTTGCACAAATACTATTCAGAACACAAGCTACATTATCCACCTTGAATACCTCCACACTAGCTGTGCAAAATAAAGGTTCTTTTCCTGTTGTGAGATGTACAGACTTTTAAAGTGCAGCTTTACAGAGTTAAGAAATTAGGCAATTNAAATTGCTATGCACATTTTTGCAAAGGAGAAAAATTAGTACTAGATAAATGTAATTACTAAAGCCAGTAAAAGAAATTGAACCTTGTGTGAAAAGCCTATTCTCTTGTAACAGGTGAAAAATGTTTTCAACATGAATTAAAGTTAATCATATCAGGATACGGCACATATTCAATAGAATAATGGTTACTTTCTTATTTAAGCTGTCATAAGGGATATTATTGCTTTTCCACAACACTGTTCTTTTTGTTGAACTTTATTAATAATAGTATTGAATGCAATCATTAAATATCATTAAATTGTGTAGTAGCACCACACAGATTGTTGAATCTGCTAGCTAAAAAATGGATTTAAACTTAACAAAGAACGAAGCAGCTACACTGTTTTATACAGGTTTAGAGAGGTATATTGTCTGTTCTACATGCAATTCACTGTCCACTCTGCCTGTATCGTTAAAGAGGATTATGGCTACTTTTCATTGAAGTTTCTGTTTCAGAAGCAGATAAGAACATAGAATAGACTGTAAAATATCTTAGGTTTGTGGAGAGAAAAATACTCACATGTAATTAATGGAATTTTCAGTCAGGCTTGAGTAACTACTGGTAAGGTCTGTCTATATCAAGGCAGACAGGCTTCCAGCTACAACTGCTTTTTCTGGTTTCTATAAACAACAACATAATCACACAGGATGGAACCAGGTGTCACCACTATATTAAAGTAGCTGGAGAGGTAAGAGAGCTGCTAAAAGATGTCAGAATGCAAAGGAAGACTATTTTGGAGATGTGACAAAGAGGAAGACTATCTATTTGAAAGCTACATTAACTATTGAGCAAAACCTACAAGCAAGGGGACAAAAATCTGTTTTAAGTTTGACTCTTGTCAAACATCCTCTTTTTATCAACATGCACATGTGTTTGAAGTGTCAGGGTGAAAAGCAAAGCCTGTATCTCTTTGGTGTGCAGACCAGAGCCCATTCAGGAAGGTGGGTGTTCAATCCACAACATCCTTCCAGCTGCAGTGTGGAAGGATCCATTCCCTGATCCTTATTATTTTAAAAAAATATACGTGCTAATGGGATGCTCCACTGCCTGGATTTTGAAAAAGTTAGCACAGTGTTAAAATGGGTGGTGTTGAAAGAACATAAACTTCACCAGATATATCATTATCTTGACTGTTCTCTTTCTGTAGTGAGAGCAGATGGACAGAATTGCCCACCTTTCTGAGGCACTTCTCGGGTATATATTATAGACTGGGAACATTATTTGTCTGGATTAGCAAGGGGGATGGTATCATTGGGAGTTCAGTGACCTACTGTGCAGGACGTAATTATCAGAAGTGCAGGAGTATTTCTGCCTTGTATTACAGCCTCCTTTCCTGTCTCATCTAAAACACATAGCATCTACACAGTCATACAAGACAGAACTAGGTTTTGCCACTATATTAAGTAACTGGAGTAAGAAGGGTCCTAAAAGATGTCAGAATATAACAAAAAATTATTTTGTTTGGAAGATTGGATGCCTGATAAAATTTTGCACTTCAGTTGAGTGGGTGGATAAATTTGCGTTGTTCTTAGGAGAGCAGAACATTGAAAAAAGCCTAAAAATTACACACACAAAAGACAAAATAACAACAAAAAAAAAATCTGGATTTCCTTCTATGCTTTGTGGCTGTTATTAGGATAACAGGTTCCAGGATACACAGATACATTTCTGAAAATAAATTCTCAGTCTATGAGACCCAAGAGCTAAGCTTTTAGTCTATATCAGCACCTCTTTTGCTCACGGCTTTGGCTTTCCTAAACCTATCCCTGTGTACTTGGACGTCATCCCTATATCCCTCCTGATTCACCTACCCTTGCTTCCACTTCTTGTCTGCTACCTTTTTTATTTCTGGGTTCTGTCAGGACTTCCTTGTTCATCCACTCAGGCCTGCTAATGTTGCCTGACTTCTGCATATCAGGCTGGACCATTATGGAGCTTGAAAACCAACCAGCTATCCTGGACCCCTCTTTTCTCCAGGGCCGTATCCTATGGGATCCTTCCAAGCACGTCCATCAACAGAGAAAAGTCTGTTTTCCTGAAGCCCAGTGTTGCAATCCTGCTTTTTGCCTTGTTACATCCTTGCAGGATCCTGAACTTCTCCATTTAATGATCACTGCAGCCAAGACAGCACCCCACCTTCAAATCCCCAACTAATTCTTCCTTGTTTGTAAGTATGTCGTCCAGCAGAGTGTTTTCCTTTGTTGGCTCATTGATCACTTGTGTCATAAATTAATCTCTTTTTTCCTTCAATTCACCCCTTTTTCCTTCATGATGTTGTGTCTGCTTGGGAAAGCTCGCAAGGCAAAACTAGCAGAATCAAAAAGAATAAGAACCATAGGATGAGATTAATTATAAAGCAACCATCAATGGTATGGCTTCCTGTTTGAGCATTCATACAGCTCTTATAGAAATAGTATACATTAAAATGCAGTCAGGTATTTTCTTGGAGAAACTAAGTGAATAGACAAGTTCATCTCCAGCTGTCCAGCAGGCTCAAGGTAATTTTTTCTAGCATCTCCTGTGGCAGGTACTCTGGTGGTATACCTAAATTAAGAAATAGTGCAATGGGATATCCAATGGTCTGCTTAGGTCTGGTTATCTAACATGGTAAAGGTGTTTGTCTCCTTGTTCTGTGTGACAGAAGCATCCTTTCTTTGCCCTTTCTCTTGTACAGGTTTAGGAAGTCGGCTGTGAAACTCACTGGCACTCAGTCAAATTCTGCAGTGGACCAGACGGCAAAAACCAGTTAAGAATTCAGTAAGGCTTGCAGTCTGCAGGTTTAACTACACAGTGGCACCTGCCATACTGTGTCACTGTGCTCAGCAAACAACTTATAACGGACCATTCAGACTGCCATTACATTTGTCATTTTGATTCTGCACTTATAATACTTTCACTTACAGTCCAAATTATGCAAAGCATTAAAACATCTTGAAAGTGGGAAGCAAACAGGCACCAAAAATTAGTTTCGGTAACCCTTGCTGTGTAGAAATTGAATGATAACACCCCCTGCAGGGATTTACAAGTAATCATATCTGTTCGTACCAACCATTCAGATCCTGGACAACATGTAAATATCAGGCTCCCTATAATGTATCTAATAATTTGCCTATGCTCACTTCCAGCTAATAATTTTTTCCTCCCCAAAACAATTTTATAAGCTGTAAAAGTTTGGTTCAAATCAGATTTGAAGCTTTGTGGATAAAAAGACAAAGGATTTGGGGTTCATCCCTACACACAACATAACGAAGAACTTTAAATGATCTCTTAATTAAAACCAAAACAAAACAGAGAGAAAATCTGTACTAGATAGCACGAAAGCCTTCAAAAATTCATTGATCTATCATTTAACATTGCTGTATGTGATTCCTTTTGACAAACATGAATTTAATAAGAGAAAACTTGAGAAGAATTTGGGTCTTTGAAGGACTTTAGCTACATTGTGCAATGCCTCCCATACATGGCTTGATGTTAAGTTGTGGGTGCTAAGATCAGATAGAGATTTGCAGTTCAAGAGTTGTGTGTGTACAAGTGTATATATTTTATTGGTATGGCAGGGAGAAAAGAGACAGTTACCATTAACCATTCACCTATCCCTTTGTAACTTTAAATCTCTCAGACGAATACATAATAATAGAAACTCCAACAGATTTTTCCTTTTTTCCTTCTTTTTACTGGCATCTCAACTATTGATAACTTTCACAGCTTTTTGTTCACTTTAGATAAAATACAGTTTTAGCAATTTTGCCTTATAAAGAAGCCGATCTCAAGATCAAAAATATGTTACTGAAAACAAAGACACACACACAACTCTTATCAAGATGCATCCACTGCATCTTATCTACACGTGAACAGCCCCATCAAGGCCAGCTTGCTCAACTGCAACTTCTCCTGGTTTCTAGCTTCTCCGCTTCCAGGGGAGATGTTTCATGCTATGCTTTCACCTAGGCAAGAGAACTTTCAGACATTTTTCATGTTTTCTTTGAAAGATTCCTCATCTTTCTCTGACTAAGTCAACATAAAGATTTTCCTGGAAACATTACAGCCTTTACTCTTTGCCAGCTCCATTTCCCTTCTGCCTACACACTGCCAATCACAGCCACTTCCAGGTAAGTTTGAGAAAGTGAAAATAAAGTAAACCCGCATGTTGGTGTGCTGTATATCACTTTTACTATGCAAAAGATTGTTTAGAGAAGAATAAAAGGCTGTAAATATTTTGAGAAGTGGGCCCCCAGTGCCTCTTCAGTATGCCAAACGGCACTGTGTGCTTCGTAATTATGTAATATAGAGAATACCAGCTGGTTTGAATCGTTCTCAGGGGCTTTGGATGATATCGAAATGCTCGGCTCCCCCAGCGAGAGCCATAATCAAGCAAGTAATACCATAAAGTCAGACCAAATTGACATTGAGTTGTTGGCTCTTAACACACTTTAAACCAGATGTTAATGCTTTACACTTTGATTTTAAAGTTTCGGGGGCTTTTTTTCTTAGATAAAGCATTATTTCTCTGACAAAGTAATGGTCTGGTACGTAGACGCTCTCTCAGAAGTTGCATTTTACATTTTCTGAAGAGACAAACAGCCAGATGTTTATTTTCCACTGCTATGGCAAAGAATGGAAGGGGAACTTGTTTTGCTGTCACAAAGTAGTGTAGGGAGGCAGCCAACACACGCATTGCTATGTATGCAACATGACAATTGCTTAAAGCAAAGTCATGGGAGCAAACTTGTCAATTCTTACAGTGGCACTAACTGAGAAGAAGTGGCAGCTGCTTTTTGTTAACATGTAAAAATAGGCAAGAATCTCCATTTACAAAATTTTTGCAATTGGTTGTCTAGATTTTTACAACACAATAGCCACCTAGAATTTCTCTGGATCTTGAGGTCTTTACAAAAGGTTCTTCACAAAAATGTAGTATGAAA
>RSEF01000003.1:52753706-52764852 GCA_003993805.1 Himantopus leucocephalus | reverse complement strand
CTTGCCAGATTTAATTCCAAGGAGGCCTTGGTTTTCCTTGTTTTATCGCTGTGTACTCTGATGGCATTCTTGTAATCTTCCCAAGTGGTCAGTTCCTTGTTCCACACACTAAATTTCCTTCTTCCACTTGAGCTTTTTCAGAAGCTCCCTGCTCAACCATGCAGGTTTCCTGCTTCCCTTGCCTGATTTCTTGCTCTTAGGGATGCACCGATCCTGAGCTCCGACGACGTGATACTTGAGTATTAACCAGCTCTCGAGCTCCCTTACCCTCTAGGGCCCTCACCCATGGGATTTCTCCAAGCAGTTTCTTGAAGAGATCAAAGTTAGCCCTCCTGAAGTCCAATGCACTTCATGAACACATGCTTTTCACTGTTTTCTAAATGGATTAACTCACCACATCATAAAATTTTCATTATAAGAGTCTCTGAACATTTTAACGTCTTAAAAATATAGTTTCAAAAAGCTGTCTAGACTAGTCAAGGTAAAGCAAGACAACAAACACACAACTGAAGGAAATTTCAAATAGAGTTTTCAATCCTTTTCTCTATACCATTTTTTCAACAAAATGCAACTAAGACATAATTTGGCTTTTCTGATAATATCTGATGAAACAAACTTTTTTGCTATTATCTGTGGCTGGCACTAGGAAAGGTTCACAGGGGAGCTGATAGCCAAGCGGTACCTTTAATGTGTTTTATTTTTTGAAACATTAAAAAGAGAAACATCGTTAATGCATTCATATGCACTGAAGGCTTCTAGGCATGCCTTTGAAATAAGGTTTTGAACATCTGTCAGATGAGTAAAACTGCATATCTTCACATCATCTCGTATGACTCATATTGGCTAAGCGTCTACTCTTCTCCTCACTAACACTATAACTGGAATTCTAACACTCAGGCTTTCTGATTGTCATCCATAACTCCCCCTTCCCTCCATATGAGTTTATAACCCTTTCTTACACACAAGCTTTTCAAGATAGAATATACTATTTTATTATATTTCACAAAGATCAGGAGGAAAAGAAAATCCAATGAAATAATTTGATACTAAAAAGTTATGAACTCTAAAGAATTCCTGCTTTTCCAGATACCGTCCCTTTTGATGATTTTAGGTTCTGTCCACCAAACTTAATGGCATTGC
Source organism: Himantopus leucocephalus (assembly GCA_003993805.1). Taxonomy (NCBI): domain Eukaryota; kingdom Metazoa; phylum Chordata; class Aves; order Charadriiformes; family Recurvirostridae; genus Himantopus; species Himantopus leucocephalus. The sequence continues at coordinate 52,763,712 of RSEF01000003.1, read as the reverse complement.
ATGAACGTATCTGAGAAGAGAATTTGGCTAAGAGTGGTTAGAAAGTATGGCAGTGGGTCAATATTTAGACTTCTCTGCCAAGGGCAACGGAGCGTTGAATATTATAAACATTCTTCTGGGCTTCCGTGTTGCCATATGCCAAGTTGTTCTCTTGCCACATATGGGCCATAAACCTCTGGAAGCAGAGGAGACAATCTGGGGCTTTAAAGCAGCTTAGGACAGTTAGCCACTGAATGCCCCACTGACTGGGCATTTAATTCCTTTTGCTACCTCTAAAAAGCTCAGCTTTCTTGCACAGTGCCCCACCATAATGGATGCAATACATATAAAATAATGTTCCCATACATCAGATTTCTGAAGTTATTCAGCTGTCTCAGTGCCTAATGGGATTTTCAAAAGCACTGAGTAATTCAACATTTATTGATTTCAATGGAGGTAAGCATTCACATGATTACCTGCATCTGTAAGTATACTAACATCTATAATTTAACCGGACTTATGAGATCACCTAATTGGATACTCCAATTTTGTCATTGCTAGTGGTGTGACTTCCAAAGATGCTGAGTCTTTGCAAATCCAAGTGACTCAGAGCTTTGTAGATGCTCAGCACTTCTGAAAAGGCAGACTCTAAGCACACCTGCCCTAATCAGAAGTGGAAGGCTACCTTTGATCAAGTATGCCTGACACAGCATGTTTATTTAAAGTGCTGAAGTATCATGCACCGTATGCTGAGAGAGTCTGCCTAAACAGGAGACAAGAGGCCCTTCCACTTTCATTCAAAACTGACTTGACATTCCAGGAGCTGTGTTTAGGTAGGCTGGAAGAACAAAAAGCTATTCATATTTCAAGGATCTTTACCACATACATCAAAAACAGGGGGTTCAAACTAAGTTGCCTTTAAAAACCTGTCTTTGCCTGTGTAGCCTCCATGCTGTCCTACTCTCTAAAGAAATGGGACCAAAGGTACAAATCCATTTCTGTGAAATCTAGTTTGGAATTTATTTATACCTCCTTGCAAAGTTGGCTGGCATGTCACAGTCTTCCAGCTTTCAAAGGGATTTTGTTATTCGCATAGCCAGNAGCTTTCAAAGGGATCTTGTTATTCGCATAGCCAGAATCTACTGTACTCGAGACCATCCTGATGAAGTAAAAGTTTCTCTAAACACTACCAATAGCTAACGTTGAAGGAATGAAACAGAGCTGGGTGGCAAGAAACTCAAGTGCATAGAAGAGTTTGGCAGGGTGGTAAAGACTATCATTTCTTGAAATAATCTCACCTTTGAGGTATGCTTTTAGCCTATGCTCTTCAGGAAGTTCTCAACCCAAGCCGAAAGTGGAACTTATTGTAACAAATTACCTACTTTGTCCACCCTAAAAGGAAGTTTCTCATTAAGATGTGGAGATCATACAACCATATTTCTTCAGCACTTAATGTTGAAATCTGTAATAGAGAATAGGTACAAACAAGATGGGGAAAAGATTCTGTCCTATTAAAGTAGTTTTTATTAGTGTTAGTGTAAGATGCAGAATAATATGGTAGTAATAACTATGTGGTGCTTTTTTGTAAGTAGGCTAAAAAGGTTGGAGTAAATCATATAAATATAGCACACAAAAAGGGGAAATCAAGACATTAATAGAGCCAAGACTAAAAAACCGAATCTCTTGATTTCGCTGCCAACTCCAAACTGTCCTGTAGATCAGCAGAACTTGGGCACATCTTAATTCTGCCTCTGAAAACTTCCAGACCACACTGGTTATCCTTGAATGTGAATCCATGAAAACACTGAGGCTGAGGTTGGATAGCAGGATTTCTCAGATGCTTTTATACTGCAGACTATGTTTTAACATAGTCTTATATTTCTTAAACATATATCCTTCCTTTCATAGGCATGGACAACTTCCCTTTTCATATAATATCTTTTCAATGACTATATAAATTGCTTACTTAAGACAGCAATATTGGCAATGTGGTTTTGTCTTCCTTTTAATGCAATTTTAAAATTGAAAATGAAGAGGACAGTTAAAACCATACTATTAGCTAGCTCTCTAAGGATCAAATACATGCCATGTTCTTCCCAGAGCACCAATAACTAGTGAACCACAAAGTGAAAACCTCTATGACACAGTGGAAAGTCAAGATAAAAGTAGGCAAACAGTGAGTTTTGGTCATTTCACTTTACTACTCAAACAATTTTTAGCACTGTTGCCTCAAATCCACAGACTATACAAGGACTAATACAATACCAAGTACTGGATAATGAATTGATCTTAGGATGGTGGGGGGGGAGGAAAGCAAGGGGGGATGTGGTTGTGTGAGACAAACTGTTTTCCAGTTTATGATTAGCTAGATTCCAAAGATTCTTTAGTCAGAGAAAAATATTCAAGATGCAACTACACAAAGCTCTCCAACACCACTGTCAATTTGTTTTAGGGGTGGTTACTCTTTTCTATTAAATGCTTTACATAGTTAAAGTTTTGTTGTTGGGTTTGTTTTGGTTTTTTTTGGTTTTTTCGTTTTTTTTGGAGGGGAAGGGGTTAGTTTGGTTTTTTTTAAATACATTTAAAAAAAATAACCAAGGAATGATTTTCACAGTTATTGGAATACAAACATTATATAAATTACAAGGAAAAAAAAACCCCAAAATACTACCTGTTCAGCTACCACTTAAAGGTTTTCAATTAATGGTAAATCAGATTCATTTTTTAAATCCCAGCAAAAGATTTAGATGAACAGGCATACTGAAAGTTTAAGGTAAGCTAAATAAAGCTTTTGCCCTTGAAGCACATTGAGGCTTTTCCTAATTCAGAAGAGTTTTATAGAGCTAGGTTTTCTATTTTCTTCCTTTAATAGATTCAGGATTTACTTCCTCGGTTGTTCAGCATTCTTTCTGTTTTCCAGTTAGTCCTCTGTGCTTGGTTAGCCACATGCAGACAGCTATTGATATAGCGCAACTGTAGGTTCCTGCACAACATAGTCCAGACGATAAACACTTAACAGTTATCTCTAGCTCAGTCTATAGCTAGAAACAGAATTATACCCCTGCTTAGTCTTCAGTTCCCAGAACTCAGCTGGAAACTGAGCCAACGTAACCTCAAAGCTCCCTAAAATATCCGTGTTAACACTAAATTAGATAGGACAGAACCTGAACAAGATGTTTCCCAAGCAAAGCCAGTTTAACTCAGGTCTGAGCTCCTACAAAGTTTTATTCCAAGCAGTTGTTTCTCGTTGCCAATAGTTTGCATAAGTTCGATGCCAGCTGGCAAAACCCAGCCTGTCACCTCAGTAAAACTACCTTCCCAAACAGCACCAGCCTCCAGCAAAATGTCACTACAGACAAACCCCAGTTGAGAACATATGCCCTCAACGACTCTGACACCATCCTTTCCCAGTATAGCACCTTTGTCAGCAAGGACGCAGACGCATGGCACTGGGAAAAGCAGCCAACTCTGCATATGTTCCAATAACACAGCAACATTGGCAGCTGTGGGCTGGCAAGTTTTGGAGTTGCACACACACCATCACAGGAATATGAGAGGTGTAGATTGCATTCTGCAATTTTAATTAAAATTAATAAAGTTTTCTTGAGGCTTAAATTCCTCCCTCTTACCTTCTTTTCTACCTGATAAATCAAAAGGGAGGGAATTTTAAGAGGAAGAAGTGAGAGGAAAAACAAAATAGGTCCTTGTACCTGAGGTAGACAGTGTTCTAGCAAAAACGCAGCTGTGGCAGCTTTGCAGTTACATTCTAGCCTGTTGTACGATAATTAGAACTGACGAGGTAATTTATACCTTGGCTTCTACAGAAGAGAGAGGGAAGCATGATCACCAGGTTTCATTAGTTTTAGATGACTAAGATTTCATTACTGAATAAACTAAGAACTGTTTTAGTCACGAAATAAAAGATGCTAAATACCAAGATTCAATATTTAATTTTGGAAACCCCGCTTTTTCAAAAGAAATTAAAAACCAAGCAGACAAGCACAAACATGAGCAGCATATCCTATATATTTCAGTATGCAGAGAAACTTTTTTTTTGGTCAAACCTGTGCGCATAAAGATACACATATTGTGTGGTCGAAGCACTTTCCATTCCTGTGGGATAAACAGTATCAGTCAAATTAAACCAGACAGCAGTCAAATTAAACCAGGCAGGATAACTGTGCCAGACTTGACCCAAACGACAGCGCCTTTTCAAGCTGCACTGCGAGGCAGCACGCCGCAGACAAGAACACACCTTTGGGAACGATACAGCACACATCGCTTTCACACAGGTTGGTCTCCCTGTATCAAAGACCGAGAAGAACAACCTGTAATCTCCAGGTGAAAGCAGTCATAACAACTTTCCCTGTCCTTGCATGCATATAATTTGAAAGACAGAAGAGATGAGCACGTGGGAGGGCAGCAGGCAGGTCCGCCAGATCTTTAGTAATGGCTTATTACCCAAAACTTTTGAACAAAATCATGACCTTGGGCTCAGCAAGCATGTTCCCATTCAGTTGCAAGGAAAGCACCAAACATATCCAAGTAAATGCAAGAGTTCAGCAGCAGCAGTATTGCAGTAAGATCATGACTTACCGGCACAAGGTAAGTAGGTTTTTGAAATTGAAAGCAATTAAGCTACTTGCCTGTTTATATGGTAACATTCATTTTTGCAAGTGCTTTTTCTGGGTCACTGGAAAGGAAGCATTTGAATAACAACCCCTTAGATTTTAATCACACATTACCTATTCATAAGTATGTCAGGTGGCTGAATAGAAAAAATAACCAGTGATAATTCAAAATAAACTTTTACTCAGATGAAAAGAGGAAAAGATACAACTTCTGCACCTTTAATAAAGCCAGCCCTTCTTTAATACACAACCAAAACAAATGAAAGATTCTAGCTCTTGGTTAACAAAAATTCAACAACTAATGTTGCTGCTCAAGGGACAGTATCTCAGTAGACATCTGGAGAACCTACTGATTAATTAATAGATTCACTAATCAGACAGCTGTACTATTAGTAGAGAATTTAATTGTTTGGGTTAATAACTCTACTAATTAGTCCTAAGGAAAATCATCATCAACCCATAAAGCTGAGAAAATGCTGAGTTCCTAAATGCCCATCTGCATGATTAACTTCATGTTTCCAGAACATGTTAGCTAACTACTGACTGACTTACAAGACTGTATGTGCCGTGGGAACGTCCAGAGCAATTCTAAAAGCAGTGATATTTCTGGTCTTTAGCATATATACCACTGGAAACAAATGCTATTAAAAATCATTTACTTATTCCTTGATTCTGAACTATGGCACCAACATGGAAATCTGACAAAAACAATTATAATACAAAGCCTGTGAGGGGATACACAAATCGTGAGGCAGCCTATGAATATTACCTAATTTTAAATCATCAAGGTATGGAAGAGATACACAACAGCAAAGAGAAGCCTATGCAACATCATGACAAGGCTGCAGTGTTTGTGAATAATCTTATTTAATTGTCTTGTCTCATTGAAGATGGGTATATCCCTTTCCACACAAGAAATACTGTAATTATATGAGGTATTTCACATGAACCATAATCATCTACAGTGTGTGACAGCCAGCTTAGAGTGCTGCCTAATAACAAGCTAAAGACCTCATTGCAGACTGTTCCTGTCACCATAGTTGAATCTGACAGTATGTCTATATGATGTTAAATATGCTAAAAATTCTGATACTGGGTTTTCTCCTTTGTGCCTAAGTTACCCAAATGTATAATGGAGATGGTACATCAAGGGATATCGTGAAAATAAATTAATGAACTTTGTGAAGCACAAAAGACACTTCACTGACATCCACCTTAAAAGCCCACAAAAAAATGAATAATTTTGCATTAAATACAGTTTATTTAGCATACAGAAATGTAATAGGGATATAGAGAGGAAAAAGTAACTTTTTGCACACCACGTATCCCATGTAATAAAAAAGTTTATGATCTGTTGGAAAAAAAATGCATGAGAGAGCATACACATGGAAAGAGAGGAGAAAGGGTAAAGAAGTTAAAACTGCACAGGTAACCACAACTTGGTATTTTCTCCATTCTGAGTGCTTGTTTTTGCCGCCATAACATTCTCTTCCTGAACTCCTGAATGCTTTAGCTTATTAAGTCTTTGCATGCTGTTTATTTTTTGAAAACTAGGTGTATTGCCAAAGCCCACGACTGAAAGAAGCCACTCCACATCAGATTCTAAAAGCTACTTAGTAAAATAAAAACTCCCCGAGGTGCCTGGTAGAACGTCAATGGGTAAGAACTACCAACGATTTTTATTAAATACTACTGCATCACTTTATGCCCAACTTCCTCTGGCCCAGAAAGTTAAAACACAAACAACTCCTCATGTGTCACATTATTATGCTAAACTACATGGCAACAGGAAAGAAATCTAATTTAGAACTCAAGTGAAACTATCACTTAAACAAATATCTAGGATACTTGTCATTGTTAGATTTGTTCATGTTGCTTATTTTACCTGCAATGTAATGCTTGGATATTACTATCAAAACCAAAATTCCCGCTCACAAATGCCCAAAAAATCTGCAGCTGTATGATAAATCTGAAGTTTCTTAACAGACTATTGATCAAGTAAATGTGGCTGATACTTGCCATTAATTTAAGTCCTACCAAGCAGTTGCACACTTGTGTGTACTGTAATGCCAGGGCTTCCAAAACACATTACATTGCACCAAGAACACAATCTGCCAAAGGAGAAAGGAGAAAGGAGTAGATGTGGGAAGAGTGCTTACCCTTTACCCGTTTGGGTAAAGATGGAGTAGAAAGAAGAGTTTCAGTTTTTGCACAACTTGAAAACAAATAACAGTAGTGATAATGTAGAGGTTTGGTAGGAAAGTGTCTTTTTGGTGGAAAACACCAGTCAATACATGGTTATAGTTGCAAGATTATAGAGTAGAATGGGCAGTAGACGATCTGTGACATCTAAGATCACACACACACAAAGAGAAACTGAAGCAACACAGAAACTATACCCTTCCTTACCACTCATGGTCCATATTTTCTCCTTGTTTCTTCCCAGCCTGGGTCTGGTAAAAAGGTAATTGAAGAGCATAACCAGTGAGGAAGAACCTGGTACTATCTCTGTGCTCTCCACCTTCCCATGTCTCTCATCTAAAAGCATATCCTAATAAATTATAGGCCAGATGAAGTTAGAATGCTTTCTGTCCCCTGGTGAACTCTGTAATGCTTGTCTGTACCATGATGCAATGTCTTAGGGTTACAAAGAAAGCAGTGCGGGAGGGAAATAAATAATTGCCCAGTCTGTGACAAAGGCATCCATCCACTGTTCTACTGACCAATACGTTTTCTTAACAGAGTTATTTGTTTTATCCAATTACCATTTCATACAAAATAAAGATAGAGGTAGGAGAATAGAGACCACAACACCAAGGACTTCCCCATTAAAACAAGTTGTCTACTTGTTTCAGCAACTGGCTTTAATTTTATTGCATAATTCTCAGAACAACTGGAACTAGTTGAAGAAGTCCTCTGGATAGCCTGGAAAGAAAGAAGTGAATCAGAGAAAGGTGAGATGGGTCATGCACTGGAATGAAGGAAAAAAATCCTCATTATTTCAGGCTTCTTTTATAGCACGCTTATAGAAAACAGTAAATGGTTGTTTTTACTGACAGAAAAAGAACAAAATTCTATAGATGAATTTTAAGAAACAAGTCCAAAATATAGTGAAATATGTTCAAACGAGCATTGTGTTATGGGAAACAACCTTCCCAGCTTCAGTAAGTATTCCAAAAGTTAACAAAAACACTCTAGAGAAAACCAAACATTAAAACCTATGGTAGGAAGAGTCCTCTAAGTAGATTTACTTCAGGGATAAAACCCACAAATTCCTATTACGTGGTGTTAGGGAAAGAGAGATATCTATTTAGATTGCTGTGACTGCAGTCAATAAGAGTCTGTTTTGGCAGCAGCAGTGATAAAAGTCTGTACAGAAATGTGTCTGACAAGCGTAAAGAGAACTAAGAGAAATTGAATGACTTATTGTTTGCATTACGTTAATAACTGAGGTGTCTGGAGAAAGATGGACCGCGTGGGATCAACTAGTTAAAACTAAATTATCAATATTGCATTCTTAAACATAACCTTTACCCATAATTTATATGGTGACTTTTCATATTACTTTTTCCTATGCATTTGACACCCTTTCTTCCTGATACCTATTTAAGAAAGTATCACACACAGTCAATGATTCTGTTTACCTGACAAACACACAAAAAACCCCTAACATGACAGTTACCAAATCATACATTTAAATTGCAAACATCAGCTAGAAGTAGCTTATTTTCTGAGCATGAAAGAGCCTAATTGAATAGAAAAGTAATTTGAAGTAGAATGTATTGAACTGAACTACTGGGTCTAAACAAACAGCACAGGAACACTATTGGTGACTTCAGTAGCACCTCTATGGCCCTTTAGCTTTCCCTCCTTTTTGCATCTTAAAAAATATGTAATTCAAACTATATAATTATTTAGGGTGGTACAGATTAAGTCACATAAAAGACTTCCCCCCCTTCAACTGAAGTATCAGGAGAGAAAACTCGAACTTCTAGCTATGCTGAAACATAACTGCATTCAGCCTTTAGTAACTAGTCAACATCAGCAGATGACAGGTGATCTCTCATCCAGTAGATTACGGTAAAGCTAAATGTCCTTGCCACTGTAGCAAATTTTTATTTTTTTTTTAAACATACATAGAAAGTATTGTTACCACTACCGTTGAAGTTGTTGGAATACCTCTTGTAACTGAACCAATTATTATTAAAACACTCTCTCCTTAAATTGTTTTCATTATTATGTTGTATTGAGAGTAGGACAGTGCAATAAAAACCAATTCACCAATCCATTAAACATGTATTTGTTTTGAGAGGCTAATTTTTGTGATGACAGAATATGAGAAAGGAAAGGACGTTTATATGGGAGAAAACAATGGTCACAAAATAAAAATTTTAAAAGACCGAACAATTTGGAAACACAAAACTGAGGACTAGAGTTCTACTGTGTGGGAAAAGGGAAATCTGGAACAATTAGTTTTCATACCTGTGCTTGACCACAACAGAAGTCTTGTGACACCAGTATATTTAAATGAGATTCTCACTTCTTTGTTTGATGCTACTAGTGGAAAAAATAGGGGGTTGTGGGTTTTTTTTTTCTTGTTTTTTTGTTTTTAATATGCATGTCAGACAAATAATTTAAAGTGTCAAAATATAAGTGTCAAAGTCAGCCTGCCTCCTCTGTCAAGAACACAGAGAGGATACGAGCACGTTGCCAATTTCCACAACACTGTCAGAAGTGCTATCAGCGTGGGCGGGCTTTTTTTTTCCCCCCTCCGAGGCATATGGTTAAGTGACAATCCAATGAGCACCCACTCTCTAATAGTGTGTTCTTTGTAGCTGGGTGAAAAGCTTAAAAAGCACAAAAGCAAAAACAACAGACAAAAATAAATTTCAGAAGAAATGAAAGAACCTGAACTGACCTCATGATTTTCAGTCAGTTTCCTTATTTCCTTTTTGAGTGGTAATACAGCTGTGGTGGCCTGGAAGAGGAAATAAAGGGCTGCTGCACTCTCAGTAAGATCTGTGGATGGCAATGCCCTAAACACAGTCAGGAAGGAGTTGAGGTGATTAATTTGCCACCAAGAGAACACGTAACACCAAGGTGAACATGGCATCAGTCTCCTGCATGTGTCCCTTGTGCAGATGGAAAAACACAACAGTTCCTCACTACACCCAGCCCAAAAGAGAGATTTACTGCAGAATCCAGTATTTCCCCTCATAGGTAAGAGTGAGGGTGATGAACCAAGTCAGGGTTTTGTGCAGATATCCAAATAGGCCTCTGCAGCAAATACCTCGCACTGCTCAGAGCTGGGATACATTATGCCCACTGCTGGACCAGCACTCCTATTCCTGAGAAAACAACTGAGATTTTCTGGCATAAGCACGTGATGATTTAGC